>JARQAD010000001.1:34760246-35360246 GCA_029955455.1 Quercus agrifolia
ACTACCCGAACTGGTTAGCCAACGTCGTCCTTGTAAAGAAGGCTAACGGAAAATGGAGGATGTGCGTGGACTTCACAGACTTGAATAAGGCCTGCACAAAGGACAATTTCCCCCTGCCAAGGATAGATCAGATGGTGGACTCCACAGCAGGGCACAGGCTCCTGACTTTTATGGACGCATTCTCGAGATACAAACAAATAAAGCTGGCAGAGGAAGACCAAGAGAAAACTACCTTCATCACAAGCTAAGGGCTCTACTGCTACAAGGTGATGTCCTTCGGGTTGAAAAATGCAGGAACAACTTGCCAAAAGTTAGTAAACAAGATGTTCAATAAATAGATCGAGAGGAATGTGGAAGTGTATGTGGATGACATACTCGTCAAGAGTAAAGAAAAGTCTACTCACCTGGACAACCTCCAAGAGACGTTCATGACTCTTAAATGATATCAAATGAAGTTAAACCCAAGTAAATGCACCTTTGGGGTGGCATCAGGGAAGTTTTTAGGATTCATGGTGTCCTAAAGGGGAATAGAAGCAAACCTAAAGAAGGTGCAAGCCATACCGGAGATGGCGTCACCTAAGACCGTGAAGGAAGTCCAAAAGCTCACAGGAAGGATAGCAACGCTTAACAAGTTCATCTCGAAAGCGACAGACAAATGCCTGCCCTTCTTCAAGACATTAAAGCAAGCCTTTGTTTGGACAGATGAGTGTGAGAAAGCCTTCCACGAACTCAAGCGGTACCTAAGCAATCCATCCCTCCTAAGTTCGTGGGAAAAAACTTTTATTTATATGTGGCAGTGTCAGCTACAACGGTGAGTGTTGCCTTGATTTGATAAGAAGACAGAAGACAACTCTCAGTCTACTATGTCAGCCAGGCCTTCTAGGGGGTAGAAGCCAAATACCCACAGATAGAGAATATTGCATTCGCTTTGATTGTCGCTTCATGCAAGCTGCGCCTTTATTTCTAGGTGAATCCTATCTTGGTGATGACGGACTAGCTTATAAAGAATGCAATGAACAAGCTCGAGGCTACGGGAAGGATAATCCAGTGGACTATAGAGCTCAGCCAATTCGACATAGAATACCACTCTAGGACAGCTATTAAGGCACAGGCACTGGCAGATTTCATTGCTTAATTTACAATCCTCGACAAGGAGGGGGATATGGACGAGTTGGAAAGATGGCCGATTCAGATTGATGGTTCGTTAGTCCAAAAGAAGGGCAGAGTAGGGGTCATTATCATTACCTTTGAAGGAGAGACACTCAAGTATGGAGTTCGGTTAGCATTCCCAGTCACAAATAATGAAGCTGAATACAAAAGAGTACTGATGGGATTAAGGGACAGAAAAGCACTATGAGTGAAAGCAGCTAGATGACCCCAATCTTGTCCTTCCTTCAGGACGGATGGCTCCTACAGGACATCGAAGAAGCAAGGAAGGTCAGGAAGAGGGCAGCAAGGTTCACGATCTTGAACAATACCTTGTACAAGAGAGGCTTCTCCATGCCCTACCTGAGGTGTGTCAACGAGGAGGAGGCCAACTATGTTTTGATGGAGATCCATGAAGGAATTTACAGAGATCATGCAAGCCCGAGATCCCTGATCAACAAAGTTATCTGAACGGGTTACTTTTGGCCTACCCTGCAGAAGGACGTAAAGGAGTTCGTCAAGAAATGTGATAAATGCTATAGGTTTGGTAACGTCCAGCGCATCCCATCTGAAAAATTGACGACAATATCCTCTCAGTGGTCGTTTGCTCATTAAGGACTTGACATCATCAACCCATTATCTCAAGGTAAAAGGCAGGTAAAATTTTTACTAGTTGCCATTGATTATTTCACAAAATGGGTTGAAGCAGAGGCATTATCAACCATTACGGAGGCCAAGGTCCAGAACTTTGTGTGGAAGAATATAGTCTGCCGATTCGAGATACCACGAATGATCATATCGGACAATAGGTGGCAATTTGATAGTCAAGGTTTCAAGGAATTCTGCTTGGGGCTAGGAATCAAGAACCATTTCTCATCCCCTAATCACCACCAGGCCAACGACCAGATAGAAGTGACGAACAGGACCCTGCTCAAGATCATCAAGGCTTGGCCGGACGAGGCAAAGGGCGCATGGCCAGAAGATCTGCTTAACATTTTGTGGGCATACAAGACTACAATAAGAACCCCAACAGGAGAGACCCTCTTTAGTCTCACCTATGGCATTGAAGTAGTCATTCCAGTCGAAGTAAGAGTCACCAGCTTGAAACGGGAAGCTTTCCACAAAGGCAGCAATGACGATCAACTGAGAGTCAACTTGGATTGTTTGGAAGAATCCAGAGACAGAGCATCACGCAAGATGGCAAAGTACCAGTAGAAGATGTCTGAGTACTACAACAGAAGAGTGAAGCTTAAATGACTTAATATTGGAAACCTTGTCCTGCGCAAAGTCACACCTGCCACCAAGAACCCAACTTAGGGAAAGCTCAGCCCAACCTAGGAAAGACCCTACAGAGTCACCCATTATTCCAAGCAAGGATGCTATCACCTGGAAACGTTGGATGGGAGGAAACTGCCATGACCATGGAATAACGAGCATTTAAAACAATACCATCAGTAGATGTAGTGGACGAATGTATTCATGTTCGAAATAAAGCAATAAAAAACTATTCAGCCAGTGTGATGCATGTAAAAAAAAAAATGGCTGAGTAACAAGATTCCGCATAGACGAATGTAGGTTATTGACGAAGCTAAAAAATGACAAGATCCCTTCAATGAGTGTAAGTCACGAAAAATTGGCTAAGTGACAAGATTCTGCATAAACGGATGTAGGTTACTGACGAAGCCAAAGGATGAAAAAATCCCTTCAATAGGTGTAAGTCACAAAAACTATTCAGCCAGTGTGATGCAAGTAAAAAAAAAAAAGGCTATGTAACAAGATTCCGCGTAGACGAATGTAGGTTACTGACGAAGCCAAAAAATGACAAGATCCCTTCAATGGGTGTAAGTCACAAAAAATTGGCTAAGTGACAAGATTCCGCATAGACGGATGTAGGTTACTGACGAAGCCAAAGGATGACAAAATCGCTTCAAAGGGTGTAAGTCACAGAAAACTGGCCAAGTAACAAGATTCCGCATAGACAAATGTAGGTTACCGACGAAGCCAAAGAATGACAAAATCCCTTCAATGGGCATAGGTCACAAAAAATTGGCTAAGTAACAAAATTACATATAGACGGATGTAGGTTACTGACGAAACCCAAGAATGACAAGATCCCTTCAATGGGTGTAAGTCACAAAAAATTGGCTAAGTAGCAAGATTCCGCATAGACAGATGTGAGTTACTGACGAAACCAAAGAATGACAAAATCTCTTCAATGGGTGTAAGTCACAAAAAACTAGTTAAGTAACAAGATTCCGTCTCGACGGAAGTAAATTATTGACGGATTAAGACCCCCTTCAATAAGTATGAATCACCACAAAAATTTTAACTAACAACAATGCAAGTTACTGACGCAGAAGAAGGAATGAAGCGAACAGAGATCACATGCAATCACAAAGTATCATGCAAGGTAGGAATGAAAACAAGTAAGTATAGAATTACTGATATAATTGAAGGCCTAAAAACACTGGGCAAAAAACATTGTTCTTAAGTTGGAATGAAAATATTGTTCTGGAAGTAGAATCAAAAAGCCTAAAACACACTAGGCACCAAAAAAAAAAAAAGAGAGAGAAAAAAAGGGGAGATGAACATAAGGTAGGTTCAGGCAATGGTCGTATCATCACCATCTTGAGGAGGCAGAGGAGCATACCCTAGGGTGTCTTCAACAGGACCAGTGGATTAGGAGGCCTCGTTCGCTGCCATCTCCTTGTGAACCACCTCCATGTCTAGATTTTCCAGGTCTACTCTAGAGGGGTATTTGACCAAGTACCGACAAAAGAGCTTAATCCCCTTATAGTACCAGCTAAAGAGTACAGTGTTGTACTCCTCAGTTTGCTGAAAAGTCTCGACGGCCTTGGCAGCAATGGTTTTCACCTTCTCCTTCGCAGCTTGGAATTGCTTCTCTTTCCCTAGTGTCAGATACCTCTTTGCTCTGAGGTCATCTCCTAAAGCCTTGGCCTTCTCCTTGATAATGTTGGCCTTGTCTATAACAACAATAAGATCCTTTTTCAGCTTGGAATTTTCTGCCTCCAAAGCCTTCACCCTAGACATCGCTGACGTAATTTTTGGCTTCATGAATAAGATACTCAGAAGTAATGTGAAGACTCTCCCCCAACACCTGAGAAGGAAACCCAACATTCAGGACGATGCAAAAGGAGAAAAGAAAAAAAATTGCACAAGTACGTTACCTAGACAAGTTTGTGGATATGACGACCTACAACCTCGTTGGAAGGCATGCCAGAAAAGACCTTCAAATCCTCAGTAGTAAAGATCTCTTGTGCCCTCGACAACGCAAGACCAGCATCGTCCCAAACACTAGACAAACGAGAATCAGCCTTCTCCTTCCCTTTGACGACCACACGTGGCTTCTTCTAGATAGGAGTAATCACTTCAACCGAGGTAGTCGAGGAAGCTGTCCTCATCATCTTAGTACCGGGGGGTAGCTGGAGCAACGAAGACCCCATTCTCCATGACTCGCACTGTCATCTTCCCGAGATTGGACAGAGGCTTGTTCTTCTTTAACCACATCTTCGCATACTTGTCCTGGTTAAATTTAGTCAGCATTCCTGCAAAAAGGAAACGCTTGTTAAAAATATAAAAAAAAAAAAAAAAAAAAAAAAAAAAAAAAAAAAAGCAGAGCTAAAGTGCTTACTTTTCTTCTCTTCTCTCTCGATAGTGTGCAGGACATAAACAGAAGGCACCGGGCCAAGGTAATACAAAGCCAAAGTGCGAGGATCGACCAAATCATCGAAATCGTCAATTGACTTCGTGTACTCAATAGTAGCCTCAACACGTTGCTTGTACCTGCTCTTAAGTTTCGGCCATCTCTTAACTTCACAAGACAATAAATAGAAGAATTAGTAATGACAGAATGTACGAGAAAGAATGAAGGAGAAAAGACTGGTAGAAATAATGACGCACCTAGACTCGAGATTTTCCGCTGACAGAGCAACCTTGGGAGATCACCCCACCTCGCTAGAGGGAGTCTCCCATTCATCCCCAGACACAAAAAAGAAGCAGGACTTCTAGTATCTGAATGACGAGGGCAGGTCCCTGACGATCCTAGTCCTCCTTTCCTAAGGCACCAGTTTGTAGTACCCATGTTCCTTGGACTCCTTTAGACGATACAAATAAACAAGCTTATCCACCTTAATCATATCCCCTTTAGTAGCAGCCAGCCATATCTCTATATAGCTGACCACTATCCTCCACGAATTAGGCATAAGTTGCCTAGAAGCAATGTCAAAACGGCCTAGAAGCTCCATGATAAAAAGGTGGACTGGGAATCTAAGCCTGCTCAGGAAAACAGCCTCGTAGAAGCATACCTCCCCAGGTGAGAAGTGACAAGCTCATTCCTCCCCGTTAGGAAGATGAACCCTAACCCTCTCAGGGAATTGAAATCTTTCTCTAAACCTAGAAAGTGTCTCGTCGTCTAGACTGCACACCTCCCCAAGGGCATGGAAAGCCCTAACCTCTCGAGGGACAGAGACCATGGTATCTTCCTCCACCTCCACAGGATCATCGCTAGATGACAACTCGTCTCAAGCTCACTTGATCTCACCTCAAACATTGCTCCTCGCCCACTCACTAAACCCTCGAACCAATCAATTGACTGATAGAGCAAGAGGAGCAAATCAGTCAACGCGATGCTTAAACTACTACCCTCAAAGACAAAGTTTTCAACGAAAGGGAAAAAGGTACAAGAAAGACCTAAAGAAGTCCCCAAACGTGCAAAAAGGAATGAAATTGAGGGCCAAGCTATCTTAACTTCAGAGCTACTAACCATGGAAAACTAGAAAACAGAAGAAGAGAGAAAGGTAATCCTAGAAGCCCCAAAACGGAAAAGAAATCAGAAACTAAGCACAATCTATCCATGCCATAAAAAAGTGAAGGAAAAGGGAAGAGAGAGACATACCTCAAAGAAAGCAACTACAGAATACAAAAGCTCAACTGTAGAATGCAAAAGCTCAAAGGAAATTGCAAAGTGGATTGGAGAAGAAGAAGCACAAAGCAATGATTGAGAGATAGTTGGAAAAAGTGAAGGGGAAAGTGGAAAGAGAGGAAGTTTAAAAACTAGGCACAAAAAACTGAAATTTAGCGGGAAACCCAAGAGTCACACAAAGTGAGCATTAACTCCATCGGTCAAAACATGCCACGTGGTCATGATGTATGTGGTGCGCCACTATGCATTAAATGTGGAACGAAACCCTAAGAGCCATGTCTGGGAAGAAAAACCTTTCATTTTCTGATGGTCGTCGTGACACACCACGACGACCACAGAACCTGGGGGGCAGTTGATGGGACCAACAAACTCCCTTTATTTGGACGACCTCATCAAATACATTCGTCCTCCTCGACACAGCATGGATGAAGATAGACGAGTCATTAATAAGAGGATTCAATACCTTGGACAGTTACCAACCAACTGTCAGATTGTTGAAGGCTCATCAAAACTTACATTAATAAGCCCTAAGGCATTACAGGGAGAGCACTAAAACCATAATCAAGGTCCCAACGGTTAGAAACTATGAAGCTATATATACAATCATCAGAGACAAACAAGGTACATAATTTTCACCCAAATATACGCTTATACAGATATCTCTAATATTCAAAAATTTCTTATTTCTCTCAAAAAGCTTCTATACGCTAACTTTGGCATCGAAAACATTGTGACAGGCACCACACCGGTGACCACCTTAGGAGAGCCTTTGTTTTGCATTTGCATAGATTGTGATGAGGACTCAGCTCCATCTAGACAAATCTACAAAACTAATGATTTACACATCATCATATGGTAAAAAATGTAATGTTTTTTGTGAGATGGTCTATTGTTAATATTGAATTGAGTGTTTATATGAAAGTTTAAAGTCTACAAGAATTTATGATTTTTTTGCTGTGTAATTATGTTATTTCTTTATGTTCACTATTTGAATTTCTTTACTTTTTTTTTCTTTTTTTTTTTCTCGTTAAAATCAAATAGCCAGCATAATATATATATATATATATATATATATTTATACAAGATAGAATTTTTACTCTAGCCTAATTTAAGTGTATATGTGTGTGAAACTTCCTCTTAGAGACTTGAACCCCGACCCTTGCCCCCCACATCCTACAAGCATTTATACTTGTGAAGTGACCACTGCACCAAGGGTGCACGGTGGTTCCAGCATAATATTATTAACATTGTGTTATTGTATATGTAAGGATTATTTACTAAATATGATTGTGTGGTGTACACATTAATGTTTCCATTGATGCCTTTAGGTTTCAATTAGTTTTGTTTTGCATATTTTAGTTTATATATATATATATATATATATATATATATATATATATATATATATATGGATTCAATTACATTTTTATTCTGGATTAAATTGACACGTAAACTTCCCATGAATTCCCCCCCCCCCCCCTTTTTCCATTAGCTAAATAGATGGTTAGAGTTCTCTTTTTATTTTTTGTTCACTATGTTTTGCAATCAATTTGAATTATTTGTGTTGTGCAATTTTACTATACAGCTTAGCTCGATGATTATATTGTGTTGGCTTATTTGTGTTGTGCAATTTTCCCCGCCCTTTTTCGATAGCCAAATGTTTTTGTTACATATATATTGTGGTTCAGTTTTGCTAGGTGTTTATTATCTGTGCTCCAAATGATTCTAATGCTAAAACTTTTCTTCTTCATGCATATGCAGTACCACCTTCGTATTATAGGGTTCGAGTTGTCAACAACATAAGTCACTCCCATTTAAATTAGAGAAATGATATGTCTACAACAATTTTACAACACTTTTACAACAAATCCTAAGTGACAGGTTGTTACTGGTTGTTATTGTTAGGTTAAAAAAGTAATCTTAGTACTAAATTCAAATTTGAACCAATAATAACTAACCACCCATAATTTGTTGTAAAAATGTTGTAGATGTAGCCCCTCTCTTTAAATTATTATCTACATCGTTTTGCAGTCGTTAGAAAATTTAGGTCTTCAAGGATTTTTAAATTCATTAGCTTAATTTCCTCTTTGTTGCTTTTATTTTTAAATGAATCTCTTTTTTATTTGTTAATGCTTGATTAGAAAAAAAAGAACAAAAACAATATAAAAATATTTTTTAATGCGTACTTTTTGTGTAAAAAAAATCGTTAAAATAATTTTTGGGACTTCACCATGTTATAATAATAATAAAATAAAAAAAAAGAAAAAAAAAAGAAAAGAAAAAGAGGATAATGCAAGAGGAGTGTGATAAAGAAATAATAGGTGATAGAAATAGTCCTACCTAAACTAGGAAATACAGGAAAATGGTCTTGTCAATAGAATTCTCACCACGTTATTAAAGGGGATAAAGCAAAAGTGGCAGGCATCATTATTCATTAGGCAATGGCCAAACACTTTCGATTATTTATTTACGTTTCTTTTTGACCTCTACAATTTTGTCTTCATTTTTTTAGCAATCATTTTTTCCCATTATTAACTTTCATTTTCATGTTACACTACAACAAAATGTATCTTTAGTGATGAAAAATTTCGTCACTAGAAGTCCAATTTTTCGTCACTAAGAACCTTTAGTGACGAAATTGGACTTTTAGGGACGAAACTCATTTCGTCATTGAAACCCCGTCACTAAAAGTCATGACGAAGAAAAATTTCATCACTAAAAGTCCGATTTGATTTTTTTTTTTTTAACTTTTAGCGACGAAAACGTTTCGTCACTAAATGTTTTCCTCGCTAAAAAAATTATTTAGTGATGAAAATATTTCGTCACTAAAAACACTTTAATTTATTAAATCATATTTAGTAACGAATAATTTCATCACTAAAACTATGTTCGAGTACATATAGTGACGAAAAAGTTCGTTACTAAAACTATTTTTAAGAAAATCTAGGCATATATAGTGACGAGAATTTTCATCACTAAAACCATTTCTTACAAAATTTTGCTACATTTAGCGACGAAATATTTCATTACTAAAACAATTTTTTGTTACTATATTTGTGACGAAAAAATTCGTCGCTAAAACGTATTTCTGTTTTTATTTTTTTCATGGTTTTGATATTAACCTGTAACCTGTCATTACATTATGAAAACCTCACATTTGAATAACACATTTATTTCAACAACACATTTATAAAAGAAGATCCATACATTCCACAGGTAAAACATAAAACAAGTATCCAATTCAAACTCCTTCCATACAATAATTGTTTGCAACACATACAATAACTCAAGATGTTTTATAACAATACAAAAAGTATAGCATAATATAATTAAAACTAATGGAAGATCTCCTCATGCCTCTTGCTTAGCTCATGCCTCTTGGTCCCTACCTCGCTCCTCTTGGCACAATTGAAGCCTTCTAAAACTTCATGTATTATTGGAATCATTGCTTGATCATAAAGATCTCTTTGTTGAGCTAAGGGGCCAAAAACCTACATATTACCACAAACAAAATCTTAGCATCTACTGTCAAATATGAAACTAGATTCTCAAAATTAACATTGTTTAACATTTCTGACATACATGTTAAAGTTTTTTTTTTTTTTTTTTTTTTTTTTTTTGCTAACATTAAGTGGGGGAGGGAGATTTAAACTCAAGTTCTCCCACCTCTATAGAGAACTGGACCATATGCCAATGCCGCTAAGTACAAGGCTCTTGGTGACATATACATTCAAATTATAGGACTCCCTAATACTTTTCATTTTAGTATTCAGATGTAAAGGTGTACATGGTGGCACATCATTTAAAATTCTATTCTTACTACACCAAGGAATGAATACTTATTTTAGAGGACAAGACACCATGCACACCATTAAATGGACATTTTCCATTTCAAAGACAAATGAAGAGAACCCTTTTCCTTGAAAAAAAAATTACTTAACAAGAACACGCCTCTTTACCTACTCATTTTACCCTTTTCTATCCAAGTTTTATGTATATAACCCTTACATTAGACCACCTTGAAATAATTTGAAACCAAAGAATCCCCCATAAACAACTAATTAATCTTTGAACCTTAATTCTTGAAAGTAACAACCAAACAATTATAAGTAAATATTGAACCACACTTTGAAACAAACACCCAAATGCCAAAACATCAAAGTCTAAGTAAAACCCAATACCCCATTTGTGAAAATCTACTCATCACACTTTAACCCTCCTCAAAAGGTTCATACAATTTTCACCAATCTCAAAAATCCACATCCCATATTATATATATACAAACTAATTGAAATGAATGAAGTAGTACCTAATCTACTTATCACACTTTAACCCTCCTCAAAAGGTTCATACAATTTTCACTAATCTAAAAAATCCAACACAACCCACCTCAAAACCAATCACAAACATCACAAGTACAATGCTTACAAATATTGAAATCGAATAAAGTAATACTCATCGCATCTAATTAACAATTTTCATTCACATTTGCAAGAAATTAAAAACACTCCCAATATGAATTTAAACCACCTTATGACACCATGCAAGCCACCCGCTTGTTCCAACACAACAACCCACCACAAAACCAATTTCCAACATCACAAGAATATATAGAGTTTTATAAGTTTTTAATTAGAATATACTTACTTTGCTCAAGCTAAGTTTACAACTTTTAGAAAAAATCCAAAGTTAACTTGTGTTCTTCACCTTGTTCCTCACAAATTCTTTAGCCACAAAAGAGAGAGAGCTGGAGATAAAAGAAAGATAACTTAATCATCATGGATCAAGTGAAGAAGCTATTAGCAAAAGCAAATGGTCTACAAAAAAGATACAGGAATTAGGAAAAGCCATCCTCTATGCTTCTAAAGCTTATGCCTACTGAAATAAAAATAAAATGAGTGAAATAGGTCCATTAACTTATCTATTCATCTCCCTAAGTTCATTACATTGATTTATGTTTAAGGTGAGAATCTCCAGTAGATCTGCTAAACAGTAAATTCAACCCAATTTTTGTGTCCTTCAATAATGCAGTGTGTAAAGGGCACTAAATACTTACTTCCCACCCTATTTTTTTCCTATTAGAAATGCAACTTTTGTTCCATTCTAGAATGAACTTCAGACACTTTGACAATCAGGTGGCTTCCAATAATGTTGCTTTATAGATATTATAATAATTAGACAAATAAAGTATGATGATGAACATGTAAGTCATCCAGTTGCAACCCACTTGCTTTATGAACTTAAAGACTCTAAGCATCTAATTATAAACATATTTCAAAAGATCAGAATCCAAAAAATCATTAAATGCCTAGGTATTCAGCTGGTATTTTTTTCCCCTATTAGGAACAAACGAAGAAATTAATAGGACAATGTTGGAGTTGTACAAATGTTAACCATCTCCATCCATGTTTTAAGACCCTACATGGTATCCCCCAGCACAATGTTCATATAGTTAGGAAATGTAGGAACTAAGATCTCAGAGCTATAACATTAATAACATAGTCATTGCATAGTAATTTTTGCATTGCCAATCTAATTTTTAAGTGAATGCTTCAAAGATAGATGCAATGCCCAGTACACATTTCTAGAACTTCTAAACCCTTTGCTTGTTTCCCAACAAAACCAATAAATGCTTCACAAATCACACTCTCTAGTTCATAAAATCAAATATCACCCAAAACCCATTAAAACCAATGAATTACCCACTTTTTTTTCTTTTCCCAAACTTTCTTAGCAACCAAACACAATATAATTTAACAAAAAAAAAAAGGTGTCATCATCAAGGTAATATTATCAAACAAAATAGAAACAAAAATGAAAAAGCAAAAGAAAGAGAGACCAGTTAGAGAGAAAGACCAAAGAAACTCTAGCGTTGCCGGAAGCGTTGTGAACTGAAGCGTCGTTAGATGAAGCATTGCGAACTAAAGGATGAAGCGTCGCCAACGGCGAGCCGAATCGTCACAACAGCGAACCAAATCATCGCAACGGCGAGCTCAATCGACGACGGTTAGCTGAACCGTTGCAACGGTGAGCCGAATTGTTGCAACGGTGAGCTTAATCTACGACAGTTAGCTGAATCGTCACAACGGCGAGATGATTCATTGCAACGGCGAGCTGAAGCATTGTTGTTGAGCTTAATTGGTGACAGTTAGCTCTTAACGGAGCTTCATCAGTGACGGTTTGAGCTTCATCGGTGACTATGGGAGCTCAACGACGATGGTGGTTTGGGTTTGGGAGCTCAACAGCAACGACTGAGAGAGCTCAACGGCGACGATGGTTTGGGTTTGGGAGCTCAATGGCGACAGTTTGGGAGCTCAACGGCGACGGCTGAGAGAGCTCAACGGCAACGATTTGGGAGCTCAACGACGACGGTTTGGGAGCTCAACGACGACGATTTGGGAGCTTAACGTTTGGGGTTTTTTTTTTTTTTTTTGACTGAAATGGCTCCAGAGAGTTTTGGGTAGTGAAATGTTTGTGGCTCAAAGAGTTTTGACCCATTAAACAAGACCGAAATGGCTTAAAGAGTGCTGGGTATTGAAATTAGGCTTTTAAGTCTTTAGTGACAAATTCTAGTTTCGTCACTAAAGACCAGGCTTTGTTAAGATTTTTATAGACGAAATTCATATTTCATCACTAAAAATATATAAGTGCAAAATTATTATTAGTTTTAGTGCCGAATATTTTTCGTTGTTAATTCTTCCTTATAAGGATTTTCATCACTAATACTATCCACAGTAATACCTACAGTGACTAAATATTTCATCACTAAAGATTTCAACTTTTAGCGATGAAATATTTTGTCATTATAGATTAATTAAACTCGCGCCAACGTTTCCCTCTTAGCGCCCATTTTTCAGATCACAATAGCGACGAAATTTATTTTTTTTCACTAAATGTTATAATTTTTTTCATTATTAGTGACAAAATTCATATTTCGTCACTAAAGCTATATTTTTAGCGCGAAAAATATTTCCTCACTAATTTTCGTCACTAAAAATACATTTTGTTGTAGTGTTACTTTAGTTTTGGCCAATCACTTAGCAGTGGGCACCACCGCATCATTGAATCCAAGGATGGCGACCTGGACTACGTGAATCATGCTAACCTTCGAAATTGTTGCATAAAAAATAAAGCAAAATTCAGATCTTATATCCTAAATTGATAAATGAATTGCATAACAATTCTCAAATTTTCTTACGTTGTATTCTCTCGTGTTTCCGTGTCGTTGTTCGTTGGCAGAACATGAGAGCATCAACTTCTTTGTTTATTTAAAGAACCATATGGTGAAAAGCATGAGATGTGAAATAGGTCCCATGTTGGTATGGGCAATAATAGGAATCTCAGAGGATGATAAAAATGAAGCACATCCTATGTGCGTTAAGGAGGACTTTTCATCACTAATGTTATTGTGACTAAACAATTGTTTATTCAAACCAAATTAAAGTTCAAGGTTTCTTAAGCTAAAGATATACATCTCTTTGGTTCTTATAGTTTGGTAAGAAGAAAAGGGTAGAAGCTAGGAAGTACAATAATAACGAAAAAACATAAACAGCAAAAAAAAAAAAAAAAAAAAAAAGGCAAAACCTATAATAATTAATAAATATTATTAACTCATTTTGAGTGAATTAGTTATATTAATAAGTAAAAATTAGTCATATCATTACATTCGCACACCCTTAGTGTAGTGGTCACTACACAAGTATAAGTGCTTGTAAAGTGTAGGGGATAAGGACCGAGGTTTAAGTCTCCAGAAGAAAGTTTTACATATATACGCTTATATTATTTTAAAGTAGAATTTCTATCTTATATATAAAAAAATAAAAAATAAAAATTAATAATAGATTTGAATATATATATATATATATATCATAAAAAAATAAAATAAATATTATTTAAATAATATTTAAATATAAAAATATTTCTTTAAAATTTTTGCCTTAAGCCCCAAACAGTCAAAACTATTTTGGGCCGGTCCTGCATGGTGTATAAAGTTCTTTGACTGCCTAAGTTTTCCCTACCAGCATAGTCCACAATTACCTGCTAAAGCTTAGATTGAGGAAAGAAATATATATATATATATATATATATATATATATATATATATATATGACTATTTTGAATGATTGCATATTATTGAGAGACAATTTTTTCCACGTCACATGTATTAACCTTATTATACTTCACCTAGTCAATCAGCGAAAAAAATACACAGAATTACAGATATCCTTAACAAATTATTTTGGGCCTATTGCACTTCACTAGATAATTGGGCCAAAACTCACCATTACATCACCGAAGCAAAAGCCCAAGATCTGTCCCTATCTAAATGGTTAGTTTTTTTTTTTTTTTTTTAGAATGGTTAGTTTAAATCCTTTTATTGGTCGTCCAGTTTCGTCAAAGTCGGGTTATTGATGAATGGTCCTAAGCATAGGCTAACCTAAGTGGTCCACCATAAAAGTTATATTTGCCTCATAAGAAAATGTAATCAAATTAGGCTTCTTCTTTTCTTTTTTTGGTGAAAGTAACATGGTAGGTAGGCTACTTAGGTTTGACCCTTCATAGAGAACACGCAAATTTCCAAAGAGAGAGACCTATTATGAAAGTTAAAAGTAATTTAAAATCTTGAAACAATAAATTACTTTTATATAATGTCACGTAAACAATAATTTTTCACCACTCTTAAGATGGCAACTTGTTATTGATTTTCACATTAACATATCACTAACATCACTTTATTATTTATTATTACAAACTTATTGCTCACAATTGGCATAAAAAAAAAAAAGCCGAAAAATAATATGTATTTTTTTTTTTTTTTGTATTTGCTTTTGTTTTTTTGGCTTCTAACTAAAACATAACTGAACTACCGACACTCTTATGTTTGGCTCAATCAACCTCCTATAATAATGAGTTAATTAAGTTTATGATTACAAAAGACTAAACATAACTCTAATTTTATTTTGGAATAAAAAAATTATGAGAAATAATACAAGCAATTTAGGACAACAAAAAGATAAACGGTCACATGTTACTACTCCTATAAAATTATATATGTTACTATGATTGCATTAATGAATATATGCTAATTTTTATTTTTTAGATATGTAGGGGAGAGGGAGAGGAATTCAAATCTTGATTTTTGAACATCTTCATAAAAAACACACCCAAAAAAAAAGAAATATAACCATGTATCTAGAGGCCATTGGTGGGCATAAACTAATCTTAAACTAACTGATCAGTTAAAGTAGTAAGGTTATAACTTATATCCATAAAAAAAAAAAAAATTATAGTTATGTACTTATAATTGCGTGTACTATTAGATTCCAGTTATAAAAATTTTGTCCCAGTTTTTTTTTGTTTTGTTATTATTATTATTATTATTATTATTTTTTTTTTTTTTTGAGAAGGATGTCCCAGTTATATCTTATTGCTCCTGTTTAATGAATTTTAGTTTAAAAAAAAAAAAAAAAAAAAAAAAAAACATAACGAAAAAGTCAAGTCAAGACAGCCTTTTGTTTACTACTTTGTTTTCCTTGCCTCGCATTTCATTTCAGTTAAAATCAGTACTTGGAAGCCCCATCACTTTTGGTAAAAGCAACAAAGACCAATCTAATCTATGCGGTCCACCATAATAGTTATCTTCCTCTAATGAAATTGTAATCAACTAAGATTTCCTAAAGCGGTCCCTCCAAAAACAAAACAAAACAAAACAAAGCAAAGCAAAAGAATTCCTAACACGGTAGGTAGCGCCGTAGCATAGTTACTACAAATACAAGATGGAAAAGGAGTAAAGAAATAAAAAGGTAGTCTTTATCTCTATACTTTTAAATTTGGACTATACTTTTTTTTTTCCCTTTGTATTGCGCGGAAGTTTGTTAGATCTCACATTGAAAAGTTTAGTGGGTATGTGGAGTATGGGCTATATAAACAATTATGAAAACAGATTGAAAATTGTTCATCTTGGATTGCTCTGTTTTAAAAGCCCTAAAACTCAAATCTCCATACTCCTTAGTGCAAAATTTCAAATATGACATAGCTACTATATAAGCACTGTGCAAATTAAAATTGGTATACATGTATTAAACCAATATACTACCTAATTAAAGATAGTTTGTTTAGAACCATTCTATTTGTCATAACTTATTGAAGTAGTTAATTGTGAGTAATAGACAATAATCACTTTCATAATGATCTATTAATTTTTTTTCACCATCACTCACATTCGATTGTATCAAATTTGTGTCAAAAATTGTGACATAAAATATAAATGTTCTTAAACTTTCCCGATTAAAGAGAAGTATGAAATAACAGTTAAAGTTATTTTTTCTGCTATTCACAAAAAAAAAATCTAATACAAGGAAAAAAAACAAACCCAACCCTCCTTACTTGTTGTAGTTCTCAAGCAATCCCCCTATTCCCACGTAATCCTCACTCCCTCTACATTGATGGCCACGTACAACGCTTGAAGCAAGGGAAGGAGATTGAAATCTAATTATCTAATATTAAAACGGTTGTTTCAACAGTATTGGGTCAAAGCAGTATGAAGATTTCTCAGTCAAGGGTGGCGGCTCCTACGGCTTATCCAAGTATTGGTTAGCGTATAGAACTTTTATGGTCTGCTTCTTTTAAGAGGGCACCACAATTTTGTTTTTCGTTTTTTATTTTTTTGAGAATGTTTTGATTTATAAATTCCAGTTATAATGATAGTTTTTTATTATCAAAACAATACACCAATCAATTTTTTATATAGGCAGAGATTGAACCCCCAATTTTTTTATTTAATAATTTAAGATTTTATCTGTTGAGTTAACTAGAATCTATTTTGTTTTTGTTTTTAATATTTGATAAATACTCATTAAATATGATTTAATAGGAATATGATAATGTGTATTAATATTGGTTTTTTAATTTGTAAAATTTTGATGTGGCACGTTGGTATAAAGTGTAAATTGTGACTTTTACATTAGATCATTATTGAAATTAGGTGCACATATATAATGTTACATGTCCTTTAAAATCACTTACCATTGACTTTTAACACTTATTTTATTTGATCAATTATCGACCCTTATTTATTAGTGGAAAGTGCCAATGTGGTCTTAGAATGTTACATCGTGTACACTATCAATTGTTTTCTATCTTTTACATTAAAAAAAAAAAAAAAAAAAAATCAAATAAAATGTAAAATTTTTAAAAAAATTTCAAAGTAAAGCAAAAAAGATTTTAATACACTTAATTGTATGCTTTATTCTTTTATGGAAAATGTTTATTTTCAAATTAGTTTGGAGGAATCTTTCTCCAACCCCTATGTGAGGGTTGAAAAGACAATTTATATGTAGTTTTAGACTTTTAGTCGCATGAACTTTCTAATGATTCATGTGAGTTATTGAAATAATATACATGGATAATGTTATGAATCAACACGTAGTTGGTTGGAGAATATTCTTTCAAACTAGTTAGGAGATAAATTTTTTTGTAATTTTTGTATTACCTTATAAGCATTTTTTTTCCCCTTAAAAAAATGTAACATTTAAAAATACAATATGGATTATCCTTAGCCTCCCTCCTCTCTGTCATAGGGGATGATGATGAAAGGAAAAAAGTTTGATTCTAAACTGGTTTGGAATTATTTTTTTCAATTCATTATGTGATGATTTATAAAACTATCTATTTGTATTAGTTAAATAAGTTACACGACTCATTTAAAAAGTAATATAACTAAAACTACACATGAATATAATATTTTTAATCATCATATAATAAGTTGTAGTAAGATAACTCTAAACCAGTTTGGAGTGAAACTTTTTGGCCTTAAAAACAATAATTTGCCCTTATCAAAGGACTTTAGAAAAACTTTTTCGACTCGAAAACAATAATTCGCTTAGATTCTATCGTAAAAAAAGACTTTAGATTGTCGCTATGGGGATAAAGCAAAAGTGGTAGGCAATAACCACAAAAAAATGGCCAAGCCCACGTGATCACCTCTGTTTTGCTTTCTATAATTATGTCTCCTCTTCACATAATAGTGGGATAAAACAATACTTTTGCATATTCACGCTTTTTTTCTCTTCATATAAAATACTCTCCATTTTACCTTTCACTTTTCCATTATTACTTTTCAATTTTCATTGGCCATCAATCATGTTGCTTTAGTTTTGGCCAATCACTCAATAGAGGGGACTGCAAAGTTACTATCATTCAACCCAAGAATAGCGATCTGCTGGACAACGTGAATCATGCTAAGAAACAACCTTCGAAGCTGTTGCGTTTAAAATTAGAGTAAAAATATGGTCTTATAACATCAATTGACAAGGGAATTTAATAGCAACTCTCGAATTTTCTTACTAAGTATTTTTCTGGTGTTTCCACTTACCATATCGTTTCTCATTGACAGAACGTCAAACTTTATTTTTCAAAGAATGATATCAATAAAACTCTTTTGAGTATGGACTATTCTTTAGGTGTACATTGTCTTCTCGTTCCATGCACATTAGGTGTACAATACTTTTTTAATAGAGATTTTGAACACAAAATCGCATAAGCAACTTGCATGATGCATTTATAATGAAAAAATCATATGCTAAAAAGGTTTATATATATATATATATATATATATATATAAAAACTTATATTAATCACTAATAAATGAAGAATAATTAAGTATTTGTCTTTACACAATCAAACGCATTAACAAATTGTTGTAGAGTATCCTTGGGATGTCTGCTCTTAAAGACAATTATAATCTAACAACATGGATGCCAGAAGTTACTTCAAATTCTGTTGAACCTGAACTTTGTGAAGGTTTAATAAGATTACAAGAAAGTAGAAGGGTCCATATAATTGTCACCTACTGACAGGACTTATGAGATCAATTAGAGACGAATCCAGTAGGACAGACGAGACCACCCCTAAGATGAGCCCAAGAAGCATCCACATCATTGAAGAAAATAGCGGAACCATTCAATGCCACCAATAACACCTCAGACGGTTACAAAACCATCTGTACAGACCGTTGAAAGCACAATAAAAGCTCCATTACAAGGCAAGAAGCATTACCTAAGGAAGGGATTAATGTCATAAATGAAGGAAAATCTGGTTTTGTATCCCATACAAAACTCACAGCGGAAGCGACATTCATGGATCTATTTCATTCATGATTGATAACATGCACTATGTGATTTTGAGAATTTGAGAACAAGATAGCGTACCTTGGTGCGGTGAAATTTAAAACAAAAGATTAGAAGTTCTTGGGAACACTTTTAATCTTCACTCCAATTCCACTTTTCGCCCAAGAAGTGTGGTCTCTCAATCAGTTTCTAAGGGAGAATAATCGAGTGGTTTCACTTGCACATACACACCACTTCACAATTATGATTCTCTTAAAATAAATTTCTGTATGTTTCTCCCTTTTATAACTAACTGATTATCTAATTGGGCCGGCCTATTGGGCCTTTCCAATTGGGCTTTAATGTGTGGCTTGGAGTGGGACCAAAAGGGATCAATAAGACACTAGCTCCAATGGGCCTTAGGCTTTTCTGTCAACTCTTGACAAGTCCAAAGTTACCATTAATTATATTTAATACCACTATATAAATATAATTGCACTCTAGGTCTTATTTATAAATTATATCCCAAGACTTTATTATACACGCAACCCCTTCAAAAAATATTCGTAGTAATACAAAGTCATGAATGTAGACTGCCACTTTGAAAATTACTACATCTTAATCCTTGAGTACCCGGTTTAATCCTTAAAGTTATTCATCATATATTTATGAAATCCAATTTCATAAATATATACTTTAGTAATTTCTTACTAAAGTGGTTAGGCCTAACTCTCTGAATAACTAAAACCATTAAACTTATCTCAAGGGAATATTTTATATCTCCGTTAAGAGACTATGAATTCCATCTTGAGAATATATGTTCCATCAACACTAAATGTGGTTGCCCAACATACTGAGGTTTTGATCGTGCCTTTAGATCTCACTCCTGATATATCAAAGCAACCTACACCTCATGATCAGGTCCATTATTCTCTCAGGATTAAGAGTTCATGCAAATAGGAGTCGTGAGATTTATTATTCATTTGACAATCGTTAGGAGAATAATAAATCTCACAGCGGTCCAGTTCAATATGTCTTAACTCTTAAAACATATCAACGTATCAACTAGAAGTCTCCACTTCCATGATCAAGACAAATCATCTTAGTTGATATGTTATAGTCTTCGCAGATGAAATGCCCAATTTCATCACCGACTACGAACCAAAATTATGAGTTTACAAAGAACTTGTGATCTATATCTTCTGTGACTAAATCACATAAATCACATACTATGCATCTCATGGACTATATGATAATGTCCAAATATTCATGTTACCATTATTTTAGATAATAATAATAAAGAAACTTTATTAATCACAACATTAAGTCATACATAATGTCGTACATAATAGCATACATAATATCACACAATAGGATTTAAGGGTACTAATCCTAACAATAAATACCAATCACAACGGCTAGAACCCAAGACAACATATATAAAGCCCACCACACTGCCAACAAAAGGTACATAGACACCCAAAAAGGATAAGTTACTGCCATTTTAGTATTCTTTCTCATCTTATATTATACTCTTTTATTCTGACTTGGGCATCGGAGACGTTGTGGCAGGCACCACACCAGTGACCAATCCGAAAGGAGCAGCCTTCTCACTTACGTAGGCATCCAGACGAGGGGTTGGATCCATCTGGGCACATTCAATTCGACTAACGAAATCACACTTCATCAGTTTGGTGTCGTCTGTGGGGAACGACATTTTCGGATTCATATTTGAGAACGTAGTTTCTATCAACTTTTTACATTCAGATGGAGTCCAATCCAGATTCCGCAACCTTGGCCCAGCAAGTCCAGGCTCTTGCGGCCACCATTGAGGAACTCACCAAACAAAATCAAGAAATGAAGCTGCGGCTTCAGCGGGTTTAATAGGAGAAGAATCGGTCCAAGGGTAATCCAGATGAGGAAAGAGATAGCCATAAGAGGAGTATTCATCAAAGACCTATTACTCCGGACGAGCAGAATTCAGATCTCCTTTGCGAGATGAAGAAGGAGATGGACGAACTAAGGAATGCCATCAAGGAGAAAACAGACCGGAGTGTGGATAGAATGGTAAGGGCCATAGACTCGCCTCTCACTACAGCAGTCCTTGAATGCCCCGTGCCCTCAAAATTTCGTCTACCTCAACTTGAGCCATTCGACGGGCTTAAAGACCCTCAAGATCACCTTAATACCTTCAAAATGACACTAGGCCTTCAACAGCCACCAGATGAGATACTATGTCGTTCATTTCCCACCACTCTCAAAGGAGCGGCAAGGGAGTGGTTCACGAAGTTGACAACCTCGTCCATCGACAACTTCGAGCAGTTAAGCAATGCTTTCTTGCATCACTTCATTGGGGGGCAACGTCTTAAGAGGCCAGCGGATCACCTACTCACCATCAAGCAGGGGGAAAAGGAAACCTTGAGCTCATATGTGAAACACTTCACTCGGGAGACCCTTAAGGTGGATGAAGCTGATGACAAAGTACAGCTGACGACCTTCAAAGCGGGACTGAGATCCAGAGACCTAGTGGCTTCACTCGCAAAGAACCCTCCAAAGACGATGGCAGAAATGTTACTGAAAGCACAGAAGTACATGAATGCTGAAGATGCTTTAACGGCCATAAAGGATATAGAAAAGCCAGGAGACAAAGGAAGGAAGGAAGGATGACGAACGTAGGGGTCGAAAGAGGGAGCGCCTAAATCGTCGGAATAATGACAAGAACAAAGGGAAAGAAGATAAAGGTCCTTAGACGGTGAAATTTACCCCTCTAGTTATGCCTGTTGACAAAATTTTAACGCAGATTAAGGATGAGTACTATCTCAAATGGCCAAGATCACTGCACTCATCCCCTAACGTCTGTGATAAGAACAAATACTGCTGATTTCACAAGGATCATGGCCACAACATGGAAGATTGTAGAGACCTAAAGGAACAGATAGAAGAGCTGATACGAAAGGGAAAATTACAAAAATACGTGAAGAAAGGGGAGTATAGTAAGTTCAGGGATGACAATAAGAGTTAGCATGAGTCTTCATCCAAGAATGACAATCGTCCATTCCAACCTCCACAGGATATGATCAGGGAGATAAAGACGATTACAGGAGGTCCCTTCACAGGAGGGTCATTCAAATCTCTCAAGAAAGCATGCAAAGATAGGTGAATAGCGTCCACATGATACCTCTGTTCAAGCAAAAATGGACGAACCAAGACATGTCCTTCAATGAAGCGTATGCCAAGGGAGTAAAGCAGCCTTACAATGACCCTTTAGTTATAATGCTAACTATAAAGGGATTCAACACCAAAAGGATCCTCGTGGACAACAGTAGCTCCGTAGACATCATCTACCTCTTTGCTTTCCAGCAGCTAAAGCTAGATCCAAGGAGGCTGCGTCCATTTGACTCCCCCCTCGTCAGTTTCAATGGAGATAGGGTATATCCCAAGGGCTTAGTGAGGTTGACAGTAACGGTGGGGACCTACCCGATGCAGTTAACTCGTCAATTAGACTTCCTAGTGGTAGATTGTCCCTCATCTTACAATGTAATCATTGGGAGGCCTACGCTTAATAAGTGGAAAGCAGCCACGTCCACCTACTGCCTAAAGGTAAAGTTCCTAACAGATAACGGTGTCGACGAAGTAAAAGAAGATCAAGTCTTAGCCAGAGAATGTTATCAAGCTGTATTGGCCACAAAGGAGAATCACACATGGATGATTGAAGAAAAGGACGAAGATAAAATGGAAGCCTTGGAAGTAGTGGAACTGGTCAAAGGATAGGTAACCAAGACGACGAAGATAAGGACGACATTAAGCCCGGAGATGAGAACAAGGCTCATCCAGTTCCTTAAAGAAAACCTAGATGTCTTCGCTTAGAGTCACGAGGACATGCCAGGCATAGCTCCAGAAGTCATTCAGCATAAGTTGAATTTGAACCTAGAAAGAAAGCCTGTCCAGTAAAGACGAAGAGTCTTCGCCCCAGAACGAGACCAAGCAGTCACAGATGAAGTCGCTAAGCTGTTGATGGCAGGTTTAATCTGAGAAGTACACTATCCTGAATGGCTCACAAACATCGTCCTAGTAAAGAAAGCAAATGGGAAATGGAGGATGTACGTGGACTTCACGAACCTGAATAAGGCATGCCCGAAGGACAGTTTCCCTTTACCAAGGATAGACCAACTTGTGGATTCTACAGCCGGACACAAGTTGCTGATGTTCATGGACGATTTCTTAGGATATAACCAGATAAGAATGGCTGAAGAAGAACAGGAGAAGACTTCTTTCATCACAAGTCAAGGACTCTATTGCTACAAGGTAATGCCTTTTGGATTGAAGAACGCCGGAGCTACGTATCAGAGACTAGTGAACAAAATGTTCAGCAAATAGATCAGCAGGAATATGAAAGTATATGTGGATGATATGCTCGTCAAGAATAAGGAAGAGCTTGCGCATCTGGACAACCTAAAGGAGACGTTTGCCACACTCAAACAATACCAGATGAGGTTGAATTCTAGTAAATGTGTTTTTGGCATAGCTTTAGGGAAGTTCTTAGGCTTTGTGGTGTCCTAGAGAGGAATAGAAGCAAACCCGAAGAAAGTTCAAGCTATAATCAATATGGCATCACCCAGGACCATCAAGGAAGTTCAGAAGCTGACGGGAAGGATTGCAGTTTTAAACAGGTTCGTCTCTAGAGCGACGGACAAGTGCCTACCCTTTTTCAAGACCTTGGAGCAAGCCTTTGCCTGGACCAATTAATGTGAAGCAGCATTCCAAGAACTCAAACATTACCTAAGTAATCCACCCCTCTTAAGTCCGTCCAAGGAGGGAGAAAACCTATATTTGTACTTGGCGGTATCAGCAACAGCAGTAAGTGCAACCTTGATCAGAGAGGAAGGCAAGAGACAGCTCCCCGTTTACTACGTCAACCAAGCTTTCCAAGGGGCTGAGTTCAGGTACCCAAAGATTGAAACGATTGTGTTTGCGTTAATAGTAGCCTCACGCAAACTAAGACAATATTTCCAAGTGAATCCTATCTTGGTAATGATGGATCAACCTATCAAAAAATCCACAAACAAACCTGAAGCAACTGGAAGAATGATCTAGTGGGCGATTGAACTCAGCCAATTTGACATTGAGTATCATCCCAGAACAGCCATCAAGGCACAAGCTTTGGCAGACTTCATCGCAGAGTTCACCTCTCCGAACGAGGATAGTCTCATCGACGAAGCCGAGTGATGGATGATACAGACTAACGGTTCATCAGCCTAAAATAGGGGGGGAGTAGGGGTTGTCATAATCGCCCCTGACGGAGAAATACTCAAATACGGAGTTCGACTGAAATTCCCGGCTACCAACAACGAGGTCGAGTACGAGGGAGTACTGATGGGACTAAGGCTCGGAAAAGCTCTTACAGCTAAGAACCTATTAGTCCAAAATGATTTAAAGCTAGTAATCGGACAAATCAAAGGAGACTACGAAGCAAAGGAGGAAAGAATGCAGAAATATGTCAGGTTGACAAAACATTTTACTAGGGAGTTCGATAAGATAGAATTCGGACAAATCCCCAGAAGCCAGAATATGATGGCAAACGAAGTCTCGAAGCTAGCATCCTCAGAGGAAGGGGGGATCAGCATGGACTTGGAAATGGAAGTCCAAAAATACCCCAGCATTGAAGAAGTGCCAACATTCGCAATCCAGAACACAAACAGTTGGACAGGCACCTCCCTCAGAACACAGAAGAGGCCAAAAAGGTCAAGAAGAGAGCGGCCAGATTTACGATCCTCAATGACACCTTATACAAAAGAGGTTTCTCCATGCCTTACTTGAGGTGTGTCGACGAAGAAGAAGCAAAGTACATATTGGAAGAAATCCACGAAAGGATTTGCGAGGACCACGCCAGCCCTAACTCCCTAGTGAACAAGGTCATTCGAATAGGTTATTTTTGGCCAACTATGTAAGTGGATGCAACGGAGCTCGTAAAAAAGTGTGACAAGTGCCAATGATACAGTAATGTTCAGCGGCTTCCAGTAAAGAGACCGACGACGATAGCCTCTCCGTGGCCATTTGCACAATGGGGAATCGACATTGTCAGTCCACTGTCCCAAGGTAAAGGTCAGGTAAAATTTCTACTAGTTGCTATTTACTACTTCACAAAATGGGTCGAAGTAGAGGCCCTAGCTACGATCACTAAAGCTAGAGTTCGGAGCTTTGTATGGAAGAATATAATTTACAGGTTTGGGATTCCATTGACGATCATATCAGATAATGGATGACAGTTCGACAACCAAGGCTTTAGGGACTTCTGTTCGGGCCTGGGCATCAAGAACCAATTCTCATCCCCAGGGCATCCTTAGGAAAATGGAAAGACGGAAGTGACGAATCGGACACTACTCAAGATTATCAAAACCAAGCTGGACAACGCGAAGGGTGCTTTGCAAGAAGAATTGCCCAATGTCCTTTGGGCTTATAGGACAATAGCAAGGACCCCAACAGGAGAAACCCCCTTCAGACTCACCTATGGAACTGAAGCAGTGATCCCTGTTGAGGTAGGAGTAACCAGCATTAGACGAGAGGCATTCAGCGAAGAGGGTAATGAAGATAAGCTGCAGCTTAACTTGGATTGCCTGGATGAAGTAAGAGACAAAGTTTCCAGCAGAATGGCGAAGTACTAGCAAAAGATGGCCGAATACTACAATAAGAGAGTAAAACTCAGACGACACGACATAGGAGACCTCTTAACTGCGCAAAACAAGAAGTGGGAGAATCAGTGGCAACAACAGTAAACAAAATAGAACTTAAATGACGAAAAGGAATATTGACACACCTAAGGTCGGGGTTCCCCACCGACAATGCAACCTCGGGAGATCACCCCAAACCCCGCCAGAGGGAGTCTTAAAGTCATCCCCAGACATAAAGAAAAATCAGGACTTCCAATACCTGAAAGACGAAGGTAATCCCTTGACGATCCTAGTTTTTCTCTCCCAGGGCACCAATTCGGAGTACCCATACTCCTTGGACGCTTTTAAATGGTACAAATAGACAAGCTTGTCAACCCGAAGCATGTCTCCGTCCATAGCGGCCAACTATATTCCCATACAACTGACCACTATTCTCCACGAGTTAGGCATAAGCTGCCCAGGAGTGATACCAAAATGGTCTAACAGCTCCATAAGGAAGGGATGAACAAGGAACCTTTACCCATAGACGAAGGTGGACTCATAAAAGCACACCTCCTCGGGGAAGAAATGATAGGCCCGTTCCTCTTCACTGGGCAAGCGAACCCTGACCCGCTCCGAGAATTGAAATCTGTCCTTAAACCTACCCAATGTATCAGCATCCAACCCACACTCCTCTTTGAGGACGTAGAAAGGCCTAACCTCACGAGGTTTAAACACGACAGTATCCCCCTCCACTGGGTCACCACTTGACGATAACCCAGTCTCGAGTTCGCTAGACCTAACTTCCGACATCGCCTCCCTCTCTCTCACTAAACCCCAGAATCAATCAATTGATTGACGAAGCAAGGGAAACAGATTGGCCAATACAACGCCCAAACTATTACCCTAAAAAACAAAGTTCTCGAGATGAGGAAAAACACCTAAAGATCCCCCCTAAGCACGCAAAGAGGAAGGAAATTGAGGGGCAAGCTATCCTAACTTCAGAGCTACTAACCATGGAAAGACAGACTAAACCCCCAATAAACCCAAAAACAAATGCAAAAGAAAAAGGAGAAAAAATCAGAAAACTACCATGGCTTGTGTCTACATCAAAATAATAGAAAGGACAGAAAGAGAAAAGAAAAGCGTACCTCAAAGAGAAAAAGATGGAAAACAACACTGCACAGTTTGCTAGAGAAAAGTTATAGCCAGTAAAGCGCTCGGAATGAATGGTTGGAAGTTTTCTCAGAAAAAGTGAAAGAAAGTTTTCTTAGAAAAGTGAAAAAAGAAAATGAGAAATGGAAAAGTTTTAAATCAAAGCCCAAAACAACTAGAAACCAGCGGGAAACCCAATAGTCCCACAAATTAGAACATTAACTCCACCAACCGGAACATGCCACGTGGCCACAACCTACGGAGCGCCTCCACTACTCATTTAATGCGGTGCATGATCCCAAGGGCCGCCAACCAAAAAAAAAACCTTTTCATCTTTTATGGTCACCATGGCATTCCATGATGACCAAAGAATCGGGGGGCAGCTGACGGGATTGATGAGATCAATTAGAGACGAATCCAGCAAGACAAACGAGACCACCCTTAAGACGAGCCCAAGAAGCATCCACATCACTGACAAGAATAGCGGAACCATTCAATGCCACCAATAACACCTCAGACAGTTACAAAACCATTTGTACAGACCGTTGAGAGCACAATAAAAGCTCCATTAGAAGGCAAGAAGCACTACCTAAGGAAAGGATTAACGTCATAAATGTCAATCACAACGACTAGAACCCAAGACAACATATATAAAGCCCCCCACAATACCAACAAAAGGTATACAAACACAAACACAGGCACCCAAAAAGGATAAGTTACTACCATTTTAGTATTCTTTCTCATCTTATATTATACTTTTTTGTTCTGATTTGGGCATCAGAGACGTTGTGGCAGACACCACACCAGTGACCCTTCTGAAAGGAGCAGCCTTCTCACTTATGTAGGCATCCAGACGAGGGGTTGGATCCATCTGGGCACATTCAATTCAAATGATGAAATTGCACTTCATCACCTACTATATTGGGTTTCTTGATGGATCTTAATTGCATAGCATTTTTATATTCATATGTATATATTTGTCCATATGGTATGCAAATTATGCCACATTCTCTGCAAAGAATATAAATCATATCAATGGATACTTCATATTGATATATATATATATATATATATATATTTTTTTTTTTTTTTAAATGTGTATATATTTGTTCATAAAATTAATTAATTTAATATGAAAATCTTAGAGATTGGAATATACATGACAATTGCTCTTCTGACTATAGGCAAAAAACAAAGAAAGCAATTGAATTCACCGTCTTCTACTGCTAATTCAAGGGAATTGCATTTTCCACAAAATGGTTGGGAGCAGTTCAAAGCGTGCTTAAGAAAATAACACTTGTGTTCGATTGGCGAAGTCCTTCATTCAATGAGCTTTATTTTTCTGTCAGTCTGATCTTCGCTGTTTGGAATATGATTATAGAAGAAAGAAGAGAAAACGTTAGTTGAAACAATTGCATTTATACTTGCATCGAAAATAATATTTTGAACCCTTGGTTGATTTTAAGTGGAATTTAATGAACTTTGACAAATTAAACAATCATGCAATTTCAATTATTATTGGACATACAGGTTAATTACCACATATTATAAACCTCACTAAACAAAATGCACAAAGTAGTAAAGTAAAGAACACAAACAATTAATGATGAAGTGGAGAACCTATGAATGCATTTAAAGGAAAAACTACAACTAGGTTAGTCCTATCTCCAAAAAGGAATTTCACTAGTCTCTACTAGATATGGCAAAATGGGTCAGAATTTCCTAACCCGACCTGATCCAAAAAAACTCAACCCGAACATGATTTTTTTTACTAGAAGCAAAACGGGTTAACTCGTGACTCAACTCATGTTTTTTACGAGTCAACCCGACCCAACCCGAACTCAAGCCTGAACCATTTTTTAAAACTTTTTTTTTGGGTAAAAATAAAATAAAATAAAGACAATATTGGTTTAATTGTTTGTTGTAAGTTTTAAGGAAACAATTGAGACATTTACATAATCTCATGTAATTTAATTGAAAGATGAATGGTTGAGCATTCTGTAATAAGTAAAGATTTTTAGATATCAAATAGCAAAGTACATACCAAGATAATCTGGTTACAGTAGAGTTAAAAACATAGATTTAAAATTGTAGACATGTATGAGAAACATTCACAAGTGTGAAAATAGTGAAGCTAAAGTATCAAATTAGCATACATTATGAATGATTAGACCTATTTTTTAACAATTTATATCCAAAATAAACTGCCTTTCAAATTAAATTATGATATTTTCTAGAGTGTGTGTTACTTAACAATGATATGATATTCATAAAAGAGCTCATGTATAAATAAGTAAATAATCAAACTTTAATATATATCTCAAATTGAAATAGAGTGCCAACCACAATTTATAATAGATTATAAAATTAATTTTCAAGATTGTAAATTTTTTATATGTTTTTATTCTTTGTCAAATGAGTTATCCAATAAGTTATTTGTAATTTTGTTTTATATTTTGGGATGTTGATATTGTATAGTAATTAAACTTGTATATTTGTTTTACTTATATTTGTGTTATTTTGTTTTAGATAACAATGTTAGGATTTGTATAATTTTAAAATTATTGAATAAGTATTATTAAGTTTAACTGAGTTCATTCTTGATATAAGTGGTGAATTCAAAGTAATGCATTTTACATTAAGTAATTTGTTGTATGACTTTCCAAATTGCAAATACATGTTGTTTTCTTTATTAAAAAAAAAAAATTCATGTGAAAAATATGGGTCAACCTAACCTGGCCCGCAACCTAATTGACCTAAACCCATTTTTAACCCACTTAAAATGACCATTTTTGACCCACAACCCATTTGACTAGCAACCCGATTGACTTAACCTCAACCTGACCCGTCCGTTTTGCCATGTCTAGTCTCTACCCCATAGAATTGAAGTTGTACAAACTTAATCCAACCCTTGATCCTAGTCTCTACCCAGAAAAAACATTAAAAAAAAAAATGTGACCCCAATATCAACAAAAAGCCACTTTAAATGTTCTAATTAAAAACCCTTCCACAAATTGCTTCCCTAACTCCAAGAACCACCTTGAAGATTTGATCTTTGTACAACATATTGGAAAGAGGTTTGTGGCTTTAGCTTTGATAATCGATTGGAAAACCATCTTAATATTTACTTTTTGAAAAATGATTTATCGTGAAATAGAGGGTTATTTTATTTTATTTTATTATTATTATCAAAACAATAGCACAAGCCATTACTTTTGAAAACCTCTCTTTTGAATTGAGTTTAGTGTGCCTTCAAATAGTTATGCATATAGCTCACATTTATCAAGGTAATTAATAGCCAACTAAATTAAATAAGGGTCATGCTAACGGATGCACTTAGGACAATGATTAATAATTTATTTTGGGAAAGTTTTGATACCACTTTTATGGAAAATGGAAAAAGCTATTAAAACATTAATTGTTTCTTTTTTCCCTTTTTCCATAAAAAATTTCTTTAAATGGATTACTAATCAATGTCCTAAGGGCATTTGTTAGCATTTCCTATTAAATAAATAAAAAAAGAATTCTTGTGTCTCAATTCAATGAGCCTAAATTGTGATTGTGTTGAGAGACATATCTCAGTCAATCAAAACACGATAAAAGGAAAGTTGAAATTCTAGAAACTGCCTTCTCTTAAGTTTCATCTTGGGCACTTGATCTTGTTGTGAATGCAAGTCATCAAGTCAATTTATTTTGGGAAATTTTCGATACCACTTAAGTTATTCAATCAATAAAATTCAGACTTTTGTCTTTCTTTTCTTTGGTAGATTCTAGACCTTTTTACCTTGTGGATTCAAGGAACCCTCGTGGATTCAAGGAACCCTAGTGGATTCGAGATTATTTTCAGAAGCAAACGTGTTTTGTTTCTTGCTTTCTAGAAATAGACATGTTCTACTTCTTGACGCTTTTGCATCCCGCATCATATTAAAATTGATTCTACACTCTTTTCAAATATATTAGTAAATTCGTGTAAGAATAATTTTTCTGATATTCATAAACTAATCAATAAATATAGTTAAAAAAATTTCGTAATTATTTTAGGTTAAACTATTAATTTGGTACTATAGGGTAACGTTCAATTGGATCCTCAACTATTGATTATGTCAAAGTAGTCCACCAATCTTTAATTGTGCCAAGTCAATCTCTTAATCTTGTAAAATGAAGTGAATTTTATTCTTGAATCTACTCCCCGTTTTAAGTTAAACGAATTTAGTTAATATGGCAAATGTGACGTTAGTTAAAAGGTTATTATAAAAGTTTAAAATTTTCAAACTCAAATCAATTTTAACTATCATTTCATTAAAAATTAAATGGATAAGTGATCCAAGTATGAAATTGAATTGATTTTGTAATTCAATAGACTAAATTGAAACAATTAATAGTTAAGGGGTCAAATTATACTTTATCCAATAATTTATAGACAACATTAATAATTTAATTTTTTTTTCACACTAATAATCTCAAGTGAAAGTGATTTTATACCAGTTGAAGTAATAGTTCAACGATAATTATATCATTTATGGTATCCCATATATGTGGTTGGAGCCTACCATCTCTTCCCCCTAAAAGTGAAATTATATGATGAACACTAACCACAATTTTGAAATAAAAACTTTTTATTAGAGCATTCAAATTGAATTCTCTAAAATAGCACAAGAGTCCAATTAAGAACATGACCTCCCTACACATTAGTCAAAGTAAAATTTTGCTAAGGTGCTTCCCAAAAGTAAAGAACATTGTATCGTATCCAAATGAATATTTTATTCATATTTGAAAAAGTTGGTGTGTGTGTCTTGAAAATGATGTCGTGGAACATTGAAAAAAGCACAAAAGATGCTCTCTTTGATGGAATAAAATTAAATTATTAGTTTCTAGTAGTAAACCTTAAATTTACAAGGGGTTCCTTTGAATCCATAAGGTAATAGATTTGAAATCCACAAAAAAAAAAAAATAAATAAATAAATAAACAAAGTTTGTATTTTCTTAATCTCATGAAAAATTGAATTGCCTTTGGAGGCTACAATACATTTAAACAGTAAAAAGAAAACTTAAGGTGTCTAGAAAACCTAAGACGACTAGGAAACTCTAAGACGACTAGTAAACCCTAAGGCAGTTAGGAAAGCATATAAAACCCTAATTTACTAAACTACATTAAAAGAACCTAAAAATAAGAAAATAAATACCCTAAACCTAAAATAACGAAAATTACATAAAAATACCAAAATTAATAAATTCCAAAAGTTAAATAGTAAATTTTGTCCTACATTAGAAAAGTGAAGAAAAGGTTGGTGTTTTGAAAAGTGGAGGAAATAATAATAACAATTGAAAAAAAAAAAAAGAATGAAAAAAATAATATTTAACTTAAATGGATTTTAAGATAAAGAATTGGATGTGTGTTTAAATAAATAGTTAGCTAAAATAAAATAGATATTTTGCACAACTCAATCTAAATGCTCTTGTTCCTTTATTCACTTGGCGGATCTCAAAAGCAAGTATAGCTTTTCCGATAGCTCTCCTATTGGATTTATTTTTTGGTAACTGCTGACATTTAAATTTGGACTGGGAACGGAGCATTAAATTTAGTAAAATCAGTCAAATGACAATAGCTAAAGTATCGTATATTAGCCAAGAGTTTATATCTTAATTAGCCCCCTCTACGCAGAGACATCAAAAATTTAAATTTGACAATCCTCAATTATAAATGTATCTCAAAGGATTTTATATTAAATTATCGATCAATGGTGCTAAATTGGTGACCAAGATAATCTTCTAAGTGCTTTTGGTCCTTGAAATTTGAAGCGAACACTATTGTATATTGGAATCTTTTATACGTTGATATGTGAGAGTCCAAAATGATTGGGCAACTACTTCTTTGAAAAGCTTGTGGATATATATTGGATAAAAGATATAACTGATTGTCATATATGTTGAGACCATCACTTAACGTTCTGCCCTCCTACTCGTGGGTTGCCAAAAACGCAGCGGTCTCTGATAAGTTTAGGAAAATCATCCCTTTGGTGTCCATCCAATTGTGAAGATAGACACCTTTTAATTGAGAACAGTTGACCATTTTCATGAGAAATTAAGAACTTGAGCCATTATGATTTCATATGCAAACTGAGATTACCTCAAAGTTTGTAATACTCCACTAATTCGCTCATTGGTGTTTATTAGGTAGATTTGTACTATATAAGTGATCATGAGTATAACTAATTGTTATACTAAAATTAAGCTAATTTGCACATTGAATGTTTATTAGAAAAATTTGAACTTACAAAATGCTTATGAGCATAGTTATTAAACCCAGATTAGACATTAACTCGATCTATGAGCTAGGTTACTAGGTCATTGGTAAAGAGAGAATATTTTTTCTTCATGTGTATCCTCAACTTGTTTTTTTTCTTTAAAAAAAAAAATTGATTTGTGTCTTTTTCTTTTCCCTACCTCCTAAACTTTCCCTAACACTGTTTTTCCCACAACTTGTTTTGTTTTTCCTATTTTTATAGGGGGAGAAATTTTTTTTAACCTTTGTTGTTCTTAGGGGGAGTTGTTGCTCTTCATAGGGGGAGTTGTCTCTATTTTCTATAGAGTTGAATTGTTTTGTCTTCCCTTAATTCTCTATTTTCTCTTATCCTTTATTGTGTATGTTTACTCATTATTGAGTTGTCTTTGTCAATATGTGACAAAAAGGGGGAGATCTAGATGAACTATGGGTGGGAATCCTGTTTGTTTTGTTTAGGGGGAGATACATTGATTGTTTATGATAGTGGAAAATATAAGTATGTTTTGTTGTATCTAACTTAGGGGGAGAGTTAGTTTGCATATTTGTTGTTTTCTTGTTTTCCTGTTTTTATTTTCCACACATGCGTTTATGCGTTTTGTTTAGTGTTTCAAGAAATATACAGGTTGATTCAGTCGTGCTGCTGTCTACACTTGCAACTAATAGATAGTAGTTAGGTTGAATTGTATATGGGCTATTTGTAACTTTGAGCATTTCATGTTTGTGATGTGTTTTGTCACGGATTGCCAAAGGGGGAGATTGTTAGGTTCCAAGACCTTAGGAACTAATGTATTAGAACTTTAATTTGTATTATGTTGGCAAACCATGATCAAAACATAGAGTCTAGGTTTAGGCTTGCTCAAAGTATGTTTATTTGTAAAATTGGAATCGAGTGATTGCAGAATTTATTGGACTAAATCTTCAAGGCTCGATCGATCGAAAATTAGACTCGATTGATCGAACCACGTACAGATTTATTTTTTTGTAGAGTTCCAGTTCAGCCCAAACTCTACTTAAATGTATTAGGGTTTAAGTAAAACACTCCTATATATAAGGAAAACCCTAAAACGTTTTTATAAGTTTTTAGAGAGAAAAGAGTGTGCCTCCTTTTGTATTTTAGGGTTTTGTACCCAAAAGCTCTCTAAGGACTTGGTTGCTCATATTGCGGCTTATGTGAATCTCTTGTGAGATCTTTGAGGAGGTTTCCTTCACATAAACTTAGGGTTTTCAAGGAGAAGATTTTTCTACACCTTGATGATCATTCCAGTTGCTGCCATTGAAGTTTAAAAAAAACACAAGCGGGTGTGCTTGTATTTGGTGGAGAATCCAAGAAAGAAGGAGTCTGTGGATTCGGAGCTTGCACGTGGTCGTGTCAGTAAGTTCTATTGGTGGGTAGCAATAAGAAGTCAGGCGTGAGGGCTTGTAAGTCTTATTGTATGAACTTCGATTCTTTCAAGATAGTGGATTCAAGTTTACCTTGAGGATAGCTAGGTTAAACCCTCTCCAGGTTTTTACCGATTTGGTTTCCTGGGTGATCATATCTTTATGTTCTTTATATTTCTGCTGCTTTACTTGATATGATTATTTGATTGTGTTAACCTAGATTTAATTAATTTGACTAAGTAACAACTTGGCTAAATTCCTAGGTTAATCCAATTGTGTTTTAAGGGGTCTAAAAACCAACAGGTATTATTATTAATGAAAGGCAATCTTGCCATCTTTTATTTTGATTATTGTTGTCCAATTTTCTCTTTATTCCTCTAAGTGTTAAATAGAACCTCGATTATGCCTGGTTTCTCAGACCACATACCTTGAGTAAATTAATACTTTTTATTTGTTTAAGTGTTAAATAGAACCTCGGTCATGCCTGGTTCCTCAGACCACATACCTTGGGTAAATTAATGCATTTTATTTGTTTAAGTGTTAAACTAAACCTCGGTCATGTTTGGTTCCTCTCACCACATATCTTGGGTAAATTAATGCTTCTTATTTCTCTAAGTATTAAATAGAACATTGGCCATGCTTGGTTCCTCGAACGACATGCCTTGGGTAGATTAATGCTATTTACTTCTCTAAGTCGTACATAAAAGCCTGGCCAAGCATTGCTCCTTGGATTATATTCCTCAGGTACTTTAACACTGTATATTTGATTAGTTTTTTGGTTCATGTTAGCATACTGAATTAAAGGTGGGTTTTTAATAGTATAGGTTATGCTTTGCTTTAGCAAACAGTAGTCTAATATATATATATATATATATATATATAACAGTAGTACATACTTGAAATAAACTGAAACTCCTAATTAAGTTCTTCATTGATAAAAAAAAGGAGTACATTTACCCAAAAAAAAAAAAAAAAAAAAAACAACAACAACAACAACAAAAAAGTAGTGAGGAGCAATGGTGGTTCTAGCTACCAGTAGATGGTGAAGGATCAGTCTTAGCTGTTGGTGGTGGCTCTAAGTGCTCAACCTCTTTCCCTTTGGAAACCTTTTTTTCCTTTAATGCCTTTGAAGGTTCTGAGGTGACTTTTGTGGTGCCCGCATCAGCAGGTTGAGTAGTTACCAAAGCTTTGGTAGTAGGTTGAGTAGTTGCAGAAGCTTTGGCAAGAGGTTGAGTGGTTGTAGGAGCTTTAGGGGCAGTGGTTGCTTGGGAGGCTGGGGGGGTTGCTATTCGCAGCACTAGAGGATAGAAGATGTTATTTGTTTTCCTCAGATCCGAGGAAGCTTCTACTCCGACCAAGTTCAATGCCTTAGTCCATACCTAAAGACAATAACCTCGACAATCTCCTATGACTTGGGCCTTTAGAGCATCCTCTATCTCTTTCACTCCAATATCATAACTAGATTGCTTGGCCTGAGCAAGAGCCTCCTCTTTCTTCTCCAGCTCTTTTTTCTGAGCTTCTATCTGCTCTCGAGCGATGGCTAGTTGCTCCTCAGCTTTGCGAAGTTGTTGACACTAGTCTTCAGCTTGCTTCTCAGCGCCAATTAGAGCAGCCTTAGTGCTTTTTCTTTCTCTGTTTGCCTCGGTCAATTTTGTATTGAGGTCTTCCATCTTCTTCTCGGCCATGTTTAAAGACGTGACAGCAGATATTCGACGTGTCTCCTCATCTTTTAACTGAACATAGGCCTGATCTACCCATTCCTCAGCGATGTTGGTTGGACTGGAAAAGAGCAATAATGTAAAGAAAAGTTAGTCAGTTAAGTTCTCCAATATATAAAAGAAAATATTATATATATATATATATATATAATAAATCAAATATGTAATATAGGAAATTGGTTGAGGCACATACTATGGCTAGATCCCTCTTCAAGGTCAGGAAGACCTCATGCTTTTTCAAGGTCCTCAAGTTAGCCATGTCTTATGGTAGCAGTAGGGGCTGTTCTAGAGCATTAGGTATATAGCCCGCTTTGCCTTTTTGAAAGTCACTAATGGAGGAGTCCAATGGGAGTAGGGCTCCGTCCAACTTGACTGAGGGGTTCCAAATTGAAACCCTAGGGCTGCGGTCTGAGACCATCTTTGTACCCGAGCCCTCCGTCGCATTTTTTTTCTTTGTGCCCCTTTGGTATTCTTTGCTCCTTTTTGGGGCTCAAGGTCTTTAAGGGGAGAAACGTCACCCTCTTCAGGTACTTATTTTCTCTTTTTCTTCCTTTTTCTCTTCTTTTCTAGTTGTTCAAATGAGGAGCTATGAGTAGGAAGGGGAGTTGGAGGTCGAGGTTGAATGGCTACCTTGGGTGTAGACCCGCTTGCATGTTCTTCTTATGTTGGAGCACCATGGCTTCTAGTATTTCAGCTAGCTCTTGGCTGTTGCTGATTTTAGCGTAGGGTAGAGATCCGAAAGTGGTGCCTGGAGATTCTGTAGGATATGGTCAGTCAAAGACTTCGAAATCTTCTTCTGAGTCTGCTACCTCAATTACTTTGACCATTTCTTCATCTTGTGCCGGAGTCGTCTCTTCCTCGGCTATGCATTGGGTGGACAACTTAACTTGAAGGGTACCTTCAGGGGGAGGACTGGTAAGGAACCGAGGTATTGCAACGTTGATTTGGTGTAACCAAGGATCTTTCGCCTTGATAACGTTCTTGGAGGATTGAAAGCTAGATGAGATCGGCTTGTACCCGAGAATAATGTGAGCGGCACGCAATTGTCTATTCGTGTGGAGGAAGATCTCGGATTGAAGAATTCTGTTAAGATCTGCTTCGTTAATGAGACTGCAGTTGGGAGTTGTAAAATTCTTGTCTGCAGATATCCAAAAACAAAAGTATTATTAGACAAGGGACAGGAAAAAAGCATTTGTGAACTAAAGAGAGAAAGGGGCTACGAAATTGAAGTTGTCACTATTGGAAAGGGAAAAAATCAGAGAAGGCTGCCACCACTACATTAAATGCTCTACACCGAACCACCTGGCCGCATTTATGTGGAGATGACACTTGAACAGTGATATCTTAGTTTACAGTTATTCACAAAGCTTCCATGAGGTTTCTGATGGGACAAGCATCCAAGAGATCACCTATAAGATCAACAAGTGGAAGGCTGGGGTGAAGAATGGAAAGACTTTATAAAGGAAAGGCCCCCATAAAAAATGGGGCATGTAATCTGAGAAGAAAGAAAAAAAGAAGAACATCTTGTACTTAGATAAACTTGAGTGAAAATAAAAACACTTCATCCTCAAACTTGATCAAGGAGTGTTATTTCTACTAAATTGTGTTTTGTTGTCTTCCTAGCACAAATCCAATCAATTAAGGTCCATACTTAATTTGCCGAGACGTTTCCCTGTAAAATCCATTTCTCTAACAAATATATTGTTTGGGCTTGTTGGGCCATCATCCATTGTTGGTGGGTTGAGGGTCTAATTTCTAGTCCTTACAATATTATTTAAGAATTATTATAGTACTGGAATTTGTAGTATGCATTTAAGAATTTTTTTTCTTTAGTACCAAAAAAAAAAAAAAAAAAAAATTTTCCTAGTTGATTTCCTGTTGTATTTATCTAAATATTATTTCTATAATATTTATGTATAATTAAGGAGTATGATGGATTGAAGCACAATATATCATAGCCAAATTGAACTTAGAATAAAATATAAGAAATAAGTTTAAGTTTTTTTCTCTCAAGAATTAGATAAGTTTAATTAAGCTAACTAAGGTAATATGATTTCATTTGTGTTGGACTATACAAAATCATTCTATTTGTTTATATGTATTGGTTAGTGTGATTGAATAAAGTTGCAAGATTTCTTAAGAATGAGATCACACCGAGGTATATGCTTCAATTGAGAGAATTTTTTAATTCCAGAGTAATGAACATTAGTATTACCATGGAAAACATAAATCAAAACGGTATGCATGTCCACAGTCATAAAATGAATGCAATAGTTAAACATTGTAAGCATCCAAAAGTTATTTCCTTAAAAATTTTAAATTGTAAGATATATATATATATATATATATATATATATATTTAGAAGATAAATGGTAAGAATTAGAGATTAGATCTTTTTTATAAAAAAAAGAAAAAAGATTAGTATGTTTGACTTATGATAATGTAATTTACATCATAATTTGTCAAAAAAAATACATATAAATAATCATATAAATCTAAGTTATAATCCCAAATGCAAAGAAAAAGAGGAACACCATACGATCCATACCTATTGATCATAATATTTTGTTTCCTCTTCCAAGTTATCCTAAGAACTAAGAAGTTAGAAATTAGCATAGATTTAGATGAGATTAAAAGAACATTAGCAAGAATTTATGTAGTATTTAATTTAAAAATTACGAAGCCATTTAGAAAATAAAATAAACAAATGGGAGGCAAATGATCATTTACTAAATCAATAATCACATTCCAATTATTTAGACACAAAAAATTTTAATGGGTGAAACACAATTATGTAAAGAAAAACTATAAACATGAATACAAAGAAATAGACTATCAATTGAAAATTAAAAAAAAAAAAAAGAAAAAAAAGAAAAAAAGAAACATGGTATTTACAACCCTGGAAAAGAAAATTCAGTACAAACCTTTACATCGTAATTTTTCAAAAAAATAATGAAAATAACCATATAAAAATAAGTTATAATCCCAAATACAAAGAAAAAGAGGATCATATGGTCCATACCTATCAAGATGAGACTAAAAGAAAATTAGCAAGAATTTATGTAGTATTTAATTAAAAAAATTACAAAGCCATTCAGAAAATAAAATAAACAAATGGGAGGAAAATGGTCATGCACTCGAACAAAAAAATGCATTCCAATTCTTTAGATACAAAAAACATTTAATGGGTAAAATGCAAAAAAAAAAAATAATAATAATGGGTAAAACGCAAAAAACAATTTAATGGGTAAAACGCGATTATGTAAAGAAAAATTGTGAACATGAATACAAAGAAATAGACTATAAATTGAAAATTAAAAAAGAGAAAAAAGAAACATGGTATTTACAACCCCGGAATAGAAAATCCAATACAAATTGCAAACCATAAAAATTGCAACAGAAAAGAAAAGAAGTTGAAGGGAAGAAAAAGAGAAATTGGCCTTAAATAGACTTTCCAATTCTAGTTGTAATTTGGTAACTTATGGGGTGGAAAGAAAGCAATACAAACTACAAACCATAAAAATTGCATCAAAAGAGCAAAGAAGTTCAAGAGAAGAAAAAGAAAAACTGATCTCAAATAGACTTTCCAATTCTAGTTGTAATTTGGTGACCACAAATAGACTTTCAAAATCTATATATAAAAAATTAAATTGGTGGGTTTGAAATCCAAAGGTAGGCAATTGAATTTTTTGATGGGGAGAAAAGCCGTATTTTTGATAAGTAGGTGATAAGTCAGAGAGAGAGAGAGAGAGAGAAGGATTGGTTGCTGAATTGAAAGCAATTTGGATTCAATGGGAAAGTCAATAATAGTATAAACATTAGCTGTTTGTTTGATGGGAAGATGATGAGTTGAGAGAGAGAAAATGGGATTGATTAAAGAGAATGTGTGAAGTGGAAACCCAAAAAAAAAAAATGGAAAAAAAAAAATTTGTGACATGACGATGATGTGGCTCAACTAGAACGTAATAACAATAAATGCTATACTTCAGCTTTTAGATATATATAGAGATATATATGTAATGCAACAGTCATTTGATTACTTCTTGCTATAAGGAAGAGGTTGAATAAAATTAGACTCATACACCTAGCAAACAACCCAATCCTATCTTCTACACTGCAAAAAGTCTAGGAAATAAGCTATTAATAATTTCTATCTCTAACTAATGAATCCATCTCGTTCAAAGCCAATAATGACAGCTCTTCATGTTCAACTTGCTGATCCTCATCCTTAGCCTATTGCTCATCCTCATCTTAGCAAGTCGAGACTTCCACTACTCCAAGCACGTGTCTTCCAAAATGCAAATGCCTTCCAAGTTTGTCTGAATCATAACACAAAATCACTAAGTTATTGTTCGTTAATAGAAATTTATTGTCTAACCACTTCAGGGTAATCTGATAACTATCTAATATCCAATATTGCATCATTAACTGTATTCAAAAGTATATCAAAATGTACACAAGTTTGCTAGAACAAATGTCAATTGTTATTACTAGCAAAAACTAGATTGGCAAGCCTTTATACTATCAATTATTACCTTTAGTTGTGAAAATAAGATTTTTTTTTTTTTTTTCAGGGTAAGGATAACTTGAACTTCATACAAGGCATAAAAGCCAATATCTAAATAGCTAGGTATTCAAAGTTCAAAAGTTTTTGCCTATCCAAAATTTCACCATATTTGCCGAAGTTGGGAAACCATAATGCACACTTAAATTCTCAAGGATTCGATTCTCTCTTGCTTTGTTGTTGACATTCATTCCATGGGATTGGATTCTTCTGTATTCCCTCAATTTCTCAACAACCAAACATGGCACAAAGTAAAACTGAATTTTAGGAAAAAGAATAAAACACTAGAATGTTCACAGCACTCATAAATAGAGAATAAAACTTATAGCATCATCATGGCACTAATCTTGATATAGTATATAAATCATTGCACCTCAGATCAAACAACTAAAATTACTTGCAAATCAAAGTTAAATAATACTCAAGAATTCACATGATAAAATGTCCAAGAATGAGTCTTGATGATTGAACTAAGCTTTTCTCATGGAAATAAACATGTTAAATGAAAAGCCTAAACCCAAATTCTTTAAAGATGACATAGTCTTTTCATTGAGGCATTTTGTCAAACATGTTGAGTACAGTGACAGGAGGAATGAACATAAATTGGGAAATCAATTGGCCATAAATACCTAAATTACCAAAACAAAAATCATTCAACATACATCATTCCATCAAAACTAACCATACTCATAAAAAAGATCAACATGGGTATCAAAGGAAACCAAAGAAAAGTAAAATAAAAATTAAAAATAAAAATAAAAGATCATCAAGAACACCTATGGCAGAAAGTGTCACGGGCTAAGAAATTCAGAAATTTCATCTTACAAAAAGAATGGGAAAATAGAACTCACCTCATTCATTGCTTGAAAGGATTTGTTATTGCTTGAATCTTGAAGCATTATCATCCTTTGTTAGAGGAACAACATACCTCTCAGATCTAAATATTTGGATTATCCATCAAATCATTTTCATATCCAGGTTGAGGAGGCGAGAGATTATGATGGAGAAAACATAGAGGAGGTGTATGATGATAAGCAGGGTAGTGGCGAGGTTGCCATTGCTGGCGAGTGGGACGTTAAGGAAGAATTTGGCAGAAGTACATTTTGTTTGGTGTTAGGAAATTCTCCATGTGATATTTCATAAAACAAAAATTGACAACACCCAACTCATTTACATCTCAAATTTAAAGATCCTGCCCACTTACATCTCAAAAACAAATTTTGAAAATGCTCTCAATAGTTAGAACTGACGGGGTTAAGGGACGTTATACATGGTGGGTGACATGGCAAGTTAGCTTATGTCATCAGCTTTTTAATGATCTGTCTTCTTCCTATTGGTTGGGACTACACAATAAGTTGTGTATCTCGAAAAATAAGAGTGGATCAGGTTTACAAGAACTTGAATGAGGTAATGTGCAAAATAGCTGTACAAAAGAATTGTATATAGTTAGTTAGACAACGTTTGAAACAATAAAGGAAACTAGCATCTCGAGTTTTAGAAACTCGAGATCCATATTAGAACTCGAGTCCAAAAGACTCGCAGGGCGAGTGTGAAAATGCCACATAGATCTCGAGTCTTTAAGACTCGAGTTTTATGCAAAAAAAATTTAACCTATAGTGGCGTTTTCAAGCCTTACAGTGACGTTTTAAAGCCCTATAGCGGCGTTTTCCTGCAAAAAAAAATTTCTAAGTACAGGTTTAGGGAGTCCTATAGTGACGTTTTATATCCCTATAGCGGCGTTTTTATTCAATTTATGGAAATCGAGTCTTTAAAACTCGATTTTTAGCTTGATTTTTTCCGATATTAAACTAATCAATTTACAAATCGAGACTTAAAAACTCGGTTTTTATCTTGGAACTCGAGTTTTAGACACTCGAGATGCTAGTTTTCAAAATTTTTTTGAAACGTGACAAGTAACTAAATTTTTTAATATTTATTGTTATTTAGAAAAAAAATTCGAACTTGAATCTTTTAACTTAACTACGTTGGCTAAGTAAGGTCTGACAGTGTTACCTTCTAAAAGAAAAAAAGCGCCCCCCCCCCCCCGACCGGGTCCCCTTTTAATTTTTAATTTTTATAAAAGCGTTGGAAAGTATTAAATGTTCTAGACTTGATTTGGGAAAGAATTTGCAAGGCCAAGTATTATCTATTGTAAATGCTCTGTTTATGCATGCTACGTTGGGTCATTCTCCATCTTAAACTTGGCTCCATTGTGCTTCTTATCAATTGTCACAAGATTATTTTGCCCGTTAAGTGATTAATCCAGATATGAAGGTTGCTGCGATCTAATTGATAGGGATACGCATTGGTGGAATTTGGAGCTTTTATATCATGCTTTTATGCCTGATTATGTTGCTAAAATATTGCAGATACCACTGTCACAGTTTGATGTTCCAGATATTTTTTTTTTTTCACATAACAGAGGAATTTTATTAATGAAAGGAAATGTACAGACACAGAAAAATAGAGTTCAAACAAACAAAACCAGACTAGCAAGACCCTGAAGACAACACTGGACTAAACAGAAACTATTACAACAACACAAAAACAGAACAAGTCTTCCACTACACCCAAAACATAAACAACAACTAAACATTACAAAAGACCGGGAAAAACTTATTTGCAGATCACTTCACTGGATGATGCAAAACCCATGGAATCCCCGTAGAGGCATTGCCATAAAAAGGTGGGGCATGTGTCATATTTGGATTGCCACAAAAAATTGGGTGAGTATTTTGTTCAAAGTGCTTATCATTTGAACTTAAAAGACTAAGGCTCAATAGCAAATTAGGAAATGTTCCACAGATTCAAAGTTTCATAATTCAAGGAGAAAATTAAGTAAGGACTTTGGCAGTTATGATCAGCCATATTAAAAATTCAACTAGCAACTTTTTTTTTCCATTGTTTATCGACGTTTAGGATCCATAATCTCAGACAACACTGCCCTAGGGGACATCAATCCATCTGAATCCTTACTAGCAAAACTTCCTCGGCTTACTACAGTCACTTGACTATTGCTATTAGTACTTGATAGTTTTCCACTGCTACTAAAAATCATGTCATCACTTTAATTGACATCTGACATAGAGATCAAATCATGTTCATCATCATCATTCATGTCAATTTCTTCTGCCAAATCAAACTTTACATTTATTTTTGCACTCTCTTGCAACTCCAATGCTAACTCAAGCCCCCCAACCACATCATTCATTGATGATCGTTTGGTTCCATTGTCAAGCAAACAATTCTCTACAATCTCGCCAGATTTCTTCAAACATTCTAGTTCAATTTCCCCCTTCAAAGATGGATCAACAGTTTGATCAAGCTTTCCATTGCGATAGCACTGTAGGACCAATGCTGCTAGACCCATTGGCTCATCCTCATTTGTACATATGATTGGTGGCTTTCCACACAACACTTCACACAACACCACACCATAGGAGTACACATCAGACTTCTCCGTAAGTTGTTGAAAGCGATAATATTCCGGGTCCAAATATCCAAATGTACCCTTAACCACTGTACTAACATGAGACTTGGACATAGTGGGACCAAACTTTGACAACCCAAAATCAGACACCTTGGCCAACCATTGCTCATCTAATAAGATATTTGTACTCTTCATATCACGATGAATGATTGTATATGTCGCACCTGTATGAAGGTAGTTCAACCCATGTGCTGCACCAATACAGATTTGGAGTCGTTGCTCCCAAGAAAGTGGCTGATACTTGGTGTTATAGAGATGGTCACGAAGGGTCCCATGAGCCATGTAATCATACACGAGTATCATCTCGTTTCCATCCTCACAATATCCAATCAAAGAAACAATATGGCGGTGGCGGAGTTGAGACAACATCGCAATCTCTGTTTTGAACTCCTGAGCTCCTTGTTGAGAACCGGATTTTAATCGTTTGATCGCAACTGGTGTAGCCGCACTACCATTAATGTATCCTTTGTACACATCACCGAACCCTCCAGCACCAATAATGAGTACTTCGTCAAAATTGTTGGTAGCTGCTATAATCTCAGCGAGTGAGAAGTAGCGACACAAACTACACGGTAGAGTTGACCCGCTTGCCTTTGTTGAATTGTCGGAATCCTTGACTCTTTCGGCTAGTCGGAAAATCAAGACTACGAGAATCAGGAGTATAGTAAAGCCAGAAACTCCACTACCAACGGCAATTATTATTGTTCTATTATTCTTCTTCGACTCTGTTGATTGTATCGGTGGCACAGACTTTAGAGGGGTCAATGGAACTGGTTCGGGGTTGGGTCCCGCAAGATTGCCACTGACGTCGCTTACTTTGAAGATTTCGATACCGTTCAAGATTGCATCATTGAAATGAGTGACATGGTCATTGGGGTTCGCTTGTAGGGCGATAGAAAGGTTCATTTTCTTCTGGTTTTCTTTGCCATATATTGACACAGCGTAGTCTCTGTATATGGGAACACCTTTGCTACCTGCCCATCTCATCACATCGGCTGCAGTCTCGGCAGTTTGATTTGCTATGAAAATAAGAAACACTCGGCTGTTCATAGCAATAATCTCTGGTTGAAACTCGCAGAAGTGTAGCCTAACAAGATATTCAAACCCAGAATCTACGGGAAATTCCCAAGTGAGATTGTAATTCTTATTGACTGCTTTGTACCTCCCCATAGTCCGGGCAGTCCGGTATACATCTTCTGGTGCAGTGTAGGCTGGTATTTCGGTAAATAGCAGTTCAATAGTTGTGTTAACAGGTATAACAGATGTTATATCTTCTGTCAAATACTTTTCGTCCGTACTCCAGCTCCGGAACATTCCAGTGTCTTCAGCGGTTGAGATGAAGCGCCCTCCAACATTTATTCTGTACACCATCTCGAGAGCAGTTCCATTTCCGATGCTGTACCAGTTCTCTTGGCCGATGAAAGGGAACCCTTGACTGTCAGACTGAGAGTAATAGAGATTAGTAGGCATAGACAAGATTTCAATTCCGTTAATGAAAGCAAATGATGAATTGGAATCGCTTGGGGTGAAGGTTAAGTTCAGCCTCTCATCTTCGGCGATGTTGACACAGAACTCTCTATATATGGTATCACCAGGATCGCCATCGGCATCAGCAGTAAGTGAAGCGCTAAAGTTGCTAAGAAGAGTAAAAGGTCCAACTTTCACGGAGAAGAGGGCTTTAGACCGGTCAAAATTTCCATACGAAGCCGGGTAGAAGTATAGTCGAACGAATTTTTGGCCGGTAGTGATTGGGAATATGTAGGTGAATGGGGAGTAAGACAAGCGGGCAGTGGTATAGGGTACTTGGGAAGCAGATGAGGATTGCTTAAGTGAGTTTTTGGCAAGAGAGGCCTGGTTTTGTGATAGTTCTTGAGGGAGGAATTTTGAATTGACATCTCCAGTCCAGGTCCGACTATCTAATGCAATCGAATTGTCAGAGGAGCCACAGTTAAGGATAATATTATCGACTGGTTTGTAAGGAGACGGAGAGTTAATGGCTAATGTGTTGGACAAGTGGAGCAGCAAGAAGGCGATGTAAAGAGTTGTGAAAGTTAAACATGGTAGGACTGTGGTGCAAAGATTCGTGTTGCCCATTGTAGCAAACACAGGGAGAACGAGTCTGAGTGATTTTCAAAAGAAAATAATTAAAAAGTTTTTTTTTCTATGAATAAAATAATTAAAAAGTTATTACAAAAGAATGTGATAATTGATATAGTTCGTTGAAGTGGACAAGTTGATTTATTTATAATATGATGTCGAGACTATTCTTTCCGCGTGTTTAATGATGTGATAACTGATAACTGATAGTCTGGTAGGCGGAAAATTATTTCATACAATATCAAATACAACAAAAAAGAATGAGAGAAGAGAAATTAAGAAAACAATAGAAAAAAGGGGGACCACTCATTTCCTTAAAAATAAAAAAATAAAACTCATCTTTTATGATGAAAATTTTAAGTCTCGCTTCGTTTGTACACATGAGCTAAGTTACAAATGCCAAAAAAAAAAAAAAAAAAACCTTAGAAAAATTGAGTAAGCAAGGTTTTATTAATTCTTATTTAGACTTATTACTAACATTACTTTTTTTATTTGCCATTGATAAACCGCCAATTTTTATCCTACAAATTCCTCTCTGTCACATATAGAGAATGAACAAGATCATATCAGTCGTTACATATGAAATCTCAATATAAGTTGAAATCAACCAAAACACACCAAAATAAATTGGAATTAAGAGGATTCATGGTTCATAGATGCTCTTAGGCCATTTGTGAATAAACTATTTTAGAAAAAAATTTATACCACTTTCATGGAAAATATAAAAAATTATTAAAAAGAATTAGTTATTTTTTTTGCTTATAATTTTTTTTTTTTTAAATATTTGTTAAACATTGACCTTTAGGATATTTATTAACTTTTTCCGATATATTTTAAAAAAATAAAAGAAAGAAAGGGGCAACAGTGGCAGAGAAAACAAAGACTAATAAAAAGTGCAAGAAAAATAAGAGGAGTGGGGCAGGGAAGAGTGAAGACTTGCGAAGTCTTGAGGAAGAAACCAAAATGATTGGAAAAGTGATAATGCACTCCAATGTTTATGTTTTTGGTTTCTTTTATGGTTTAAAAAAAAAAAAAAAAAGAAAGAAAAGGAGGGCTACAAAGATAAGATCATAAATGAAGAAAAGAATACGCGGACACAAAGAAGAAGTTTCGTCTTCGGCAGAAAAGGCTCACTACTTAACATGTGTTCCATGCCCTCAAGGAAATTGCACTGGATAATGAAGTCCTTAGAGTCAAGCAAATTGTCTTGTGGAAGATTTTTGATATGATGGATATTTTATGCAATAATAATTCTATCTAGTCACAACAATGAAGATATATTGAAAAATGAAGATATATTATGCTTGATGTATAACGAAAAAAAAAATCACATACCAACAGGGATGGACCTAGGATTTTAAGCTAGCGGGGTCAGAGTATAAAGAAAACAGAAAACTCAAAATAGACATTTATATAGTATTAAAAATTTATAAATACACAAAATTGTTGTTTTTAAATACATTAAGATGCAATCATCTATAAAAAAAAAATGAAATAATGTTTTTTTAATATTGAGCTGACTAGGATTTTTATTTTTTAAAGTTAGAGCATTCATAGTAGTGGTGCTAAAAATTTTAGTTTTTAGTACCTCAAATAACTAATTTATCTATTTTACCATCTCACTTTACAATACACCTAATATCAAATGTTTTTTTTTTAATTTCATTTAAAATAATATAAACAACTCATTAAAATAATAAGTAAGACGGAGAGATTGAGTGTTTTAATTAAAGGAAGAGATATTGTATTTAATTTTTAATAACTTGCTACGTACAGCCAATTGGTATTTATACCAGTTTACTATAATTGCAAAAAATTTAACTTTAACTTCTCCAATAACACATGATTTTTTTGTTCTTTGGTGGTAAAGATCAGGAGTTAATTGGAGTACGCAGATCAGGTGTCTGTCCCATAGTTGTGTTTATCTGTACCAGATCCGAAGGTTGAGAAAATACAAAAGTTTGAGGATACAAAGGTGACTAGGTTGTAATTGTTTAGTTTAAACTTGTAAACCCAGATTGATAGATAGGATGTTTAGAAGGAGTGACTCATCCGCTTCCATTTGTTCTTGCAATACAGACCCACCTGAGTATATAGAAGAAGATGATAGATATGACAATTTGGAGCCGTACCAGTCTTCAGATTTAGATCAGGAGTTAGAAGAAAGATACATACCTAGTTATAATCAACCCTCTGAAGATAGTATACCTTTGTCTAGATCTTATTTAGATAGTATACCTTTGTCTAGATCTTATTTTAATCCACAATATTCTAATCTTAGAAATCCTATACAGACTAGAATAACTTTAGAAAAGCATATACCTTCATCTAGACCCTCTTTAGATACATATATAGAATTTACACCGGATATGGACATGCTCAAAACAGAATTTAGTTCTGAGAAAAATAGGATTAAAAGAGAATCCTACAAAGCTAACCATACCCAGGAACAAAAGATTGAAGTATTAGAGAGTTGGAAGTCATTCATGAAAAGGTATAAAACCAATTACCCTTTCTTTGAATTCTTTGAAAGACACTTCAAATGGCGTGAAAAGGAACATGCCAGACCAACAACAAGGCACATCAGCCTAAGTCAATCTAAGGACAAGTCAACCTTAGATACAGTTGCCCAGAAGCCAAGAGAACTTGTGAAGAGGGAACCAGTCACCCCTTCAGTCGAGATTTCTCTAGAGGTAATTATCCAAAAGTTGGAAGAGCTCGTGAAGAGGGAACCAGTCACCCCTTCAGTTGAGGTTCTAAATATCCGGGAATCCTCTACCTAGTCACAGATGTTTCAAGACAGACTATCCAAGTTTGGCCCGGTCAGTTGTAAGTTACTTTGATTAAAATCAAGTTGGTCGGCACTGCCGCCATAGTTATCCAGAAAATATTGAATTATTTTTGGCATTATAATTACATTGAAAAGTATGTTATCTCTAACAAACATTATTTTGTTTTACATCTATTTTCTGATTGCATTACCACTCCCTTATGTTGCATTCTTCATCTACTACTTCATCTTAGCCAGTCTTTATTGTTCTATCTTTTGGTGGTAGGCTGAGCCTCCCGTTCATTCAAACTATTTGTTATTCTGTGATTACTTGTTCAAATTAACCTTTACTTCACAGTTATCCCTACTCTTCCTATTTTTGTATCTATCCCGAAATATTTGTTGCAGATCCGTATACCTGTGTGATTTACTTACCTGTGTTATTCTGTGCCGTTCCTCCAGTTGTTTCTCCAAATTCTACAAACTTCCCAGGCTTGGTGTCAGCCCGTTGAAAGCCCAGGTGAGGCGTGTTAGGGTATAACCATTAGTGGAAGAAAAAGATCAGGAGTTTATTGGAGTACGCAGATCAGGTGTCTGTCCCATAGTTGTGTTTATCTGTACCAGATCCGAAGGTTGAGAAAATACAAAAGTTTGAGGATACAAAGGTGACTAGGTTGTAATTGTTTAGTTTAAACTTGTAAACCCAGATTGCTAGATAGGATGTTTAGAAGGAGTGACTCATCCGCTTCCATTTGTTCTTGCAATACAGACCCACCTGAGTATATAGAAGAAGATGATAGATATGACAATTTGGAGCCATACCAGCTTTCAGATGTAGAACAGGAGTTAGAAGAAGATACACACATACCTAGTATTAATCAATCTTTTGAAAATAGTATACCCTTGTCTAGATCTTATTTAGATAGTATACCTTTGTCTAGATCATATTTAGATCCACACCATACTATACTTTCCAATGATAGAATTACTTCTCAGTATAGAACTTCATCATCATCTAATCTTAAGAATCCTATTCTTTGTAAAATTAAGAACAGTCCAGAAGTGGACAAAGAGTTCATCCCAGATATGGACATGCTCGGTAAGGAATTTAGTTCTGAGAAATACAGAATTAAAAGAGAAGCTTATCAAGCTAACCATACCCGAGAACAGAAAGCTGAAGTCTTGGAGAAATGGAAGTCATTCATGAAAAGGTATAAGACCAATTATCCTTTCTTTGAATACTTTGAGAAACATTTCAAATGGCGTGAAAAACCCAAAGTTCCGCCAATCAATACCAAGCATACCAGTCTCAGTCATTCTAAGGAAACGTCAACCTTAGATGCAGTTGCCCAGAAGCCAAGAGAACTTGTGAAGAGGGAACCAGTCACCCCTTCAGTCGAGATTTCTCTAGAGGTAATTATCCAAAAGTTGGAAGAACTTATGAAGAGGGAACCAGTCACCCCTTCAGTAGAGGTTCTAAATATCCAGAAATCCTCTAGCAACTCCAGTCAAGTCTCGGACCAAGAGTTTGAGCAATCTGAAACTACTGATCCTACAAATAGGAGTAGTATCCCAGAAAACCATGATGGTCCTACAGCCAGGATCCAATGCCCAGTACAGAATCCAGATTTGGATTTTGTCCAGCAGCTAGCCAATGGCACGGTTAGAGTAAATTTGGACTTGTTCCAGCATCTAGCCGATGGAAAGGTTAGATTCAGCTTTGATAGATCTAGGTTATCTACTCCTCTAGACTATGAGTATAGACAACCTCTGGATACATCCCAGATTAGATCTCCAATCAATAGGTTGAGTTTAGTTAGATCTAGGCCTAGCACTCCCAAGTGCAGACAGCCTCTGGATACATCCCAGTTTAGATCTCCGATTCATAACCAGTCATCTATCTACTTAAGAGATAGACCAGTAACCCAGCAGAGTTCAACTAGACCCAAAGGATCACCATCCTCAATGTCTAGAAGAAACTTAGGTGTCCAGTCTCAGGGAATTAAAGCCAATTCCCATGTCAACACACCTTCCCATAGAGCCAAAAAGGATTCGATTGTCGATAAGCAAGACGATCGTAAGTCATCCTCTCCTCCCATCACCAAGAAGGAAAAGCCTCCAGATCAGGTGTCATTCAACACCAAGATCCCAACCAAAGAGTTTAATCCCGACCTAGAAGAATTAGGAAAGGACTTTAATTCTGAGGAAAACAAGGCCAAAAGAGCGGCCTACAAGGCCAACCATACCAAAGGCCAAAAGAAGAAAGTTTATGATGCTTGGGTACTGTTCATGAGGGAAATATCCCGTAACATCCCTTTCTTCATTTACTTCGAAAGGTATTATGATAGGCACAAGCAGTTTTGTGTCTTCACCAAAACTTGGACCTTAGTTGAACCCAGCCCAACTAAGGGAACAGCCAGCGGTAGGCAACCTCTTGCCCAGTCCCTACCAGCTAACCCCAGTCACTCTAGGGACAAAACAGCCCTAGAAATAGTTGCCCAGCAACTTGAAGAACTAAAGCCTGTTCTTCGAAAGAAACCAGTTGTCCCTTTACCAAAAAGCTCCAGTCAGCTTAAGGTAATAAAGATGAGATCAACCCCCAGCAGTTCATCCTCTGAAACGGATGAAAAGATTCCAAGAGTCAAAGAGACTTTAAAGGCCAGAAAAGCACGCTATAAATTAGAAGCTAAAAAAGCTAAGGAACATATAGAGAAGATTTCTCCACCCATTTCCAAAGCTTCCAAGAAAAGGCCAAACAAGCCTCAAAAATGTTGGAAGTGTGGCAAGCGTGGCCATTACAGAAAAGGTTGTGATGCCAGATCCTCCCATCCAAAGGTAGGAAACCCTGAACCTCAGGAACCTAGCACAACCCAGCCTTTAGTCCAGGAAACCAGTAATCCTGTGACTCAGCAACCCAAGGTAGAACCAATCTACAATAGGTTGATCCAGAGCAAGAAGGAAGTCAAAATTGACGACCTTCAAAGAAAAACCAAGGAAACCAGAAGTGAAATTGGAGCCTTAAAGCAAAACCTTCAAGCCTTCCAATTAAACCAATCCTTGAAGAACACTTCTTGTCAAAGCAATGAGGAGAGTCCCTCAGACAATAAGGTTAATCAAATAGTTGACCCTAGAGTTGATCACATCCAAAGACCCAGCAGAGATTTGGTCTTAGATGCTATCACTAGGATTAACTTCCAATCTGTTCCACCAGCATCCGGCAAATGCTACAACTGTGGAAAGTATGGCCATTTCAAAAATGAGTGTAGAACAGAGGCCAAGTCCCTGATCAACACCCTCATTAGTGACCAACCCAGTAGAGTTGAGATCTTCAAGTTACTAGAACTTGACCGCTCAGATAGCGAGTCATTTAGCAGCACTAGTGACAGTGAACTTCGGCAGTTATACAGGTCATCCTCCGAGTCCTCTAGAACCAGTACTTCTAGCAGCCAGGATGAACCCACCCCATGCAGAGATGGTGAGACTAGCAAGCCTCCCATTAAAATCCAGCAACCCAGAGTAGATTTAGAGCAAATCTACAATAGGTTTACCCAATCCAAGAAGGAAGTTACAGTCAACGACCTTCAGAAAGGAATTAAGGATAACAAAGTTGGGCCAAGGAACCCAAAGCAGGAATTACCAATCCTTAGGGTTGATCATGGTCTCATGGATCTCAAGATCAAGAAACCTGTGTCAACTTCACATCAAAGCGATGGGGAAACACCATCACTAAACCCTTTCGATGTTGAAGAAAATGAAACAGTTAACCCTACTGCAGAAATAGAGCCAGAACCATCCAATGGATCGTTCTTGCAAACCATCAGTCGGATTAACTTCCAAAGATGGCATTCCAAAGTCAGGACTGTCATAAACAAGAATATAACAGATAGGGTCGTCTTAGGAAACCCGTTCATATGTCTGTTGTATCCTTTCACCAAGGATAGTGAAGAAATCACTATCTATCCTTTTGCCCAACCTGCCAAGTTTAAGTTTCTTAGGAACCCAGAATCTAAAGAGATTGAGAGTCTCCAAGGAGTTTCTGTTTCTAAAAACCTTAACCTTTTCAGTATCCACACATCTTCATTTGGTCCAAATCAAGCTCAGAACCTTGATCAAATTGTACCACCCACCATATTTGATAATTCATTGAGTATCAGTCAACCTCATAAATTATCATCTCAGCATATCAAACAGCAAAACCCTGGTGATTCCAGCAAATCACAGAAACCAGGAAAGATTGTACCATTAACTCTCACAGCCTTTAATCAAGACCAATATCTTGATTCAGACAAAGAAATTGATTATCCCTTCAGCCATAATCATTTTTCATCATGCATTCATAAAAATATTTGCATTCTTGCATCCATCAGTTTTAAGAGAAAAAAGATTTTTAACAAGTCCTTGAAAATCTTATTTCATCCAAAACTTTCTTGGCAGGAAAAAGCAATATTCAATACCACTAGTAAGTGGATAATGTCTTCTCCAGCAGAGAAGAAAGGCAAGGGGAAAGCACCCGCAAGGGACTATCCTCAAGACAAAAGACTACCGCCAGCGGGACAGTCTTTTGAAAAGCATGAAGGCGCTTACTCTACCAGCCATAGAGGAGCAGCATCCCTTCAACCAGTGTATCCAGAAATGGTTACATATTCAAGTGGTTTTATGGCTATAACTCTAGAGCGAGTCAGAAAAAGGACCCTGCAATTTAGTGGAGGAATATATACAGCACTTCCCCACAGCACTAAATTCATCCTTGACAATCTCCAAAGAGCTTTTATCCAAAAACACCAGAGCCTTTTCCAAAGAACCCTTACAGCACTAGAATTACATCTAGTTGAACTAGAGAAAGGAAATATGGTTCTCACTAGTCAACTCTCTGGCAAAGAGGATATCCATTCCATGGATAGAATGACTATCATGAGCACAGACTACGCTAGGTTGAGTCTTAAGACTCAAAACCAGCTTAGAAGTGCTGTCGCCAACTTGCCTTCCGATATACAAAGTCGTATATTTGAAAGCAAGGCAATGACTGAATCATGTGACCATTGGTTCAGGCATTTTGAAATTATGGTCACCGTCCATTTCCCAGTCCTTGGAGAAGAAGCAGATCCCAGAGTCACTGCCTCTATCCTAGCCATCTGGAACCAGTATTTTGGAAGCAGTCACAGGGTTTATGAAAAACAGCACCCTTTTCCTGGTTTAATAGTAAACTATGAAGACGGAGCTGATAATGAAGACAGAGACCCAAGCTGGCTTTCAAGAATGTTTGAATATGGCTTCCTTAAACTCATCAAGTTGACGGACCATATTCAGATCAGCCAATTCCCCCAGATAATCCAACAAGTGGTCAGGAAGATCAAGATTCCTTTTGTATCCATCAGGTGCTGGAGCACTCTCCCACAGTGGGACAGTAACAATTGGATGACTGTTCAGCCTTCTCATCACCTTATTCTTATTGACGGGTACCATCACAATGGCCCCTGGTATGAAGGTGACTCCTACCTATCCTACACAGATCCCTTGGCTCTCGTTGAATGTTGGTCGAATTACTTCAACAATGAAATACGAGATGTCACCAGTGAACTTTGGGAAAGGTACCACTTTGTGGGAAATACAGGCAGGTTTACTGTATTTACCACTAAGCCTTATTCAGAAGCCTTCAACACCCAAAGGATTAATTTTACAGGCTTTCCTGAATACACAACCGATAAGGCAGATTACGAACCTCTCTTGTATTGTGGTTTTTGTAATCTATTCGATAAGTACCATGAGCACGGTCAGGATGATGATCCTCCAGCCTTTGATCCATACGAAGGATATCCCTCTGGATATGATACTGACTAAAGTATCCTGACCCAGCACTCAGGATAAGTCATCTATCCGGTTACTATTCAAGATCAGCACCAGTCACTGACATGAACAGTTTCCGCACTATCAACAGTGTCCAGCAGACAAAGCACTGTAGCATGAATAGTAAAAGTTTTTACTGTTCACAGTCATCATTCAGAGTTACTATTGCTTTCGGTGGAAACAGCTTTCACCTCAGTAAAAGCAATTCACTCTCCGTAATTCCCGCAGTCTTCCAGCAGCATCCAAGGCTCCCTCCAGCCTATTTAAGGAAGCCAAGTCCTCAGTCTTCAGCAGGCTTAAAACTTCTACCACAGCAAATAGAAGTCAGTCCTCCCTCTTCAGCAAAGGTTTTCACAGCAGAAATACCTTAGAGGTCCAGTCAAGTTTTAGGAAGAGTCTCCTAAACACAGTCTATCATTTGTAAGCCACAGTCGGCTATTTATTTACCTTCCGCACCCCTTTTGATATTATCAGAGCCCAGTCGCCTGATTATCACCCCAGTTGTAACTTACCCCCCTTTTGGTATCAGAGCCCAGTCGCCTGATTATCACCCCAGTTGTAACTTACCCCCCTTTTGTAGTTGAAAGCCCAGGTGAGGCGTGTTAGGGTATAACCATTAGTGGAAGAAAAAGATCAGGAGTTTATTGGAGTACGCAGATCAGGTGTCTGTCCCATAGTTGTGTTTATCTGTACCAGATCCGAAGGTTGAGAAAATACAAAAGTTTGAGGATACAAAGGTGACTAGGTTGTAATTGTTTAGTTTAAAACTTATAATACCAGAATTATGAATAGGATATTTAGAAGTAACTCATCCACCAGCAGTAGATGTAATCAACCCACATCTATCCCAGATATCCCAGCAGACGTAGGAGCAATTAATTCGGAAACTTACGAGCTATCCGATCTAGATCTAGACATAGGAGATTGGAATATCCCGAAAGTTGCCACTAGCCAATTTTATAAGTCATCTTCTTGGTCACCTTTTACAGCCTTCAAGACAGACTACCATGTTAAAACCATAGAACAAGTTTATGGTATAAACAAGGAATACGAAACATGTTACTTGTTATCTCCTTCAGCTATCCAAAAGCATAGAGTCAAAGGACATAATTTCCTACACATAGGATTAGTCCAAATCGGAGTGAAGCCACTCACCAGAAGAGGTTTGAACAGCTCAATCCTCATGGCCCTCAGAGATGCTCGGCATATTAGATTCGCCGATAGCCTGTTAGGTTCCATAGAAACCAGCCTTTCTAATGGTCCTTTCATCAAAAACTTTCTTGGCAGGAAATAGCAACAATGTCTTCTCCAGCAGAGAAGAAGGACAAAGGGAAAGTACCCGCAAGGGACTATCCTCAGAGCAAAAGACTACCAGCAATGGGACAGTCTTTTGAGAAGCATGAAGGCGCTTCCTCTACCAGCCATAGGGGAGCAACATCCCTTCAAAATATGTATCCAGAAATGAATGCATATTCCAGTAGTGATCCTTATGATCCAGATAACCTGGATGACATCCTAGCACAAGCTGAATGGGAAGATCACTTTGGTAACAGCACCAGAGTATACGAAAACAAGCATCCCTTCCCAGGACTTATGGTCAATTATAATGATGAGACAGATGAAGATGAAAGGGATCCAGCCTGGCTCTCTCAGATGTTTGAATCAGGTTTCATCAGGCTCATCCAGCTAACGAGTCATGACCAGATCAGTCAGATGCCCCAAATTATCCAAAATGCTGTCAGAACAATCAGCAGCCCTTTCGTTTCTATCAGATGTTGGAGTACTTTACCAGATTGGGATAAAGAAAGGTGGATGGAAGTACATCCCTCAAAGCATCTTGTCCTTATCGATGGTTATTCTCATCAAGGCCCATGGTATGAAGGAGACACTTACATTTCCTTCAAATACCCTAAAGCTCTTGCAGAGCGTTGGAGAAATTACTTCAACAACCAAATTGTGGATATCAGTCATGAGCTCTGGAAAGATTACCACCTCATAGGGTCTACAGACAGAATCCATGTTTTTGGAAGAAGACCATATATCTCATCCATCAGGAATTGGGAGAAGTTTGGTCCAGATTGCCCAAAAGAGTTCCTTACAGGGAAAAAACCTATCAGAGAGCCGCTCCTCTACTGTGGCCTCTGCAATACCTACGTCAGGCACCACGGGCATAATTGCAGTAATGATTCCCCATGGGAACCATCTGATGAAGATAAGTCAGAAGATCCTGACTCTGACTAACGAATCCTGGCTCAGCTCTCAGGATAAGTCATCAATCCGGTTACTATTCAAGTTCAGCACCAGCCACTGACATGAACAGTCTCCGCATTATCGACAGTGTCCAGCAGACAAAGCACTGTAGCATGAATAGTAAAAGTATGTTATCTCTAAAGACTGGCTAAGATGAAGTAGTAGATGAAGAAGGCAACATAAGGGAGTGGTAATGCAATCAGAAAATAGATGTAAAACAAAATAATGTTTGTTAGAGATAACATACTTTTCAATGTAATTATAATGCCAAAAATAATTCAATATTGTCGATAACATTGGCTCTACATGTTCCTTAGCTTTTTTAGCTTCTAATTTATAGCGTGCTTTTCTGGCCTTTAAAGTCTCTTTGACTCTTGGAATCTTTTCATCCGTTTCAGAGGATGAACTGCTGGGGGTTGATCTCATCTTTATTACCTTAAGCTGACTGGAGCTTTTTGGTAAAGGGACAACTGGTTTCTTTCGAAGAACTGGCTTTAGTTCTTCAAGTTGCTGGACAACTATTTCTAGGGCTGTTTTGTCCCTAGAGTGACTGGGGTTAGCTGGTAGGGACTGGGCAAGAGGTTGCCTACCGCTGGCTGTTCCCTTAGTTGGGCTGGGTTCAACTAAGGTCCAAGTTTTGGTGAAGACACAAAACTGCTTGTGCCTATCATAATACCTTTCGAAGTAAATGAAGAAAGGGATGTTACGGGATATTTCCCTCATGAACAGTACCCAAGCATCATAAACTTTCCTTTTCCGTTCTTTGGAATAGTTGGCTTTGTAGGCCGCTCTTTTGGCCTTGTTTTCCTCAGAATTAAAGTCCTTCCCTAGTCCTTCTAGGTCGGGATTAAATTCTTTGGTTAGGACCTTGGTGTTGGATGACACCTGATCTGGAGGCTTTTCCTTCTTGGTGATGGGAGGAGAGGATGAGGGGGGTAAGTTACAACTGGGGTGATAATCAGGCGACTGGGCTCTGATACCAAAAGGGGGGTAAGTTACAACTGGGGTGATAATCAGGCGACTGGGCTCTGATAATATCAAAAGGGGTGCGGAAGGTAAATAAATAGCCGACTGTGGCTTACAACTGATAGACTGTGTTTAGGAGACTCTTCCTAAAACTTGACTGGACCTCTAAGGTATTTCTGCTGTGAAAACCTTTGCTGAAGAGGGAGGACTGACTTCTATTTGCTGTGGTAGAAGTTTTAAGCCTGCTGAAGACTGAGGACTTGGCTTCCTTAAATAGGCTGGAGGGAGCCTTGGATGCTGCTGGAAGACTGCGGGAATTACGGAGAGTGAATTGCTTTTACTGAGGTGAAAGCTGTTTCCACCGAAAGCAATAGTAACTCTGAATGATGACTGTGAACAGTAAAAACTTTTACTATTCATGCTACAGTGCTTTGTCTGCTGGACACTGTTGATAGTGCGGAAACTGTTCATGTCAGTGACTGGTGCTGATCTTGAATAGTAACCGGATAGATGACTTATCCTGAGTGCTGGGTCAGGATACTTTAGTCAGTATCATATCCAGAGGGATATCCTTCGTATGGATCAAAGGCTAGAGGATCATCATCCTGACCGTGCTCATGGTACTTATCGAACAGATTACAAAAACCACAATACAAGAGAGGTTCGTAATCTGCCTTATCGGTTGTGTATTCAGGAAAGCCTGTAAAATTAATCCTTTGGGTGTTGAAGGCTTCTGAATAAGGCTTAGTGGTAAATACAGTAATCCTGCCTGTATTTCCCACAAAGTGGTACCTTTCCCAAAGTTCACTGGTGACATCTCGTATTTCATTGTTGAAGTAATTCGACCAACATTCAACGAGAGCCAAGGGATCTGTGTAGGATAGGTAGGAGTCACCTTCATACCAGGGGCCATTGTGATGGTACCCGTCAATAAGAATAAGGTGATGAGAAGGCTGAACAGTCATCCAATTGTTACTGTCCCACTGTGGGAGAGTGCTCCAGCACCTGATGGATACAAAAGGAATCTTGATCTTCCTGACCACTTGTTGGATTATCTGGGGGAATTGGCTGATCTGAATATGGTCCGTCAACTTGATGAGTTTAAGGAAGCCATATTCAAACATTCTTGAAAGCCAGCTTGGGTCTCTGTCTTCATTATCAGCTCCGTCTTCATAGTTTACTATTAAACCAGGAAAAGGGTGCTGTTTTTCATAAACCCTGTGACTGCTTCCAAAATACTGGTTCCAGATGGCTAGGATAGAGGCAGTGACTCTGGGATCTGCTTCTTCTCCAAGGACTGGGAAATGGACGGTGACCATAATTTCAAAATGCCTGAACCAATGGTCACATGATTCAGTCATTGCCTTGCTTTCAAATATACGACTTTGTATATCGGAAGGCAAGTTGGCGACAGCACTTCTAAGCTGGTTTTGAGTCTTAAGACTCAACCTAGCGTAGTCTGTGCTCATGATAGTCATTCTATCCATGGAATGGATATCCTCTTTGCCAGAGAGTTGACTAGTGAGAACCATATTTCCTTTCTCTAGTTCAACTAGATGTAATTCTAGTGCTGTAAGGGTTCTTTGGAAAAGGCTCTGGTGTTTTTGGATAAAAGCTCTTTGGAGATTGTCAAGGATGAATTTAGTGCTGTGGGGAAGTGCTGTATATATTCCTCCACTAAATTGCAGGGTCCTTTTTCTGACTCGCTCTAGAGTTATAGCCATAAAACCACTTGAATATGTAACCATTTCTGGATACACTGGTTGAAGGGATGCTGCTCCTCTATGGCTGGTAGAGTAAGCGCCTTCATGCTTTTCAAAAGACTGTCCCGCTGGCGGTAGTCTTTTGTCTTGAGGATAGTCCCTTGCGGGTGCTTTCCCCTTGCCTTTCTTCTCTGCTGGAGAAGACATTATCCACTTACTAGTGGTATTGAATATTGCTTTTTCCTGCCAAGAAAGTTTTGGATGAAATAAGATTTTCAAGGACTTGTTAAAAATCTTTTTTCTCTTAAAACTGATGGATGCAAGAATGCAAATATTTTTATGAATGCATGATGAAAAATGATTATGGCTGAAGGGATAATCAATTTCTTTGTCTGAATCAAGATATTGGTCTTGATTAAAGGCTGTGAGAGTTAATGGTACAATCTTTCCTGGTTTCTGTGATTTGCTGGAATCACCAGGGTTTTGCTGTTTGATATGCTGAGATGATAATTTATGAGGTTGACTGATACTCAATGAATTATCAAATATGGTGGGTGGTACAATTTGATCAAGGTTCTGAGCTTGATTTGGACCAAATGAAGATGTGTGGATACTGAAAAGGTTAAGGTTTTTAGAAACAGAAACTCCTTGGAGACTCTCAATCTCTTTAGATTCTGGGTTCCTAAGAAACTTGAACTTGGCAGGTTGGGCAAAAGGATAGATAGTGATTTCTTCACTATCCTTGGTGAAAGGATACAACAGACATATGAACGGGTTTCCTAAGACGACCCTATCTGTTATATTCTTGTTTATGACAGTCCTGACTTTGGAATGCCATCTTTGGAAGTTAATCCGACTGATGGTTTGCAAGAACGATCCATTGGATGGTTCTGGCTCTATTTCTGCAGTAGGGTTAACTGTTTCATTTTCTTCAACATCGAAAGGGTTTAGTGATGGTGTTTCCCCATCGCTTTGATGTGAAGTTGACACAGGTTTCTTGATCTTGAGATCCATGAGACCATGATCAACCCTAAGGATTGGTAATTCCTGCTTTGGGTTCCTTGGCCCAACTTTGTTATCCTTAATTCCTTTCTGAAGGTCGTTGACTGTAACTTCCTTCTTGGATTGGGTAAACCTATTGTAGATTTGCTCTAAATCTACTCTGGGTTGCTGGATTTTAATGGGAGGCTTGCTAGTCTCACCATCTCTGCATGGGGTGGGTTCATCCTGGCTGCTAGAAGTACTGGTTCTAGAGGACTCGGAGGATGACCTGTATAACTGCCGAAGTTCACTGTCACTAGTGCTGCTAAATGACTCGCTATCTGAGCGGTCAAGTTCTAGTAACTTGAAGATCTCAACTCTACTGGGTTGGTCACTAATGAGGGTGTTGATCAGGGACTTGGCCTCTGTTCTACACTCATTTTTGAAATGGCCATACTTTCCACAGTTGTAGCATTTGCCGGATGCTGGTGGAACAGATTGGAAGTTAATCCTAGTGATAGCATCTAAGACCAAATCTCTGCTGGGTCTTTGGATGTGATCAACTCTAGGGTCAACTATTTGATTAACCTTATTGTCTGAGGGACTCTCCTCATTGCTTTGACAAGAAGTGTTCTTCAAGGATTGGTTTAATTGGAAGGCTTGAAGGTTTTGCTTTAAGGCTCCAATTTCACTTCTGGTTTCCTTGGTTTTTCTTTGAAGGTCGTCAATTTTGACTTCCTTCTTGCTCTGGATCAACCTATTGTAGATTGGTTCTACCTTGGGTTGCTGAGTCACAGGATTACTGGTTTCCTGGACTAAAGGCTGGGTTGTGCTAGGTTCCTGAGGTTCAGGGTTTCCTACCTTTGGATGGGAGGATCTGGCATCACAACCTTTTCTGTAATGGCCACGCTTGCCACACTTCCAACATTTTTGAGGCTTGTTTGGCCTTTTCTTGGAAGCTTTGGAAATGGGTGGAGAAATCTTCTCTATATGTTCCTTAGCTTTTTTAGCTTCTAATTTATAGCGTGCTTTTCTGGCCTTTAAAGTCTCTTTGACTCTTGGAATCTTTTCATCCGTTTCAGAGGATGAACTGCTGGGGGTTGATCTCATCTTTATTACCTTAAGCTGACTGGAGCTTTTTGGTAAAGGGACAACTGGTTTCTTTCGAAGAACAGGCTTTAGTTCTTCAAGTTGCTGGGCAACTATTTCTAGGGCTGTTTTGTCCCTAGAGTGACTGGGGTTAGCTGGTAGGGACTGGGCAAGAGGTTGCCTACCGCTGGCTGTTCCCTTAGTTGGGCTGGGTTCAACTAAGGTCCAAGTTTTGGTGAAGACACAAAACTGCTTGTGCCTATCATAATACCTTTCGAAGTAAATGAAGAAAGGGATGTTACGGGATATTTCCCTCATGAACAGTACCCAAGCATCATAAACTTTCTTCTTTTGGCCTTTGGTATGGTTGGCCTTGTAGGCCGCTCTTTTGGCCTTGTTTTCCTCAGAATTAAAGTCCTTTCCTAATTCTTCTAGGTCGGGATTAAACTCTTTGGTTGGGATCTTGGTGTTGAATGACACCTGATCTGGAGGCTTTTCCTTCTTAATGATGGAAGGAGAGGATGACTTACGACCGTCTTGCTTATTGACAATCGAATCCTTTTTGGCTCTATGGGAAGGTGTGCTAAACTGGGAACTGGCTTTAATTCCCTGAGACTGGACACCTAAGTTTCTTCTAGACATTGAGGATGGTGATCCTTTGGGTCTAGTTGAACTCTGCTGGGTTACTGGTCTATCTCTTAAGTAGATAGATGACTGGTTATGAATCGGAGATCTAAACTGGGATGTATCCAGAGGCTGTCTACACTCGGGAGTGCTAGGCCTAGATCTGTCGAAACTTAACTGGGGCTGGGTTTGAGATCTAAACTGGGATGTATCCAGAGGCTGTCTGCACTTGGGAGTGCTAGGCCTAGATCTAACTAAACTCAACCTATTGATTGGAGATCTAATCTGGGATGTATCCAGAGGTTGTCTATACTCATAGTCTAGAGGAGTAGATAACCTAGATCTATCAAAGCTGAATCTAACCTTTCCATCGGCTAGATGCTGGAACAAGTCCAAGTTTACTTTAGCCGTGCCATCGGCTAACTGCTGGACAAAATCCAAATCTGGATTCTGTACTGGGCTCTGGATCTGTAGAGCCTGGTTCTCTTTCTTAAGAGTCCGACTGGTTGGGAACATTTGTTTCCATTTAAGGGAACTGGGGGTACTAATCCTGACTGGGGGATCAGTAGGGATACTAATCCTGGCTGTAGGATCAGTAGTTTCTGATTGCTCAAACTCTTGGTCCGAGACTTGACTGGAATTGCTAGAGGATTCCCGGATATTTAGAACCTCAACTGAAGGGGTGACTGGTTCCCTCTTCACGAGCTCTTCCAACTTTTGGATAATTACCTCTAGAGAAATCTCGACTGAAGGGGTGACTGGTTCCCTCTTCACAAGTTCTCTTGGCTTCTGGGCAACTGTATCTAAGGTTGACTTGTCCTTAGATTGACTTAGGCTGATGTGCCTTGTTGTTGGTCTGGCATGTTCCTTTTCACGCCATTTGAAGTGTCTTTCAAAGAATTCAAAGAAAGGGTAATTGGTTTTATACCTTTTCATGAATGACTTCCAACTCTCTAATACTTCAATCTTTTGTTCCTGGGTATGGTTAGCTTTGTAGGATTCTCTTTTAATCCTATTTTTCTCAGAACTAAATTCTGTTTTGAGCATGTCCATATCCGGTGTAAATTCTATATATGTATCTAAAGAGGGTCTAGATGAAGGTATATGCTTTTCTAAAGTTATTCTAGTCTGTATAGGATTTCTAAGATTAGAATATTGTGGATTAAAATAAGATCTAGACAAAGGTATACTATCTAAATAAGATCTAGACAAAGGTATACTATCTTCAGAGGGTTGATTATAACTAGGTATGTATCTTTCTTCTAACTCCTGATCTAAATCTGAAGACTGGTACGGCTCCAAATTGTCATATCTATCATCTTCTTCTATATACTCAGGTGGGTCTGTATTGCAAGAACAAATGGAAGCGGATGAGTCACTCCTTCTAAACATCCTATCTATCAATCTGGGTTTACAAGTTTAAACTAAACAATTACAACCTAGTCACCTTTGTATCCTCAAACTTTTGTATTTTCTCAACCTTCGGATCTGGTACAGATAAACACAACTATGGGACAGACACCTGATCTGCGTACTCCAATTAACTCCTGATCTTTTTCTTCCACTAATGGTTATACCCTAACACGCCTCACCTGGGCTTTCAACGGGCTGACACCAAGCCTGGGAAGTTTGTAGAATTTGGAGAAACAACTGGAGGAACGGCACAGAATAACACAGGTAAGTAAATCACACAGGTATACGGATCTGCAACAAATATTTCGGGATAGATACAAAAATAGGAAGAGTAGGGATAACTGTGAAGTAAAGGTTAATTTGAACAAGTAATCACAGAATAACAAATAGTTTGAATGAACGGGAGGCTCAGCCTACCACCAAAAGATAGAACAATAAAGACTGGCTAAGATGAAGTAGTAGATGAAGAAGGCAACATAAGGGAGTGGTAATGCAATCAGAAAATAGATGTAAAACAAAATAATGTTCGTTAGAGATAACATACTTTCAATGTAATTATAATGCCAAAAATAATTCAATATTTTCTGGATAACTATGGCGGCAGTGCCGACCAACTTGATTTTAATCAAAGTAACTTACAACTGACCGGGCCAAACTTGGCTCTGATACCAAAAGGGGGGTAAGTTACAACTGGGGTGATAATCAGGCGACTGGGCTCTGATAATATCAAAAGGGGTGCGGAAGGTAAATAAATAGCCGACTGTGGCTTACAACTGATAGACTGTGTTTAGGAGACTCTTCCTAAAACTTGACTGGACCTCTAAGGTATTTCTGCTGTGAAAACCTTTGCTGAAGAGGGAGGACTGACTTCTATTTGCTGTGGTAGAAGTTTTAAGCCTGCTGAAGACTGAAGTCTTGGCTTCCTTATATAGGCTGGAGGGAGCCTTGGATGCTGCTGGAAGACTGCTGGAATCACGGAGAGTGAATTGCTTTTACTGAGGTGAAAGCTGTTTCCACCGAAAGCAACAGTAACTCTGAATGATGACTTGTGAACAGTAAAAACTTTTACTATTCATGCTACAGTGCTTTGTCTGCTGGACACTGTTGATAATGCGGAGACTGTTCATGTCAGTGGTTGGTGCTGAACTTGAATAGTAGCCGGACTGATGACTTATCCTGAGTCAGGATTCTAAACTTTGTCCAAGTCATACCCGCTGTAGGGATCTTGGGCATCTTGGAATGGATCGCTCGGGTCATAGTTGACTGATCCCACGGAGGTAGTGGGAGAAACCTGTTCCTCAGATTCTAGCTGCTGGGAGTGAGCTATTAGCTGCTGGGCTAATTCCTTTAGCTCTTTGCTAGATTTTCCGGAAATCTGGACGGAGTCAAGGCTAGCCTGGGACCTTGTCCTGAGAGCAATGGGTTTCTGGACTGGGGGAGGATAATCCTTATAGACTGTTATCTCAGCCCCAGCCCCCTAGGATATCCAAACAGCAAAACCCTGGTGATTCCAGCCAATCACAAAACCCAGGGAAGATTGTACCAATAACCCCCAGCCAAATTATCCCAGCATCCCAGTCAAGAATCCCTCCACAGGATAACTCTGCTTCACCATCAATAGTTGCCAACCGTTATTTGGTTTCTGCAAACTATGAAAGGCCATCCCATGGTCAACCCAGTTATAGTTCAGCCTTAGCCTCCCCAGCTCCCAAAGCAATCGATCCCTACCAGGTAGAAGAACATTTTAGTCTTATCCAGAGACCTTCTTCTTACCCATCCCAAAGAAAAGGACAGTCACCTTATGTCAAAAAGTCTTTTACCCAACATATCTCTTATATTGAACCCCACCTGGTTCATATAACAGATCCTTTAGCCTTAGCCATGGAAGTCTTGCCACCAAACTGGCATTTCTTGCCCAAACACCCAGAAAAGAATATCCAGTTCTATAAGAGCATCCTCTCCCAGGAAAAGTCTGCTCGAATAGAAAACATCTACAGCAAAGGGGATAACCCAATAGTCCTCTATCACAAGTTCATCATCACAGGTTTTGTCACTGCTAAAGAATGGGGACAGCATCCTTCCTTGTTAAGGATCCTCAAGAATTACAAAACTCCGTCAGGCTCAGTACTCCATTACAGTTATTACGACTATATGGATGCCTTTGAAAAAGTGCTCTTTTTCCAGAATCAAAGCTTTAACCATTCTTGGTTCTTAATGTTTGGCAAGGACTATAATGGCATAACCCCCTCCTGGTTCCTTAAATGGTGGGAAATGTTTGGTTCTATTCCTCTGATCTTCCCAGACAGTTTAAGGGATGCCTTAAGGTACTTTGATTCGAGGTGCACCTCATCCAAGCACAGATCCCAGTTCCCAATAATCTTGGTCTTCTCCCAGAGATACAAGATCCATTGGATCAGCATGTGGAAATATGCAATCAACGGTAATCTCCTAGATCGGGAGTTCTCAGTAAAATGGTGGGACAGCCTTAAGATTAATCCAATCATTAATCAAGTCTATAAGGATTATCCTCCCCCAGTCCAGAAACCCATTGCTCTCAGGACAAGGTCCCAGGCTAGCCTTGACTCCGTCCAGATTTCCGGAAAATCTAGCAAAGAGCTAGACCCTATCTGTTATATTCTTGTTTATGACAGTCCTGACTTTGGAATGCCATCTTTGGAAGTTAATCCGACTGATGGTTTGCAAGAACGATCCATTGGATGGTTCTGGCTCTATTTCTGCAGTAGGGTTAACTGTTTCATTTTCTTCAACATCGAAAGGGTTTAGTGATGGTGTTTCCCCATCGCTTTGATGTGAAGTTGACACAGGTTTCTTGATCTTGAGATCCATGAGACCATGATCAACCCTAAGGATTGGTAATTCCTGCTTTGGGTTCCTTGGCCCAACTTTGTTATCCTTAATTCCTTTCTGAAGGTCGTTGACTGTAACTTCCTTCTTGGATTGGGTAAACCTATTGTAGATTTGCTCTAAATCTACTCTGGGTTGCTGGATTTTAATGGGAGGCTTGCTAGTCTCACCATCTCTGCATGGGGTGGGTTCATCCTGGCTGCTAGAAGTACTGGTTCTAGAGGACTCGGAGGATGACCTGTATAACTGCCGAAGTTCACTGTCACTAGTGCTGCTAAATGACTCGCTATCTGAGCGGTCAAGTTCTAGTAACTTGAAGATCTCAACTCTACTGGGTTGGTCACTAATGAGGGTGTTGATCAGGGACTTGGCCTCTGTTCTACACTCATTTTTGAAATGGCCATACTTTCCACAGTTGTAGCATTTGCCGGATGCTGGTGGAACAGATTGGAAGTTAATCCTAGTGATAGCATCTAAGACCAAATCTCTGCTGGGTCTTTGGATGTGATCAACTCTAGGGTCAACTATTTGATTAACCTTATTGTCTGAGGGACTCTCCTCATTGCTTTGACAAGAAGTGTTCTTCAAGGATTGGTTTAATTGGAAGGCTTGAAGGTTTTGCTTTAAGGCTCCAATTTCACTTCTGGTTTCCTTGGTTTTTCTTTGAAGGTCGTCAATTTTGACTTCCTTCTTGCTCTGGATCAACCTATTGTAGATTGGTTCTACCTTGGGTTGCTGAGTCACAGGATTACTGGTTTCCTGGACTAAAGGCTGGGTTGTGCTAGGTTCCTGAGGTTCAGGGTTTCCTACCTTTGGATGGGAGGATCTGGCATCACAACCTTTTCTGTAATGGCCACGCTTGCCACACTTCCAACATTTTTGAGGCTTGTTTGGCCTTTTCTTGGAAGCTTTGGAAATGGGTGGAGAAATCTTCTCTATATGTTCCTTAGCTTTTTTAGCTTCTAATTTATAGCGTGCTTTTCTGGCCTTTAAAGTCTCTTTGACTCTTGGAATCTTTTCATCCGTTTCAGAGGATGAACTGCTGGGGGTTGATCTCATCTTTATTACCTTAAGCTGACTGGAGCTTTTTGGTAAAGGGACAACTGGTTTCTTTCGAAGAACAGGCTTTAGTTCTTCAAGTTGCTGGGCAACTATTTCTAGGGCTGTTTTGTCCCTAGAGTGACTGGGGTTAGCTGGTAGGGACTGGGCAAGAGGTTGCCTACCGCTGGCTGTTCCCTTAGTTGGGCTGGGTTCAACTAAGGTCCAAGTTTTGGTGAAGACACAAAACTGCTTGTGCCTATCATAATACCTTTCGAAGTAAATGAAGAAAGGGATGTTACGGGATATTTCCCTCATGAACAGTACCCAAGCATCATAAACTTTCTTCTTTTGGCCTTTGGTATGGTTGGCCTTGTAGGCCGCTCATGAACAGTACCCAAGCATCATAAACTTTCTTCTTTTGGCCTTTGGTATGGTTGGCCTTGTAGGCCGCTCTTTTGGCCTTGTTTTCCTCAGAATTAAAGTCCTTTCCTAATTCTTCTAGGTCGGGATTAAACTCTTTGGTTGGGATCTTGGTGTTGAATGACACCTGATCTGGAGGCTTTTCCTTCTTAATGATGGAAGGAGAGGATGACTTACGACCGTCTTGCTTATTGACAATCGAATCCTTTTTGGCTCTATGGGAAGGTGTGCTAAACTGGGAACTGGCTTTAATTCCCTGAGACTGGACACCTAAGTTTCTTCTAGACATTGAGGATGGTGATCCTTTGGGTCTAGTTGAACTGTACCAGATCCGAAGGTTGAGAAAATACAAAAGTTTGAGGATACAAAGGTGACTAGGTTGTAATTGTTTAGTTTAAACTTGTAAACCCAGATTGATAGATAGGATGTTTAGAAGGAGTGACTCATCCGCTTCCATTTGTTCTTGCAATACAGACCCACCTGAGTATATAGAAGAAGATGATAGATATGACAATTTGGAGCCATACCAGCTTTCAGATGTAGAACAGGAGTTAGAAGAAGATACACACATACCTAGTATTAATCAATCTTTTGAAAATAGTATACCCTTGTCTAGATCTTATTTAGATAGTATACCTTTGTCTAGATCATATTTAGATCCACACCATACTATACTTTCCAATGATAGAATTACTTCTCAGTATAGAACTTCATCATCATCTAATCTTAAGAATCCTATTCTTTGTAAAATTAAGAACAGTCCAGAAGTGGACAAAGAGTTCATCCCAGATATGGACATGCTCGGTAAGGAATTTAGTTCTGAGAAATACAGAATTAAAAGAGAAGCTTATCAAGCTAACCATACCCGAGTTGTAAGTTACTTTGATTAAAATCAAGTTGGTCGGCACTGCCGCCATAGTTATCCAGAAAATATTGAATTATTTTTGGCATTATAATTACATTGAAAAGTATGTTATCTCTAACAAACATTATTTTGTTTTACATCTATTTTCTGATTGCATTACCACTCCCTTATGTTGCCTTCTTCATCTACTACTTCATCTTAGCCAGTCTTTATTGTTCTATCTTTTGGTGGTAGGCTGAGCCTCCCGTTCATTCAAACTATTTGTTATTCTGTGATTACTTGTTCAAATTAACCTTTACTTCACAGTTATCCCTACTCTTCCTATTTTTGTATCTATCCCGAAATATTTGTTGCAGATCCGTATACCTGTGTGATTTACTTACCTGTGTTATTCTGTGCCGTTCCTCCAGTTGTTTCTCCAAATTCTACAAACTTCCCAGGCTTGGTGTCAGCCCGTTGAAAGCCCAGGTGAGGCGTGTTAGGGTATAACCATTAGTGGAAGAAAAAGATCAGGAGTTTATTGGAGTACGCAGATCAGGTGTCTGTCCCATAGTTGTGTTTATCTGTACCAGATCCGAAGGTTGAGAAAATACAAAAGTTTGAGGATACAAAGGTGACTAGGTTGTAATTGTTTAGTTTAAACTTGTAAACCCAGATTGATAGATAGGATGTTTAGAAGGAGTGACTCATCCGCTTCCATTTGTTCTTGCAATACAGACCCACCTGAGTATATAGAAGAAGATGATAGATATGACAATTTGGAGCCATACCAGCTTTCAGATGTAGAACAGGAGTTAGAAGAAGATACACACATACCTAGTATTAATCAATCTTTTGAAAATAGTATACCCTTGTCTAGATCTTATTTAGATAGTATACCTTTGTCTAGATCATATTTAGATCCACACCATACTATACTTTCCAATGATAGAATTACTTCTCAGTATAGAACTTCATCATCATCTAATCTTAAGAATCCTATTCTTTGTAAAATTAAGAACAGTCCAGAAGTGGACAAAGAGTTCATCCCAGATATGGACATGCTCGGTAAGGAATTTAGTTCTGAGAAATACAGAATTAAAAGAGAAGCTTATCAAGCTAACCATACCCGAGAACAGAAAGCTGAAGTCTTGGAGAAATGGAAGTCATTCATGAAAAGGTATAAGACCAATTATCCTTTCTTTGAATACTTTGAGAAACATTTCAAATGGCGTGAAAAACCCAAAGTTCCGCCAATCAATACCAAGCATACCAGTCTCAGTCATTCTAAGGAAACGTCAACCTTAGATGCAGTTGCCCAGAAGCCAAGAGAACTTGTGAAGAGGGAACCAGTCACCCCTTCAGTCGAGATTTCTCTAGAGGTAATTATCCAAAAGTTGGAAGAGCTCGTGAAGAGGGAACCAGTCACCCCTTCAGTTGAGGTTCTAAATATCCGGGAATCCTCTAGCAATTCCAGTCAAGTCTCGGACCAAGAGTTTGAGCAATCAGAAACTACTGATCCTACAGCCAGGATTAGTATCCCTACTGATCCCCCAGTCAGGATTAGTACCCCCAGTTCCCTTAAATGGAAACAAATGTTCCCAACCAGTCGGACTCTTAAGAAAGAGAACCAGGCTCTACAGATCCAGAGCCCAGTACAGAATCCAGATTTGGATTTTGTCCAGCAGTTAGCCGATGGCACGGCTAAAGTAAACTTGGACTTGTTCCAGCATCTAGCCGATGGAAAGGTTAGATTCAGCTTTGATAGATCTAGGTTATCTACTCCTCTAGACTATGAGTATAGACAACCTCTGGATACATCCCAGATTAGATCTCCAATCAATAGGTTGAGTTTAGTTAGATCTAGGCCTAGCACTCCCAAGTGCAGACAGCCTCTGGATACATCCCAGTTTAGATCTCAAACCCAGCCCCAGTTAAGTTTCGACAGATCTAGGCCTAGCACTCCCGAGTGTAGACAGCCTCTGGATACATCCCAGTTTAGATCTCCGATTCATAACCAGTCATCTATCTACTTAAGAGATAGACCAGTAACCCAGCAGAGTTCAACTAGACCCAAAGGATCACCATCCTCAATGTCTAGAAGAAACTTAGGTGTCCAGTCTCAGGGAATTAAAGCCAGTTCCCAGTTTAGCACACCTTCCCATAGAGCCAAAAAGGATTCGATTGTCAATAAGCAAGACGGTCGTAAGTCATCCTCTCCTTCCATCATTAAGAAGGAAAAGCCTCCAGATCAGGTGTCATTCAACACCAAGATCCCAACCAAAGAGTTTAATCCCGACCTAGAAGAATTAGGAAAGGACTTTAATTCTGAGGAAAACAAGGCCAAAAGAGCGGCCTACAAGGCCAACCATACCAAAGGCCAAAAGAAGAAAGTTTATGATGCTTGGGTACTGTTCATGAGGGAAATATCCCGTAACATCCCTTTCTTCATTTACTTCGAAAGGTATTATGATAGGCACAAGCAGTTTTGTGTCTTCACCAAAACTTGGACCTTAGTTGAACCCAGCCCAACTAAGGGAACAGCCAGCGGTAGGCAACCTCTTGCCCAGTCCCTACCAGCTAACCCCAGTCACTCTAGGGACAAAACAGCCCTAGAAATAGTTGCCCAGCAACTTGAAGAACTAAAGCCTGTTCTTCGAAAGAAACCAGTTGTCCCTTTACCAAAAAGCTCCAGTCAGCTTAAGGTAATAAAGATGAGATCAACCCCCAGCAGTTCATCCTCTGAAACGGATGAAAAGATTCCAAGAGTCAAAGAGACTTTAAAGGCCAGAAAAGCACGCTATAAATTAGAAGCTAAAAAAGCTAAGGAACATGTAGAGAAGATTTCTCCACCCATTTCCAAAGCTTCCAAGAAAAGGCCAAACAAGCCTCAAAAATGTTGGAAGTGTGGCAAGCGAACCCATTACAGTAAAGCTTGTGACACCAGAACCTCCCATTTGAAGATAGGTAACCCTGAACCTCAGGAACCTAGCACAACCCAGCCTTTAGTCCAGGAAACCAGTAATCCTGTGATTCAGCAACCCAAGGAAGAACCAATCCACAATAGGATTGAGAAGGAAGTCAAAGTTGACGACCTTAAAAAAGAAACAAAGGAAACTAGGAATGAAATTGGAACCTTAAGGAAAAACCTTCAATCCTGCCAATTAACCCAATCCTTGAAGAACACTTCTTGTCAAAGCAATGAGGAAAGTCCCTCAGACAATAAGGTTAATCACACAGTTGATCACATCCAAGAACCCAGCAAAGAGTTGGTCTTAGATGCTATCACTAGGATTAATTTTCATAAATGGCATTCCAAAGTCAGGATTGTCATCAGCAAAGATTTTGAATTTGAGGTCATAGCCTTGATAGATTCAGGTGCTGATCTTAACTGCATCCAGGAAGGAATCATTCCCTCCAAATACTTTAAAAAGTCAAGGGAACGGTTAACATCCGCAAGTGGCGGAAAGATGCAGATTGAATTCAAACTTCCTAAAGCCCATGTTTGCCAGGATAACATGTGTTTTAAAACCACATTTGTTCTTGTCAAAAATCTGACAGACAAGGTCATTTTAGGGAACCCCTTCCTTTGCAGTCTCTATCCTTTCACAGTGGATAGTGAGGGGATTACTACCCAACCATTTGGCCAAACCATCAGGTTTAGATTCACAGGTGAACCTATACCTAGGAATATTAGCACTATCCAAGTTGCAATAGTCTCAGATTTGATTAGTGCCAAGTCCAAACATCTTAAGCACCTGCGAGAGGAAATTAGTTACAAGAAAGTTGAAGATCAACTAGCTTGTGAAACCCTCCAAAGAGAGATCAGAAAGTTTGAAGAAAAACTTAAGCAAGAAGTCTGTTCTGATCTACCCACAGCTTTTTGGCATAGAAAGAGACACGAGGTAGCTCTCCCATATGCCAAAGATTTTAATGAAAAGGATATTCCTACCAAAGCTCGACCTATCCAGATGAACCAGGAACTTATGGATACCTGTAGAGCTGAAATAGAGGACCTCCTTAAGAAAGGAATCATCAGAAAATCTAGATCACCATGGTCTTGTCCAGCCTTCTATGTCCAGAAAAATGCTGAGATTGAAAGAGGTGTCCCTAGATTAGTCATCAACTACAAGCCCCTCAACAAAGTCTTAGAATGGGTAAGGTACCCTATTCCCAACAAAAAAGACTTAGTCAATAGGCTTAGTAGAGCAGTTGTCTTCAGCAAGTTTGATATGAAGAGTGGTTTTTGGCAAATACAGATCAGAGAGCCTGATAGGTATAAGACAGCCTTTACCACACCCTTTGGTCACTATGAGTGGAATGTAATGCCCTTTGGCCTTAAAAATGCACCTTCTGAATTCCAAAATATCATGAATGAGATTTTCAATCCATTCTCCAGTCATGCCATTGTGTACATCGATGATGTACTTATTTTCTCAGAATCTTTGGAACAGCATCAAAAGCATTTGAGAGCATTCCTCAATACCATCAAATTCAATGGTCTTGTTGTTTCAGCCCCAAAGATCAAACTTTTTCAAACTAGAATTCGCTTCTTAGGTTTTGATATTCACCATGGTGTTATCAAACCCATAGACAGAGCTATCCAGTTTGCAGACAAATTTCCAGATGAAATCCTAGATAAAACCCAGCTTCAGAGATTCCTAGGTTCTCTCAATTACATCTCAGACTTCTATCAAAATCTCAGACAGCATTGCAAACTCCTATTTGATAGACTTCGAACCAATCCATCACCTTGGACCCCAGCCCATACTTCAGTGGTCCAGCATATCAAACAGTATGTCAAAACCCTTCCTTGTTTGGGAATCCCAGCCGACAATTCTTTCAAGATTGTCCAGACAGATGCCTCAAACATAGGTTATGGCGGCATTCTCCTCCAAAGAATTGATCCCAATTCCCCAGAACAGATAGTCTGTTTCCATTCGGGAATATGGACCTCTACTCAGATTAATTATAGTACTATTAAAAAGGAAATTTTATCCATAGTACTTTGCATTTCAAAATTTCAAAGTGATCTTTTAAACCAAAAGTTTTTGGTCAGAATTGATTGTAAATCAGCAAAACATGTTTTAGAAAAAGATGTTCAAAACATTGCATCAAAACAGATTTTTGCACGATGGCAAGCCATCCTTTCAGTTTTTGACTTTGATTTAGAGTTCATTGAGGGAAACCAAAACAGTATCCCTGATTTCCTAACCCGTGAATTTCTGCAGAATCACAGCCAAGATGTCCAGAAGGCAATCTCAGCCCCAGCCCCCTAGGATATCCAAACAGCAAAACCCTGGTGATTCCAGCCAATCACAAAACCCAGGGAAGATTGTACCAATAACCCCCAGCCAAATTATCCCAGCATCCCAGTCAAGAATCCCTCCACAGGATAACTCTGCTTCACCATCAATAGTTGCCAACCGTTATTTGGTTTCTGCAAACTATGAAAGGCCATCCCATGGTCAACCCAGTTATAGTTCAGCCTTAGCCTCCCCAGCTCCCAAAGCAATCGATCCCTACCAGGTAGAAGAACATTTTAGTCTTATCCAGAGACCTTCTTCTTACCCAACCCAAAGAAAAGGACAGTCACCTTATGTCAAAAAGTCTTTTACCCAACATATCTCTTATATTGAACCCCACCTGGTTCATATAACAGATCCTTTAGCCTTAGCCATGGAAGTCTTGCCACCAAACTGGCATTTCTTGCCCAAACACCCAGAAAAGAATATCCAGTTCTATAAGAGCATCCTCTCCCAGGAAAAGTCTGCTCGAATAGAAAACATCTACAGCAAAGGGGATAACCCAATAGTCCTCTATCACAAGTTCATCATCACAGGTTTTGTCACTGCTAAAGAATGGGGACAGCATCCTTCCTTGTTAAGGATCCTCAAGAATTACAAAACTCCGTCAGGCTCAGTACTCCATTACAGTTATTACGACTATATGGATGCCTTTGAAAAAGTGCTCTTTTTCCAGAATCAAAGCTTTAACCATTCTTGGTTCTTAATGTTTGGCAAGGACTATAATGGCATAACCCCCTCCTGGTTCCTTAAATGGTGGGAAATGTTTGGTTCTATTCCTCTGATCTTCCCAGACAGTTTAAGGGATGCCTTAAGGTACTTTGATTCGAGGTGCACCTCATCCAAGCACAGATCCCAGTTCCCAATAATCTTGGTCTTCTCCCAGAGATACAAGATCCATTGGATCAGCATGTGGAAATATGCAATCAACGGTAATCTCCTAGATCGGGAGTTCTCAGTAAAATGGTGGGACAGCCTTAAGATTAATCCAATCATTAATCAAGTCTATAAGGATTATCCTCCCCCAGTCCAGAAACCCATTGCTCTCAGGACAAGGTCCCAGGCTAGCCTTGACTCCGTCCAGATTTCCGGAAAATCTAGCAAAGAGCTAAAGGAATTAGCCCAGCAGCTAATAGCTCACTCCCAGCAGCTAGAATCTGAGGAACAGGTTTCTCCCACTACCTCCGTGGGATCAGTCAACTATGACCCGAGCGATCCATTCCAAGATGCCCAAGATCCCTACAGCGGGTATGACTTGGACAAAGTTTAGAATCCTGACTCAGGATAAGTCATCAGTCCGGCTACTATTCAAGTTCAGCACCAACCACTGACATGAACAGTCTCCGCATTATCAACAGTGTCCAGCAGACAAAGCACTGTAGCATGAATAGTAAAAGTTTTTACTGTTCACAAGTCATCATTCAGAGTTACTGTTGCTTTCGGTGGAAACAGCTTTCACCTCAGTAAAAGCAATTCACTCTCCGTGATTCCAGCAGTCTTCCAGCAGCATCCAAGGCTCCCTCCAGCCTATATAAGGAAGCCAAGACTTCAGTCTTCAGCAGGCTAAAAACTTCTACCACAGCAAATAGAAGTCAGTCCTCCCTCTTCAACAAAGGTTTTCACAGCAGAAATACCTTAGAGGTCCAGTCAAGTTTTAGGAAGAGTCTCCTAAACACAGTCTATCAGTTGTAAGCCACAGTCGGCTATTTATTTACCTTCCGCACCCCTTTTGATATTATCAGAGCCCAGTCGCCTGATTATCACCCCAGTTGTAACTTACCCCCCCCTCACAGGATTACTGGTTTCCTGGACTAAAGGCTGGGTTGTGCTAGGTTCCTGAGGTTCAGGGTTACCTATCTTCAAATGGGAGGTTCTGGTGTCACAAGCTTTACTGTAATGGGTTCGCTTGCCACACTTCCAACATTTTTGAGGTTTGTTTGGCCTTTTCTTGGAAGCTTTGGAAATGGGTGGAGAAATCTTCTCTACATGTTCCTTAGCTTTTTTAGCTTCTAATTTATAGCGTGCTTTTCTGGCCTTTAAAGTCTCTTTGACTCTTGGAATCTTTTCATCCGTTTCAGAGGATGAACTGCTGGGGGTTGATCTCATCTTTATTACCTTAAGCTGACTGGAGCTTTTTGGTAAAGGGACAACTGGTTTCTTTCGAAGAACAGGCTTTAGTTCTTCAAGTTGCTGGGCAACTATTTCTAGGGCTGTTTTGTCCCTAGAGTGACTGGGGTTAGCTGGTAGGGACTGGGCAAGAGGTTGCCTACCGCTGGCTGTTCCCTTAGTTGGGCTGGGTTCAACTAAGGTCCAAGTTTTGGTGAAGACACAAAACTGCTTGTGCCTATCATAATACCTTTCGAAGTAAATGAAGAAAGGGATGTTACGGGATATTTCCCTCATGAACAGTACCCAAGCATCATAAACTTTCTTCTTTTGGCCTTTGGTATGGTTGGCCTTGTAGGCCGCTCTTTTGGCCTTGTTTTCCTCAGAATTAAAGTCCTTTCCTAATTCTTCTAGGTCGGGATTAAACTCTTTGGTTGGGATCTTGGTGTTGAATGACACCGTCCCCAATGTCTAGAAGAGATTTAGGTGTCCAGCCTCAGGGAGTTAGAGCCAATTCCCATGTCAACACACCTTCCCATAGAGGATCTCATTTTTGCTGGGTTGGTCTCTAATGAGGGTGTTGATAAGGGACTTGGCTTTAGCCCTACACTCACTCTTGAAATGACCTTTCTTTCCACAGTTGAAGCATTTGCCGGATGCTTGTGGAATTGGTTCTTTAGGTTTCCCTTTCTTATAGAAATCATCGGTCTTGTACCTCTGCTTTCTATAGTGCTTGGTAGGTTTTCTCCTAAAGGGTTTTTCAAAGGGTTCCTTCCCTTTGTGCTTGTGCTTCCTTTTGGAAGGCTTGACTGAGGGTAAGCCATACTGCGTACAGAAATGTCCTATTTCGTACTTGGCTTTGTTTTTGTTGATATGGCTTTGGATTTTGAGATCTCTGCACATTTTCATCCCTTCACTTCGGATGGTGCTAGAGATGTCTCCATAAGTTAGGTTATCATAATCTATGATACCTAATGGGCTGCAAAGGGTTTCCTTGACCTTCTGGCTGAAGAGGGTCGGTAACCCATTGATAAATTTCTCCTTCCAAAACGGAGAATTGCAATCTCTTCTGTGCATGACCCTAGTGGTGAAGACATCTTCATACCACTTGTATTCTCCTAGGGTTTTACACCTAAGGTTGCTAAGTTGTTCATAAATTCTGGCTGTGATGTTGCTAGGTTTTCCTATGAAGTGTTTCATGATCGTATAGATCAGAGTATTGACTCCATCAGGGATACCTTGCTCAATCTCATTGATGTAGGTATAAGACAGCCTTTACCACACCCTTTGGTCACTATGAGTGGAATGTAATGCCCTTTGGCCTTAAAAATGCACCTTCTGAATTCCAAAATATCATGAATGAGATTTTCAATCCATTCTCCAGTCATGCCATTGTGTACATCGATGATGTACTTATTTTCTCAGAATCTTTGGAACAGCATCAAAAGCATTTGAGAGCATTCCTCAATACCATCAAATTCAATGGTCTTGTTGTTTCAGCCCCAAAGATCAAACTTTTTCAAACTAGAATTCGCTTCTTAGGTTTTGATATTCACCATGGTGTTATCAAACCCATAGACAGAGCTATCCAGTTTGCAGACAAATTTCCAGATGAAATCCTAGATAAAACCCAGCTTCAGAGATTCCTAGGTTCTCTCAGGCGATCCAAGTTTGGAAGTGTGGCAAACTATGATTCGAACATCTGTGAGAGCCAGGCGGGATCTTGGAGGTCTTCGTCTGTCTCATCATTATAGTTGATCAACAGTCCTGGGAATGGATGCTTATTCTCATATACTCTGGTGCTGTTACCAAAGTAGTCTTCCCATTCGGCTTGTGATAGGATATTATCCATGTCATCCGAATCTTCTGGATTTGGAAATGTGGTAGTAACTAGTACTCTGAAATGATCGTACCACAGATCCCTGCTTTCTTTCATTGCCTTGCAATTCAGAATACGGTTTTGTAAATCTGAAGGCAAGTTGGCTGTGGCACTTTTAAGGATATTCCTGGCCTTAAGGCTGAATTTGGAATAGTCCGTGCCCATGATAGTCCTTTTATCCTTTGAATGGATATCCTCTTTGCCAGAGAGTAGACTGATGTATCTTTGGTTTATAGCCATGAATCTACTGTAATATGTATCCATTGGATACATATCTTGAAGGGATGTTGCATCTCTATGGCTTGTAGAGGATGCGCCTTCATGCTTTGTAAAAGACTGTCCCATTGCTGGTAGTCTTTTGTTCTGAGGATAGTCCCTTGCGGGAGCTTTTCCTTTGCCTTTCTTCTCTGCTGGAGAAGACATTGTCGCTAATTCCTGCCAAGAAAGTTTTGGATGAAATAAGATTTTTAAGGGCTGGTTAAAAATCCTTTTTCCTTTAAAACTGATGGATGCAGGGATGCAAATATATCTATAATGAATGCATGATGGTAATTGATTATGGCTGGAGGGATAATCAATTGCTTTGACTGAATCAAGGTATTGGGCTTGATTATGGGTTGTGAGAATACTGAGAGTTTTGGCTATGGAAGCTTTCTGGAGGGATTTGATTTCCCAAGGGGATGGGCTTCGCACAAACTCAAATTTGATAGGCTGATTGAAGGGATGGGTTGTGATTCCTTCATTATCTGTGGTGAAAGGGTATAACAAACACAAGAATGGGTTTCCTAAGATGACTTTATCTGTCATATTTTTAACTAGGACAAACTTTGTCATAAAGGATATGCCACTTTGGCAAACCATGGCTTGAGGAATGTCATACTCAATTTGCATTTTTCCGCCACTTGCGGATGCTAGTCTTTCTTTAGACTTTCTGAAATATCTGGAGGGAATAATCCCTTCTTGGATGCAATTAAGATCAGCGCCTGAATCTATCAAGGCAATGACCTCAAACTCAAACTCTTGACTAATGACAATTCTGACTTGGGAATGCCATTTATGAAAGTTAACTCTGCTGATGGTTTCTAAGAACAATTCTGGGCTGGGTTCTTGGATAGGATCAGCTGTGGATTTGACTGATTGACTGTCTTCTTCATCTGAGGGGCTTTCCTCATTGCTTTGATGAGAAGTTTCTTCCAAAAATTGGATTCTTCTATTAAGGAGATCATAATCGACCCTAAGAATGGTTAATTCTTGCTTTAAGGATCTGAATTCAGACTGGGTTTCCTTAATTTGCTTCTGAAGGTCGTTGACTGTAACTTCCTTCTTTGACTGGGTAAACCTATTGTAGATTTGTTCTAAATCTACTTTTGGTTGCTGGATCTTAATGGGAGGCTTGCTAGTTTCCTTAACCAGGACTTGGTGGAAAAGGGTAAGCTTCTGGGCCTTAATGCTGGGGTCTTCTATAGCCTCTATGAGGTCTAAAAGAAGCTCTTCTTGCTTAGTTAGCACATTTATGGTTCTACAACAACCATCTTTGCATGGTGTAGGTCCATCCGAGCCACTAGATGTGCTTGTACTAGAGGGACTGGAGGATGACCTATACAACTGTGCAAAATCTACAACTTGGTCAGGGGGTGATGGTTTGGCTGAGCTGCTAGGATCAGGGTGGTAAAGCCGTTTTACCTCTAAATCCTGGAACTGAGTTTCTAATTGCTCAAACTCTTGGTCTGAGGCTTGGCTGGAGTTGCTAGAAGATTCTTGGATATTTAGAACAGTCGCTGAAGGGGTGACTGGTTCCCTTTTGACTAGTTCTTCCAATTTCTGGGCAACTACATCTAAGGCTATCTTGTCCTTATAATGGCTGAGGCTGGTATGCCTAGTTGTGGGTAACTTGACCAAAGGCTTTTCTAAGACTTGGATCGGTTTACTAGAATTTCCTGGCTGGAGGATAACTTTGTTTTCGATCTTGTCTTCTATCCTGTCAAGTTGCTTACCTATGACATGGATGGCTTGGTTGGTGTAATTGTTCTGCTCAATTACCTTGTCAACCGGTTGGTGCCTATCAATCGTTACTTTGAAGGGAGAGGCTATAATCTCCTTTCTACGATGATCAAAGGTTATGGCTTCTAGGGGTGGATGGCTTGACCTAACAACCTCTTTGGTTGCATTGGGTCCTTCTATGGTCCATGATTTGGTGAGGACACAAAACTGCTTATGCTGGCCATGATACCTTTCAAAGTAAATGAAGAAGGGAACATTACAGGATAAATCCCTCATGAATAGTACCCAAGCGTCATAAACTTTCTGCTTTTGTTCTCTGGTATAATTGGCCTTGTAGGCCGCTCTTTTGGCCTTGTTTTCCTCAGAAGTAAAATCCTTTCCTAACTCTTCTAGGTCGGGATCAAACTCTTTGGTTAGGACCATGATGTTTAATGGTTCCTGATCTGGAGGCTGTTCCATATCAGTAACTGATACTGGTGGGGAAGATTGTACCAATAACCCCCAGCCAAATTATCCCAGCATCCCAGTCAAGAATCCCTCCACAGGATAACTCTGCTTCACCATCAATAGTTGCCAACCGTTATTTGGTTTCTGCAAACTATGAAAGGCCATCCCATGGTCAACCCAGTTATAGTTCAGCCTTAGCCTCCCCAGCTCCCAAAGCAATCGATCCCTACCAGGTAGAAGAACATTTTAGTCTTATCCAGAGACCTTCTTCTTACCCAACCCAAAGAAAAGGACAGTCACCTTATGTCAAAAAGTCTTTTACCCAACATATCTCTTATATTGAACCCCACCTGGTTCATATAACAGATCCTTTAGCCTTAGCCATGGAAGTCTTGCCACCAAACTGGCATTTCTTGCCCAAACACCCAGAAAAGAATATCCAGTTCTATAAGAGCATCCTCTCCCAGGAAAAGTCTGCTCGAATAGAAAACATCTACAGCAAAGGGGATAACCCAATAGTCCTCTATCACAAGTTCATCATCACAGGTTTTGTCACTGCTAAAGAATGGGGACAGCATCCTTCCTTGTTAAGGATTCAGAGTTACTATTGCTTTCGGTGGAAACAGCTTTCACCTCAGTAAAAGCAATTCACTCTCCGTAATTCCCGCAGTCTTCCAGCAGCATCCAAGGCTCCCTCCAGCCTATTTAAGGAAGCCAAGTCCTCAGTCTTCAGCAGGCTTAAAACTTCTACCACAGCAAATAGAAGTCAGTCCTCCCTCTTCAGCAAAGGTTTTCACAGCAGAAATACCTTAGAGGTCCAGTCAAGTTTTAGGAAGAGTCTCCTAAACACAGTCTATCATTTGTAAGCCACAGTCGGCTATTTATTTACCTTCCGCACCCCTTTTGATATTATCAGAGCCCAGTCGCCTGATTATCACCCCAGTTGTAACTTACCAGTCGCCTGATTATCACCTTTCCCAACGTCTAGAAGAGACCTAGGTGTCCAGCTTCAGGGAGTTAGAACTAATTCCCAACTCAGCACACCTTGCTATACAGCAAAAGAGGAATCGATTGTCGACGAGCAAGACGATCGTGAGCAATCCCCACCAGTATCAGTTACTGATATGGAACAGCCTCCAGATCAGGAACCATTAAACATCATGGTCCTAACCAAAGAGTTTGATCCCGACCTAGAAGAGTTAGGAAAGGATTTTACTTCTGAGGAAAACAAGGCCAAAAGAGCGGCCTACAAGGCCAATTATACCAGAGAACAAAAGCAGAAAGTTTATGACGCTTGGGTACTATTCATGAGGGATTTATCCTGTAATGTTCCCTTCTTCATTTACTTTGAAAGGTATCATGGCCAGCATAAGCAGTTTTGTGTCCTCACCAAATCATGGACCATAGAAGGACCCAATGCAACCAAAGAGGTTGTTAGGTCAAGCCATCCACCCCTAGAAGCCATAACCTTTGATCATCGTAGAAAGGAGATTATAGCCTCTCCCTTCAAAGTAACGATTGATAGGCACCAACCGGTTGACAAGGTAATTGAACAGAACAATTACACCAACCAAGCCATCCATGTCATAGGCAAGCAGCTTGACAGGATTGAAGACAAGATCGAGAACAAAGTTATCATGTCCATATCTGGGATGAACTCTTTGTTCAACTCTGGACTATTTCTAATTTCACTAAGATTCCTATAATTAGATGATGATGAAGTTCTATACTGAGAAGTAATTCTATCATTAGAAAGTATAGTATGGTGTGGATCTAAATATGATCTAGACAAAGGTATACTATCTAAATAAGATCTAGACAAGGGTATACTATTTTCAAAAGATTGATTAATACTAGGTATGTGTGTATTTTCTTCTAACTCCTGTTCTACATCTGAAGACTGGTACGGCTCCAAATTGTCATATCTATCATCTTCTTCTATATACTCAGGTGGGTCTGTATTGCAAGAACAAATGGAAGCGGATGAGTTACTCCTTCTAAACATCCTATCTATCAATCTGGGTTTACAAGTTTAAACTAAACAATTACAACCTAGTCACCTTTGTATCTTCAAACTTTTGTATTTTCTCAACCTTCAAAGTCAGGACTGTCATAAACAAGAATATAACAGATAGGGTCGTCTTAGGAAACCCGTTCATATGTCTGTTGTATCCTTTCACCAAGGATAGTGAAGAAATCACTATCTATCCTTTTGCCCAACCTGCCAAGTTTAAGTTTCTTAGGAACCCAGAATCTAAAGAGATTGAGAGTCTCCAAGGAGTTTCTGTTTCTAAAAACCTTAACCTTTTCAGTATCCACACATCTTCATTTGGTCCAAATCAAGCTCAGAACCTTGATCAAATTGTACCACCCACCATATTTGATAATTCATTGAGTATCAGTCAACCTCATAAATTATCATCTCAGCATATCAAACAGCAAAACCCTGGTGATTCCAGCAAATCACAGAAACCAGGAAAGATTGTACCATTAACTCTCACAGCCTTTAATCAAGACCAATATCTTGATTCAGACAAAGAAATTGATTATCCCTTCAGCCATAATCATTTTTCATCATGCATTCATAAAAATATTTGCATTCTTGCATCCATCAGTTTTAAGAGAAAAAAGATTTTTAACAAGTCCTTGAAAATCTTATTTCATCCAAAACTTTCTTGGCAGGAAAAAGCAATATTCAATACCACTAGTAAGTGGATAATGTCTTCTCCAGCAGAGAAGAAAGGCAAGGGGAAAGCACCCGCAAGGGACTATCCTCAAGACAAAAGACTACCGCCAGCGGGACAGTCTTTTGAAAAGCATGAAGGCGCTTACTCTACCAGCCATAGAGGAGCAGCATCCCTTCAACCAGTGTATCCAGAAATGGTTACATATTCAAGTGGTTTTATGGCTATAACTCTAGAGCGAGTCAGAAAAAGGACCCTGCAATTTAGTGGAGGAATATATACACCTTTCCATCGGCTAGATGCTGGAACAAGTCCAAGTTTACTTTAGCCGTGCCATCGGCTAACTGCTGGACAAAATCCAAATCTGGATTCTGTACTGGGCTCTGGATCTGTAGAGCCTGGTTCTCTTTCTTAAGAGTCCGACTGGTTGGGAACATTTGTTTCCATTTAAGGGAACTGGGGGTACTAATCCTGACTGGGGGATCAGTAGGGATACTAATCCTGGCTGTAGGATCAGTAGTTTCTGATTGCTCAAACTCTTGGTCCGAGACTTGACTGGAGTTGCTAGAGGATTTCTGGATATTTAGAACCTCTACTGAAGGGGTGACTGGTTCCCTCTTCATAAGTTCTTCCAACTTTTGGATAATTACCTCTAGAGAAATCTCGACTGAAAGGGTGACTGGTTCCCTCTTCACAAGTTCTCTTGGCTTCTGGGCAACTGCATCTAAGGTTGACGTTTCCTTAGAATGACTGAGACTGGTATGCTTGGTATTGATTGGCGGAACTTTGGGTTTTTCACGCCATTTGAAATGTTTCTCAAAGTATTCAAAGAAAGGATAATTGGTCTTATACCTTTTCATGAATGACTTCCATTTCTCCAAGACTTCAGCTTTCTGTTCTCGGGTATGGTTAGCTTGATAAGCTTCTCTTTTAATTCTGTATTTCTCAGAACTAAATTCCTTACCGAGCATGTCCATATCTGGGATGAACTCTTTGTCCACTTCTGGACTGTTCTTAATTTTACAAAGAATAGGATTCTTAAGATTAGATGATGATGAAGTTCTATACTGAGAAGTAATTCTATCATTGGAAAGTATAGTATGGTGTGGATCTAAATATGATCTAGACAAAGGTATACTATCTAAATAAGATCTAGACAAGGGTATACTATTTTCAAAAGATTGATTAATACTAGGTATGTGTGTATCTTCTTCTAACTCCTGTTCTACATCTGAAAGCTGGTATGGCTCCAAATTGTCATATCTATCATCTTCTTCTATATACTCAGGTGGGTCTGTATTGCAAGAACAAATGGAAGCGGATGAGTCACTCCTTCTAAACATCCTATCTATCAATCTGGGTTTACAAGTTTAAACTAAACAATTACAACCTAGTCACCTTTGTATCCTCAAACTTTTGTATTTTCTCAACCTTCGGATCTGGTACAGATAAACACAACTATGGGACAGACACCTGATCTGCGTACTCCAATAAACTCCTGATACCTTTCGAAGTAAATGAAGAAAGGGATGTTACGGGATATTTCCCTCATGAACAGTACCCAAGCATCATAAACTTTCCTTTTCCGTTCTTTGGAATAGTTGGCTTTGTAGGCCGCTCTTTTGGCCTTGTTTTCCTCAGAATTAAAGTCCTTCCCTAGTCCTTCTAGGTCGGGATTAAATTCTTTGGTTAGGACCTTGGTGTTGGATGACACCTGATCTGGAGGCTTTTCCTTCTTGGTGATGGGAGGAGAGGATGACTTACGATCGTCTTGCTTATCGACAATCGAATCCTTTTTGGCTCTATGGGAAGGTGTGTTGACATGGGAATTGGCTCTAACTCCCTGAGGCTGGACACCTAAATCTCTTCTAGACATTGGGGACGGTGATCCTTTGGGTCTAGTTGAACTCTGCTGGGTTACTGGTCTATCTCTTAAGTAGATAGATGACTGGTTATGAATCGGAGATCTAAACTGGGATGTATCCAGAGGCTGTCTACACTCGGGAGTGCTAGGCCTAGATCTGTCGAAACTTAACTGGGGCTGGGTTTGAGATCTAAACTGGGATGTATCCAGAGGCTGTCTGCACTTGGGAGTGCTAGGCCTAGATCTAACTAAACTCAACCTATTGATTGGAGATCTAATCTGGGATGTATCCAGAGGTTGTCTATACTCATGTTCCGCCACTTGCAGGGGTGCGGAAGGTAAATAAATAGCCGACTGTGGCTTACAACTGATAGACTGTGTTTAGGAGACTCTTCCTAAAACTTGACTGGACCTCTAAGGTATTTCTGCTGTGAAAACCTTTGCTGAAGAGGGAGGACTGACTTCTATTTGCTGTGGTAGAAGTTTTAAGCCTGCTGAAGACTGAGGACTTGGCTTCCTTAAATAGGCTGGAGGGAGCCTTGGATGCTGCTGGAAGACTGCGGGAATTACGGAGAGTGAATTGCTTTTACTGAGGTGAAAGCTGTTTCCACCGAAAGCAATAGTAACTCTGAATGATGACTGTGAACAGTAAAAACTTTTACTATTCATGCTACAGTGCTTTGTCTGCTGGACACTGTTGATAGTGCGGAAACTGTTCATGTCAGTGACTGGTGCTGATCTTGAATAGTAACCGGATAGATGACTTATCCTGAGTGCTGGGTCAGGATACTTTAGTCAGTATCATATCCAGAGGGATATCCTTCGTATGGATCAAAGGCTGGAGGATCATCATCCTGACCGTGCTCATGGTACTTATCGAACAGATTACAAAAACCACAATACAAGAGAGGTTCGTAATCTGCCTTATCGGTTGTGTATTCAGGAAAGCCTGTAAAATTAATCCTTTGGGTGTTGAAGGCTTCTGAATAAGGCTTAGTGGTAAATACAGTAATCCTGCCTGTATTTCCCACAAAGTGGTACCTTTCCCAAAGTTCACTGGTGACATCTCGTATTTCATTGTTGAAGTAATTCGACCAACATTCAACGAGAGCCAAGGGATCTGTGTAGGATAGGTAGGAGTCACCTTCATACCAGGGGCCATTGTGATGGTACCCGTCAATAAGAATAAGGTGATGAGAAGGCTGAACAGTCATCCAATTGTTACTGTCCCACTGTGGGAGAGTGCTCCAGCACCTGATGGATACAAAAGGAATCTTGATCTTCCTGACCACTTGTTGGATTATCTGGGGGAATTGGCTGATCTGAATATGGTCCGTCAACTTGATGAGTTTAAGGAAGCCATATTCAAACATTCTTGAAAGCCAGCTTGGGTCTCTGTCTTCATTATCAGCTCCGTCTTCATAGTTTACTATTAAACCAGGAAAAGGGTGCTGTTTTTCATAAACCCTGTGACTGCTTCCAAAATACTGGTTCCAGATGGCTAGGATAGAGGCAGTGACTCTGGGATCTGCTTCTTCTCCAAGGACTGGGAAATGGACGGTGACCATAATTTCAAAATGCCTGAACCAATGGTCACATGATTCAGTCATTGCCTTGCTTTCAAATATACGACTTTGTATATCGGAAGGCAAGTTGGCGACAGCACTTCTAAGCTGGTTTTGAGTCTTAAGACTCAACCTAGCGTAGTCTGTGCTCATGATAGTCATTCTATCCATGGAATGGATATCCTCTTTGCCAGAGAGTTGACTAGTGAGAACCATATTTCCTTTCTCTAGTTCAACTAGATGTAATTCTAGTGCTGTAAGGGTTCTTTGGAAAAGGCTCTGGTGTTTTTGGATAAAAGCTCTTTGGAGATTGTCAAGGATGAATTTAGTGCTGTGGGGAAGTGCTGTATATATTCCTCCACTAAATTGCAGGGTCCTTTTTCTGACTCGCTCTAGAGTTATAGCCATAAAACCACTTGAATATGTAACCATTTCTGGATACACTGGTTGAAGGGATGCTGCTCCTCTATGGCTGGTAGAGTAAGCGCCTTCATGCTTTTCAAAAGACTGTCCCGCTGGCGGTAGTCTTTTGTCTTGAGGATAGTCCCTTGCAGGTGCTTTCCCCTTGCCTTTCTTCTCTGCTGGAGAAGACATTATCCACTTACTAGTGGTATTGAATATTGCTTTTTCCTGCCAAGAAAGTTTTGGATGAAATAAGATTTTCAAGGACTTGTTAAAAATCTTTTTTCTCTTAAAACTGATGGATGCAAGAATGCAAATATTTTTATGAATGCATGATGAAAAATGATTATGGCTGAAGGGATAATCAATTTCTTTGTCTGAATCAAGATATTGGTCTTGATTAAAGGCTGTGAGAGTTAATGGTACAATCTTTCCTGGTTTCTGTGATTTGCTGGAATCACCAGGGTTTTGCTGTTTGATATGCTGAGATGATAATTTATGAGGTTGACTGATACTCAATGAATTATCAAATATGGTGGGTGGTACAATTTGATCAAGGTTCTGAGCTTGATTTGGACCAAATGAAGATGTGTGGATACTGAAAAGGTTAAGGTTTTTAGAAACAGAAACTCCTTGGAGACTCTCAATCTCTTTAGATTCTGGGTTCCTAAGAAACTTGAACTTGGCAGGTTGGGCAAAAGGATAGATAGTGATTTCTTCACTATCCTTGGTGAAAGGATACAACAGACATATGAACGGGTTTCCTAAGACGACCCTATCTGTTATATTCTTGTTTATGACAGTCCTGACTTTGGAATGCCATCTTTGGAAGTTAATCCGACTGATGGTTTGCAAGAACGATCCATTGGATGGTTCTGGCTCTATTTCTGCAGTAGGGTTAACTGTTTCATTTTCTTCAACATCGAAAGGGTTTAGTGATGGTGTTTCCCCATCGCTTTGATGTGAAGTTGACACAGGTTTCTTGATCTTGAGATCCATGAGACCATGATCAACCCTAAGGATTGGTAATTCCTGCTTTGGGTTCCTTGGCCCAACTTTGTTATCCTTAATTCCTTTCTGAAGGTCGTTGACTGTAACTTCCTTCTTGGATTGGGTAAACCTATTGTAGATTTGCTCTAAATCTACTCTGGGTTGCTGGATTTTAATGGGAGGCTTGCTAGTCTCACCATCTCTGCATGGGGTGGGTTCATCCTGGCTGCTAGAAGTACTGGTTCTAGAGGACTCGGAGGATGACCTGTATAACTGCCGAAGTTCACTGTCACTAGTGCTGCTAAATGACTCGCTATCTGAGCGGTCAAGTTCTAGTAACTTGAAGATCTCAACTCTACTGGGTTGGTCACTAATGAGGGTGTTGATCAGGGACTTGGCCTCTGTTCTACACTCATTTTTGAAATGGCCATACTTTCCACAGTTGTAGCATTTGCCGGATGCTGGTGGAACAGATTGGAAGTTAATCCTAGTGATAGCATCTAAGACCAAATCTCTGCTGGGTCTTTGGATGTGATCAACTCTAGGGTCAACTATTTGATTAACCTTATTGTCTGAGGGACTCTCCTCATTGCTTTGACAAGAAGTGTTCTTCAAGGATTGGTTTAATTGGAAGGCTTGAAGGTTTTGCTTTAAGGCTCCAATTTCACTTCTGGTTTCCTTGGTTTTTCTTTGAAGGTCGTCAATTTTGACTTCCTTCTTGCTCTGGATCAACCTATTGTAGATTGGTTCTACCTTGGGTTGCTGAGTCACAGGATTACTGGTTTCCTGGACTAAAGGCTGGGTTGTGCTAGGTTCCTGAGGTTCAGGGTTTCCTACCTTTGGATGGGAGGATCTGGCATCACAACCTTTTCTGTAATGGCCACGCTTGCCACACTTCCAACATTTTTGAGGCTTGTTTGGCCTTTTCTTGGAAGCTTTGGAAATGGGTGGAGAAATCTTCTCTATATGTTCCTTAGCTTTTTTAGCTTCTAATTTATAGCGTGCTTTTCTGGCCTTTAAAGTCTCTTTGACTCTTGGAATCTTTTCATCCGTTTCAGAGGATGAACTGCTGGGGGTTGATCTCATCTTTATTACCTTAAGCTGACTGGAGCTTTTTGGTAAAGGGACAACTGGTTTCTTTCGAAGAACAGGCTTTAGTTCTTCAAGTTGCTGGGCAACTATTTCTAGGGCTGTTTTGTCCCTAGAGTGACTGGGGTTAGCTGGTAGGGACTGGGCAAGAGGTTGCCTACCGCTGGCTGTTCCCTTAGTTGGGCTGGGTTCAACTAAGGTCCAAGTTTTGGTGAAGACACAAAACTGCTTGTGCCTATCATAATACCTTTCGAAGTAAATGAAGAAAGGGATGTTACGGGATATTTCCCTCATGAACAGTACCCAAGCATCATAAACTTTCTTCTTTTGGCCTTTGGTATGGTTGGCCTTGTAGGCCGCTCTTTTGGCCTTGTTTTCCTCAGAATTAAAGTCCTTTCCTAATTCTTCTAGGTCGGGATTAAACTCTTTGGTTGGGATCTTGGTGTTGAATGACACCTGATCTGGAGGCTTTTCCTTCTTAATGATGGAAGGAGAGGATGACTTACGACCGTCTTGCTTATTGACAATCGAATCCTTTTTGGCTCTATGGGAAGGTGTGCTAAACTGGGAACTGGCTTTAATTCCCTGAGACTGGACACCTAAGTTTCTTCTAGACATTGAGGATGGTGATCCTTTGGGTCTAGTTGAACTCTGCTGGGTTACTGGTCTATCTCTTAAGTAGATAGATGACTGGTTATGAATCGGAGATCTAAACTGGGATGTATCCAGAGGCTGTCTACACTCGGGAGTGCTAGGCCTAGATCTGTCGAAACTTAACTGGGGCTGGGTTTGAGATCTAAACTGGGATGTATCCAGAGGCTGTCTGCACTTGGGAGTGCTAGGCCTAGATCTAACTAAACTCAACCTATTGATTGGAGATCTAATCTGGGATGTATCCAGAGGTTGTCTATACTCATAGTCTAGAGGAGTAGATAACCTAGATCTATCAAAGCTGAATCTAACCTTTCCATCGGCTAGATGCTGGAACAAGTCCAAGTTTACTTTAGCCGTGCCATCGGCTAACTGCTGGACAAAATCCAAATCTGGATTCTGTACTGGGCTCTGGATCTGTAGAGCCTGGTTCTCTTTCTTAAGAGTCCGACTGGTTGGGAACATTTGTTTCCATTTAAGGGAACTGGGGGTACTAATCCTGACTGGGGGATCAGTAGGGATACTAATCCTGGCTGTAGGATCAGTAGTTTCTGATTGCTCAAACTCTTGGTCCGAGACTTGACTGGAATTGCTAGAGGATTCCCGGATATTTAGAACCTCAACTGAAGGGGTGACTGGTTCCCTCTTCACGAGCTCTTCCAACTTTTGGATAATTACCTCTAGAGAAATCTCGACTGAAGGGGTGACTGGTTCCCTCTTCACAAGTTCTCTTGGCTTCTGGGCAACTGTATCTAAGGTTGACTTGTCCTTAGATTGACTTAGGCTGATGTGCCTTGTTGTTGGTCTGGCATGTTCCTTTTCACGCCATTTGAAGTGTCTTTCAAAGAATTCAAAGAAAGGGTAATTGGTTTTATACCTTTTCATGAATGACTTCCAACTCTCTAATACTTCAATCTTTTGTTCCTGGGTATGGTTAGCTTTGTAGGATTCTCTTTTAATCCTATTTTTCTCAGAACTAAATTCTGTTTTGAGCATGTCCATATCCGGTGTAAATTCTATATATGTATCTAAAGAGGGTCTAGATGAAGGTATATGCTTTTCTAAAGTTATTCTAGTCTGTATAGGATTTCTAAGATTAGAATATTGTGGATTAAAATAAGATCTAGACAAAGGTATACTATCTAAATAAGATCTAGACAAAGGTATACTATCTTCAGAGGGTTGATTATAACTAGGTATGTATCTTTCTTCTAACTCCTGATCTAAATCTGAAGACTGGTACGGCTCCAAATTGTCATATCTATCATCTTCTTCTATATACTCAGGTGGGTCTGTATTGCAAGAACAAATGGAAGCGGATGAGTCACTCCTTCTAAACATCCTATCTATCAATCTGGGTTTACAAGTTTAAACTAAACAATTACAATTACAATCACCATTGTGAATATTTTTATTGTTTTTGTTAAGTTTTTGGGTTTGATAGTCGCTATTTGAGTTAGGATAGCTATACTGATTGGGGAGAAGGGAGACCTAACTACAAAAATGAAATATAGAATAACTAAAAAAAAAAATTGGGCCTAGGGGGGCCGGGCCCCCAGGTATAGACTGATCTTTTTATTTCTCGCCCCCATCCTTTTTCCCCCAATCCTGTCCCCTGCCCTCTCAAATTTCTACTTCTATCTACTAACTATATAAAAAGAGACAATAGCTCTCACTATAGTACTTTTGGTTTATTCAACTTTTTTTTTTTTTTTATAATAAGCCAAAAAGGTGAGTTTGATGAGAAAGAAAAATTTTTAACATTAAAAAAATATTATATCCACAATATTTTCACAATAAATTTTAAGTAACAAGTTATTATTGACTCATTCTAAAAAAAAAAATAAAAAAAGAAGAAGTTATTATTAACTATTATTGGTGGGGAAAAAAAAAAAAAATTAGTGGTGGGTTTAAATTAGAATCGTTAATAACTTACAATCAAAGATTTGATGTAAAAGTATTGTAGAAATATTGTAAATGTAACACTTAGTATTTAATATTATTACCACAACCAAAAATAAAGGCATTGTGAAAAAAAAAGTACTGCATCCACAACATTTTCATAACAAATCTTTAGTGATAAATTGTTATTCTAATTTAAACTTATCAATGAAATTACTTTTTTTACCACTAATAACAACCCATAACAACTTATTATTTATGATTTGTAAGGAAAATATTGTGGACATAGTATTTCTCTTGTGAAAAATGTTAAGGCATCTTGTTGTCGTCACAATATTTTCACAGCTACTCAGGTGTCAATTCTTTACATGTCAAAGTAAAATATAACAAAGTTATAAAGGTATTATGAAAATGTTGTGCCATTCTTTGTGTTTCTAGAAATTATATTTTATTAGTCAATTTTTGTTGAGCCAAAATTCACTATTTCAAGTATAGTTTTTTTTTTTTTTTTTTCCTTCCTTTATGCACCATTTTACGTAAAAGCACATAGTTTCACACACACTCACCAAAAAAAAAAAAAGAAAAAAAAACACAAACAAACAAACAAAAAAAAAACAAAAACAAAAACACAAACAAAAACTTAGGATTAAAACACTTTTCATCCTTTATGTTTTGGATAATTCACAAATCCTCCTTAAACTTTAAAATCAAGCAATTTCCCCCTTGATATTTTGGAAAAAAGTAATATGTCATATTGCTGCTCTCTTAATTAAACCCTAATGAAAGCTTGTGATTCTTAAAATATTTCAGTAATGTCTAAAATACTCCCACTAAATTTTAACATGCCAAAAATTTTATTCATGTATTTTGAGTTTTAGATGGTAGTAATGCTTAGAAAGTTAGAATGGTAATATAAGGTATTTTATTTCCTTGCCTTTTGTTATCTTTTTTTTTTTTCTTTTTTCTTTTTCTTTTTTTGCCTAAAATGGGTGTTCATTAAAAACTAATTAAGCTAAAGATTGCTCCTAAATTCATATAGAATGATAAAGAAGAAAGTATGAATGAAAAAATTTTCATTGTGTATGGTTGAAGGTATTTGATGAAGAGTTTCAATTGTAGCATATGATATCTTTCATTTTTGAAATTTAAATATTGTGACATGGTTTTAGCAAAACTCAATTGCTTATTGTTGGAAGATGATAATATTCGTTATCATTCTTAGAAGTTTTTAATGAGTAGACATTGCCTTTAGCAAATAGGTATTAAAATTCTTATACGAATGAGATTAACTTTGTATGACATACATTTTTTATTTATATAGTTTCATACTTCTTTAAATAAAAATTCTATCTTAATTTTTTCACTCAAAAGGTAGCGCATGCCTTACATGTGCCACCCACACTAGTGTTTTTTAAACTCATAAACATTAAAAATATATATATATATATATATATATATATATATATATACAAAATGAAAACAATTGAGTCCTAATATTATAAAAATTTCTAAAACATAGCAATACAATAATTCAAGTATTAAAAATAAAAAATAATTAAAAAATAACAATACAACAATAAAAAATTTAAATCTTTATCATAAAATATTAATTTAATAATATAATACCAAAAGACTTCAATATTTAAAGTTTGAAAGTTAAAAAGTATATTTGTAGTATAAATAAAAACCTATAAAATTATTTTAAAAATAATTTTTTAATTTTTATATATAAACAGAGCAAGGTCTTCCAATACCCACTCCTATCGTTAAACCCATTTCAAAAGAAGGATTTAACCCATCCTTGGCCCTATTTTCCATGCAAAATGGGTAACACCAAAAGACATCAATATTTAAAGTTTGAAAGTTAAAATGTATATTTGTAGTATAAATAAAAACCTATAAAATAATTTTCAAAATAATTTTTTAATTTTTATATATAAACAAAGTAAGGTCTTCCAATACCCATTCCTACCCCCGGACCCATTTCGAGGGAAGGATTTAAACCTCATCCTTGGTTGTATTTGCCATGCAAAATGGGTAACACCAAAAGACATCAATATTTATTGTTTGAAAGTTAAAAAATATATTTGCAGTATAAATAGAAACCTATAAAAAAAAATTTAAATTTTTTTTTTAAAATTTTTATATATAAACAGAGCAAGTTCTTCCAATACCCACTCCTACCCCCGAACCCATTTCGAGGGAAGGATTTAACCCCCATCCCTGGCCCTATTTGCCATGCAAATGGGTAACACCAAAAGACATCATAAATTTAAAGTTTGTAAGTAAAAGAGTAATGTACATTCCCAACATTTTCGAAAAAAATCTCTACATAGCAAGTTGTAACTAGTGAGTAAAAAAATGATGTTAGTGGTGAGTTCAAATTATAACTAGTAGCAACTTGCCTCATAGGATTTGTTGTGAAATTGTTATAAAGATATTGTGGACGCAACATTACTAAGGAGATATTTGATTTGCCGTAATGTGATACACATTTCAATCATATTGCTGTAATATTTCCATATGATGTTTGGTTTGTTTATTTTTACCTAACATTACCATAATCTAAAATTACCAAAAAATTCACATTACCAAAACTTATAGAAAAAATTATACCTACCCATAGATTTTTTAATTACAAAATTGTCCATGGATATAATTTCAATTTTCAAGAACAAAATTGAAATCTTGTATCCTAACCTATTGTTCTCTCTCTTTCTCTCTCTCTCTGTCTCTCTCTCTCTCTCTCTCTCCGTGAAGAAATTTTTTGTCTATGACTTTGTGTGTGAGTTATGTATTCTAGGGTTTGGAGCTTGATGTGATTCTTTTTAGGAGGCAAATTCAATGGGTTTTCATCATTTATTTGGTTCCTGAGTTAATTTTTTAGGACAATCAAGTGTGATTGTCAACACAACACGAAGATAACTTTGCTTTGATTTATTGCGATTTTTCTCTAGAGGCAAATTTGGTACCATTGTCCAAGAGAATGAAACCAAAGCAGTAAGTTACTAGAGCTCCAATCTCCGACAATGGAATAATTAAGGAATACTCATTACTTCTTTAATAAAAAATGATAGGCCACAAACTGAATGACTCCTTGTGATAGAAATTAATTAATTAATTAACAAAGTCATTAATTAATCAATTTATCATGCAAATGCGTGATAGCACAAACAAATCACCAATAAACTAATTATGTAGCAGAAAATAAAAGACACGGTGATTTGTTTACGAATGGGGAAAACCTAATGGCAAAAACCCCACCGAGTGATTTTCAGGTCACCACTCCCGAAACTCCACTATTATCACAACAAGCGGTTACAAGCAAGGAATCCCAAGTACCTTACCAACCTACAGTTGAACCCTTATCCCAATACCCAATTGGACTTGTTCTGTAGTGATAGTTCCCCTTTTTTATGCACGGCTCCCAAGTACATGACTAACGGTTGCGCGGATCCCAGTACGCGACTTCAAAACACCAACTGGGAAGATTGTTGGCTGCAAAGTTTTTCAATTCATCCACACAATGAAGATCAGGAAGATGCTTGGTCATAAAAACCTACGGTGCAAATACACAGCAACTTCTTCAAGAGAAAGAGATGAATTAGGTCAAGAACCTTGTCTCTAATCACAATTTGCTTGAACAGAGTTTGCTCAGTGCTTGTGCAACTTGTGTACCATTTTATGGCTCTTAAAACAATCCTTTTATATGTCTAGGGTTAGGAGAAAAGAAGGCCCATAGACAGATTCACGGATCCTAAGAAAATTAGAGTTGGATTTTGAAATTCTTAAACCTCGATAGATAAGAGGTGTCGAGAAGCTATCAACCAGCTGTCGAGCTTTAATAAATTTGCACTCTTGCTTGATTTCTTGAACAGACTTGAAGGTTTCAACACTTGATCTTGAAACGTGGTTTCTTGAAGTATTTAAAACACATCCTAAATCTACCCAAATACAAGTAAAGTGCGTTTTGTCAAAGGATAAGCCAATTACATAAAATCATGACATATGTTCTTAACATGTGAAACACATATGTCCTAACAATCTCCCCCTTTGGCAATCCGTGACAAAACTACAACAAACAAATGAACATATGAAAGAAGTCATAAATCACTCAACTCATATTCACTTGTTGAATACAATAAAATCTATTCTAACACAAACTCTTGAAAAACTTTGCAAAAAGAGAGTTTATGACAAGTAGACTTTGACAACCTGTATTTCTGAAACACTTTAAACAAAACTCATCAAGGCATCTTTGTGTGAAACAGAAATAATAGATTGCATACAAATAATAAGAAGCATGTGTATAAAGAGAGAAAAGAACCAACACATGAAAGGGTAGGTGAAAGAGAAACATACGTCAACAATATAGAAGAGAAAATAGGTACAATGTATGTCTATAAATGGTCACAAGACCTCATGTACAAGAACAATGTATCTAAGAAAGAAAGAAAAGAAAAGATACATAATATCCTCACTACATCCCTTAAAAAGAAAAAGATAACAACACTTCCCCTGACACAATGATCCCAAAAACTAACTCTCCCCCTAAGAGTGACTACTCTCATATCCAAAACTACTCCCCCTTTTTGTCACAAGTGACAAAGGGTAGAGTGTCAAGTAGACATCTCATCGGTAGAGCTAGCATCTCCATCATTATCTGAAGCGGCATCGTCATCACCATCATCATCATCATCATCATCCTCAGCATCAGAATAAAAAGCCACTGGATGAGGTGGTGAAGGAGTAGGCTCAGGTGCAAAGCCACCCATAGTCGCCTGCCATCATGCAATACGACCGACACAAACGTTCACCTAATACAACTCCGTAGAGAGTGTATCCAGGCGAGCATCCATGCGCTGCAGCTGCGCCATGACGTCTCCTAAAGACACATCACCTGAAGAAGAAGGAGCGGATGCAGATGGAGTAGACCGAGATGGTGCAGAACGAGAGGAGGATGCTGATGAATCCGTCTGCCGTGACCAAAACTGGGCCTCGCTATATTTAATGGTAGCGTAATCTATGGCACACATGACGATGAAGTGGTCAGAAGAGGGAAAAGGAATGGAAAAATGACATAAAATCCTCGTGATAGCGGAAGGAAAGATGAGCTTATCACGAGATACCGAATCTAAATGAACATTTATGATAGAAAGAATGAAGTGAGAAGGAAAATCTATAGTGAGATGCTTAAGAAGAGACAACAAAAATCGAGCACGAGGCTCTGTGATGGAGTTATAGTGAGAAAGTGGATACAAAACAAAAGTCATCACCATGTTCATAAATCTAGGACCTTTAGCAAAAGGTCGACATGGTGTAAAGAGACGCTCACCCCAAGCAGTAGGGCGCTCACAAAAAGAAGACATGAGCTCATCTCTGAAGACTGTCCTCAGACACTCATAACTAGGATAGTCAAGAAACTCTATCCTAGGGACACGAAGCACATCCACAACCAGCTGTGGTGTGACAGGAATGCACGTACCTTGAACGCGAGTGAAAAAGAGAGGTACTGAACGATCAATCCCATGCATGTTGGAGTAAAACTCTTGGATAAGCTCGAGAGGACATGTGACCGGGACGTCACACAATGACTCCCATCCCCTACTGTGAATGACAGAGGGAAGGTCAGTGTCAGCAAAGTCCGACAAAACAACTTGGCCTTCCGAATGAATGCCTCGTCTAGAGAAGTTCTTCGAAAATGCCTTAAAGGCATCATCATCACAAAACCGGACGTTAGAAGGAGAAGGATCAGTAGATAAAGAAGCACCAGAACGAAGAGGGTTTCGGGTAGGAGTGGATTTACTTTTAGGTGCCATAGACACGACTAACGTAAACAGATTTAGAGGGAGAAAAAGAGAAGAACAATCAGAAAAGTCCCAAACAGTTCAAATATATCAAATATATGGAAAGGAGAGTACGTATGCATGGAAAATGCATGAACATGTGACATGCAAAATAAAAAGCATCATGGGCTCAGGCCAATCCAATCCTACTAACACACAAGCATATTACACACATCTAAATGCTTGAAAATACCATTAAAATGCAAATGGAATGCAATGTATGAGGTTTTAAACACATTTAAATGAAAACCCAACCCAAAATTTCATTAAACACTCATCAATTTTGAAAAACCCCAAAAATTTTCACAAACCCAAAACCTAGGTTTTAAAACATGAAATGCATGAATAATGAGGGATTAAAAGCTTACCAAGTGTAGAAAAACTTGAAAAAGTTTGAAGAAACCTTGAGGAAGAGGTTGGGAGTGAAAGAGAGAGTGTTTGGGAGATGAACAAGCACGGACAGATCGAGAGAGATCGAAGAAATGAGAGACGGATTGCGAAGGAGGTTTAAATAGAACCTTCAGTAATGCTTGACAGATGAGGTATCGAGAGGTGTCGAGGAAGCTGTCGAGATAGGTGTTAAGAAAATGGTCTTCGACAGTTGAGGTATCGAGCAACAAGGAATCAGATCCAAGAACAGAAGCTCGATTGATCCACTAGGTGTCGAGGAGCTATCGAGGAGGCAGGAGCTTTCTCGATCGATCCACCAGGTATCGAGGAGTTGTCGGGATTACGATAAGAAAAAGGCTTGAGAAGCTCAACAGATAGCAAAGTATGGAGGAGGTGTCGAGCCAGCTTTTCAAAACAGTTTTTCGAAAGGAGAAAAACACAAACATGAATTCAATCCAACATACAACTCAACCAATGATCCAATCCATACAGTAATCTCTTAAAATAGTCTCTCAAATTAAAATTTTGAGCACAAGGTTCTCCAAAACACACACACACACTAAACAAGTCTAACCAATTTTATATTTCAAAAACAAGTCAAGACAGTTATTGAGCATACATTAACACATGTAAAACTTGTGATGGCCAAATCACATTGTATCTGCACATGTATCAAGAATAGCAAAGAATATTGCGTGTTGTGTGTGAAAAACATTGCAAGATTGCATAAGTGTATACATGTTATGACGATTTAAGATATGAGAAAATCTCTTTAACTTACACACAATCATAACTGCTTGATAGGGACTATCACCTTCAAGGTACATCCTATAACTCCCACATCTCCTAGAATACATGCTTGCAATCATATTTAAAAGCATTTTTTATCTTTTTGCTTTTTATTTTTCTTTGCATATTTTTCTTTTTAAGCAAAACATACATGGGCATATAAGAGATAGAAAAGAAATACCCATTTAAGTTAAGCTTTTGACATTGCACTTTTGCTATGCCGAAGCATACAGGTATCATATTATGATTAGCGGGCAACAGTGGTGAGATGGTTATTAATGTCTTTCTCTCAGGATTTTTTAGTCATTCCCATCAAAAAGAATGATACGAGTATTAAGTATAAGAGACAACTCAATCTTACTCATCACAAACAAGAGCCACAAAGCTCACTTGGTTAGTTGTGTATAGAGATGCTCATCTAAGCTACAAAAGATACAAAGTTTAGAAAGCTTTGTTTCAATGGCCATCCAAGGTACACAAGTACCAATGTACACATAACACACACTATTTTTGTATTTTTCTGATTTTTCGATTTTTTTTATATCAAAAAAAAAATAAACAAAAACTAAAAATAAACAAACAAAAAAATGTCAAACAAAGCAAAGCATAAAACTAGACTGACTCAAAATAAAAGCAAAACACAAAAGTAATGCAACAAACAAAAACAAGAAGATAGAAGAAAGTGATAAAATCACTTAGAGTCATTTTTCTTCCATACCTTGGAAGAACCTTTCCTTTGATTAAATCCTTGAATTGGTGGAGAGGGGGAAGAATTGAAACCGTTCAAGTTTGAAAGGAACATGAGGGCCTTGAGAAGATCACCGAGAGGAGCGAGAGATGATTGAAGCTGATTTTGGCTTCTAGATGCTATCATGCCATTGCTCTGTTGAGTGGCTAACCACTTATAGCAATTTGGTCAAGTATGACCGGCAGTTCCACAATGATGACAGAGATGCTGCTTCTTTTGTTTAGGCTTCTGAGAGTTAGCCTTCTTAGCCTTAGGATTTTTAACATCTTTCTTATCTAGTTTAGGGGGTTCCTAAGATAGATTTACCATTATCTAAGCTCTCACTAGCTAGACTAATTTTAACATTCGTGTTCTCAATTTCAGTATTACTAGCAGGAGGAACAAAAACAGTAGTACTAGTAGAAGCAGTATTAGAGGGAGAAAGACCATACCCTAAACCTGTTCGATCTGAAGTAGATTTCTGAATGCTGAGCATCTCGTCTAGCTTAGCGCTTGAAGTCCTCTCCAATTGAGCTCTGACTTGAAACAGCTCCGCCTCAAGCTTCTTGATCTTCTCAGCTAAGAAATTGTTTTCAAACCTCAGTGCCCCAATAGTCTGATTAGCCTCATCAAACTTAAAGGATAATTCTTCACGGTCAAGTTCCACATCACTGAGTTTCTTGGTGGCCAGCCTATAAAGTTTCTTATGTTTTTCAAAAACTTTGTACAATTTCTCATAGGATGTATGGATGTCATCTTGATCATCCATCTTTTCAAATTTGGACTCCACCAATTCTTTTTCTTCATCCACATCTTCAACAATCCCATCAGTAGGATTGATAGTGGCAGTGAAGGCATTCAAGATTCCGTCATCCTCATTGTCGGAATCTTCCTCAGGCTCAGTGTCGCTCAAGGTAGCAGCAAGTGCCTTACTCTTTTCAGTGCTCTTGAGATACGTAGGACACTCATATTTCATGTGCCCGAAGCCTTGACACCCAAAACATTTAGGTCCTGCAGGAACAGTGTACTGACCACTTTCCTTAGCATCCCTCTTCCCTTTGTCTTGCCCTTTAAACTGAGTAGAACTGGATTGCCTGCGGTCCTTGTCGAAGTTCCTTCCGTTGGCATTCTTCATAAACTTCTTGAACTGCCTTGTAATGTAGGACTTCATCTTGGAATATTCATCATCGGAAAACTCATTTGTGTCACTGCTCTTTGCCTTCAAGGCCATGCTTTTGCCTTTTCTCGACTTTCCAATCCTTGATAACCCTAGCTCATAAGTCTACAGATTACCAACCAGCTCTGTCAAAGGAATTTTGTCAATATCCTTTGATTCTTCTATCGCCGTAATCTTGGCATGGAATTTCTCGGGTAGAGATCTGAGCACTTTCCTTACAATCTTGGGTTCAGGAATGGTTTTCTCAAGATTGAATGCTGAGTTTACTATGTCCTTGAGCTTGGCATAGAACTCATCAAACGACTCATCCTCCTCTATCTTTATTTCTTCAAAGCTTGTAGTAAGCCTCTGAAGCTTTGAATCCTTGACAACCTTTGTACCCTCATAGGTTGTCTAGAGGATGGTCCATGCTTCCTTTACAGTTTCTGTAGAGGATATCTTCTTAAACTCCTCATTAGTGACTGCACTGAATAAGGCATTCAATGCTCTGCTATTGAAGTTAGCCACCTTGATCTTTGCTTCATCCCAATCAGCCGACGCTTCCTTTGGCTTGGTCCAGCCAATCTCTACAGCTTGCCACACCTTCTCATCTAAAGACTGCAAGAAAGCTCTCATGTATACTTTCCAGTATACATAGTTAGTGCCATTAAATAAATAAGGTATAATTAATGACTGTTCTCTATCCATGACAAACAGGGGTCAATGGATTAACACAGTAAAGATTAAACATAATCAGAGTGTGCCTGCTCTGATAGCACTTGAGAGGCCATAAACTGAATGACCCCTTGTGATAGAAATTAATTAATTAATTAGCCAAGTTATTAATTAATCAATTTATCATGCAAATGCGTGATAGCACAAAAAAATCACTAATAAACTAATTATGCAATGGAAAATAAAAGACACGGTGATTTGTTTACGAATGGGGAAAACCTAACGGTAAAAACCCCACCGGGTGATTTTCAGGTCACCACTCCCAAAACTCCACTATTATCACAACAAGTGGTTACAAGCAAGGAATCCCAAGTACCTTACCAACCTACAGTTGAACCCTTACTCCAATACCTAATTGAACTTGTTCTGTAGTGACAGTTCCCCTTTCTGATGCACGGCTCCCAAGTACGTGACTAACGGTTGTGCGAATCCCAGTACGCGACTTCAAAACACCAACTGAGAAGATTGTTGGCTGCAAAGTTATTCAGTTCACCCACACGATGAAGATCAGGAAGATGCTTGGTCATAAAACCCTACGGTGCAAATACACAGCAACTTCTTCAAGAGAAAGAGATGAACTAGGTCAAGAACCTTGTCTCCAATCACAATTTGCTTGAATAGAGTTTGCTCAGTAATTGTGCAACTTGTGTACCGTTTTATGGCTCTTAAAACTGTTAGGTTCTAAATGTTTAGAACAATTGGCAAATCGTGAACACAAACTTGTCTAAATATAGATCTTAGAGTCTATAGGTTTTATTAGACAATGCTCAATGTGATTCAAGTCAAGATTCAAGAACATACAAGCTGCAGGAAGAAGATTTCATAATCTGTCTGGTTCGATCGATCGAAAGATAGGCTCGATCGATCGAAAGTCGTATCTGCAGAATTTTAATTAAGCCCAAACAGCAGTTCAAGCCCATTTAGGATTAGGGTTTCTAATCTACTTCTCCTAGTATATAAAGGAAACCCTAAGCACGTTTTTATGTGGCTTTTCAGAGAGAAAAGAGTGTGCCTCTTTTTTATTTAGGGTTTTGTTCCTAAAAAACTCTCTTATGTCTTCTACCGGTGCTATTCCTTGAAGAATCTCAAGATCCGGTATTGTAGAAGTTGCTTCCTTCTCTTGTCATCAAAGGTGTTGATGATCTAAACCTTCAAGGGTGGTCTTAGAGTCACAAATAGGAGAGTTTGTGTTGCTAAACCTTTGAGTGGGATCTCAAAGTCATAAACGGGGGTGTTTGTGTTTTGCAAAAGCCAAAGAAAGAAGGAGTCCGTGGATTCGGAGCTTGCACGTGGTCGTGTCAGTAAGTTCTACTGGTTGGTAGCAATAAGAAATCGAGCATGGGGGCTTGTAAGTCTTATTGTATGAACTTCGATTCTTTCTAGTGGATTTGCTTTTTACCTTGAGGATAGCTAGGTAAAATCCTCCTCAGGTTTTAACCGGTTTGGTTTCCTGGGTGATCATATCGTGTGTTATTTATTTTCCGTTGCTTTGCATGATTTGATCTTTATTATTGTGATAACCTAGACTTGTTTAATTGGACTAAGTAACAACTTGGCTAATTACCTAGGTTTAATCAATTGTTTAAGGGGTCTAAAAACCAACAAAAACAATCCTTTTATATGTCTAGGGTTAGGAGAAAAGAAGGCTCATAGACAGATTCATGGATTCCAAGAAAATCAGAGTTGGATTCTGAAATTCTTAAACCTCGACAGATAGGAGGTGTCGAGAAGCTATCAACCAGTTGTCGAGCTTTAATGAATTTGCACTCTTGCTTGATTTCTTGAACAAACTCGAAGGCTTCAACACTTGATCTTGAAACGTGGTTTCTTGAAGTATTTAAAACATATCCTAAGTCTACCAAAATACAAGTAAAGTGCGTTTTATCAAAGGATAAGCCAATTTCATAAAATGATGACATATGTTCTTAACATGTGAAACACATATGTCCTAACAAAAAATATTTTTCCTTTTATGTCAAGGAGAATCCTTGTTTTCCACACCAAGTAAATTCATTTTCCTCTACAGTAAGGAAAAACCTTCCCTTTTACACCAAGGAAAAACCTTCCCTTCTACATCAAGGAAACCCAAACCAAAACTAATTAGGAATTTGAGGCAAATTCAAAAAATCTCCACATTGACTCAAATTACATCAAGCAATCTTCATTCTTTATCAAAAGAACTTTGCCTTAATCCAAGCAAGCTTTCCTTGAACAATTTGTTCATTGATTCCACATCTAAGCCAAAACTTGTGTGCACATCTACCTTGAACCAACATCAAAGATGCACTAGACATAATTTTCTCTTTAAATTCACCAATATCCAACCTTGAGTTTTGATACCAATTGTTATGCAACAGCAGAAGCCATAACATCAATTATTATGATTTGAGTCTTGCACAAGTGCATTCACATAAACAAGGAAATAAAACATCTACAAAAGACAACAAACCCACTAACTCTCTTACACTCACAAAACATCCACTATCAATGATATGGATTACAACAACATTAATCAACACTCACAAACCCAGCCCCAATACACCCAATAACTCTCTTACACTCACAAAACAAAAAAAAACTCTCTACACACAACCATGAGTGATCATAATTTCAACCCTCCAAAAATCTACCAAATTACTCTGAGAAACCCACTTATATTCTTCTAGCAGTTTTTTTCCTCTCCCTATATGGGAGGAACATTGTCATAAGCCACCAAACCCTTTGCAATAGTACCCATTTATAAGGTTTCAAAAAACTCTATATACTACTTTTGTGTTCATGTATTCTAATAAGTATTATTGTTTCCTTAAAAAAAAAGAAAAAAAAAATGTTTATCCCACATGGGTTGTGTGTATTAGAATTTCAGTTCTTATAACTCTAGGCTACTACTACAAAGATTAGGCCTTTTTGTAGTGGTACTCTGGTTATGTAATATATTATAAGTTTATTTAAAAAACTCTATATACTACTTTCATATTCGTGTGTTCTAAAAAGTAATACTGTTTCCTAAAAAAATTAAAAAAAAATTTAAAAAAATTAAAAAAAAAAAAAAAAACTCACTCCTTGATGGATAAGAAATACTCATTACTTCTACAATAATGAATATTTTTCTTTCTAATGTCAAGGAGAATCATTGTCTTCCACACCAAATAAACTCCTCGTTTTCTACACTAAGGAAAAACCTTCCCTTCTACTTTAATGAAATCCAAACCAAACTAATTAGGAATTTGAGGCAATATTGAACTATTATTAATTGTTTTTGATAAATAATTAAATTGGTTATGAAATTTCAAATAGTATATAAAACAACTTGAATGTTTAGACCCCCAATTCACAAATTACCAATTCAAGCTTAATATCAAACAATATATGTGCGGTAAAGGAAGATAAGTGTATAACAGAATTGATAAACAATCTAAACCAAATAAAATCACATCCACAGCAGAAATTAAATGACAAAGATTAAGGGAAGAGAGATGCAAACACAAGGACAACACAACGATGTGTTATTGAAGAGGAAACTGAAGCCTTTGGCGTAAAACCTCTCTGCCGCCCTCCAAGTGGTAAATAATCCACTAAAGAACAAAGTTGGGATACATGAACAGTAGAAGACCCTCCAAGCCTAATCTACCTAGAGTACCTAAGCCCTCCAAGCTTTTTACTCCAACGAGGTTACGCTGAACATTTGTCTTCTTTAGCATATCGGATTCCGCTATAACCCATAGCATCAACCAATATGAATTGGTTCCTTCCGAACTGCTTCCCAAAGCACCAAAAAGCCTTCTCACATATATGGGTAAGGTGAGAAAAGGATTTCGTTAAAGAACCTCTCAAGGATGTAACAATGGAGAGGGTGAGAGTTAAGAAATTTGAAGAGTCACTATGTAAAGATTGTGGATGAGTCAATATTGTTTTTCTCTAGGGTTTTTCTCTCAAAATTATCTCTAGAAGCTCTCAATATTTTGTGGGTATAAGGGGTATTTATACTGGAGTGAGAAAGGAATGCGAAGAGTCAATTTTTCCATAACAGAGTGGACTGGCAACTTAGCCTCGCGACTTGATTGAGTCGCGAGTCCAAGCCGTGAGCTAACTGAATGGCCAGTCTAGATTTTTTCTCCTGTAGTGCTACAGTTGGCATGACGGTTCAGCTTCTATGCATGCTTCACTCATGTGCATCTTTTGGTGGCTTGCAAGCCACGAGCCACCCGTGAGATCCAACTACGAGTCCTTGCTTCACTACACAATCTTGAGCATTTCTTCACACTCTCTCACACACTACCCTTACATGATTCCCACTTAAACACAGGGTTACTAATTGCTAAATTACAAGCAAATTTGGCATGGAATAAAGCCAACAAGATGGTTAATTAAATTCAACCTTACAAGTTATTACTTGTTAGTTACAATGCATGAATTTATGAAGCAAGTTTGATTTATTGTAATGTCTTTTACATTGTAATTGTTTCTTTACTGACTGTGCCCCTCTTGAAATAAGGTTCCATGTGGACTGTAATACAGGGTAATGCATATATGATATTTGGTGGCATTACAGTTATTTGTGGACTATTAAGAACGATAGTTGGAGGCTTTGTTCTTGATTTTGTGACTAACACCATTCCAAATGCTTTTTTTTAAGGTAGGTGCTTTCAAGTTTAGAGAAGGGTCCAGAATTACCTTCCTTGATACTTTTCTTAACCATTCATGTATTATTTTCTTCTTCTTGGGTTGTATGGCATAGAAGAGTCAAAATTGAGATAATCAAATATTTGTTATAAGGCAAGTTTACTTACATTGTACAGAAGCTTTGAAATGTTGAGCATGTTGCTAGGTTTTATGGAGCCTAGTTATGTTTGATCTGGATTTTGACTTGACCCAAAATAATATTGTTATAGTTTTTAATAAGAGATTTTTTAAGGCTTAGTCCATGGAGCGAAAGCCTAGGCCGACAGGCCTAAGCCGTAGAATAGAAAAAATGTTATTTTGGAGATTAGGGTTTTATGTTGTTCTTGAGAGAGAAAATTGAATTGCCGCATCTTGTATTTTTTCCTGAAAATAATGAAATCCTTGCAACTCCGTGGATGTAGACAAATTGACAAATCACGTAAATATTTTCTTGTGTGATTGTTGTCTTTGGCGCGTACTTTTTTCTCTATTTTTGCATCTCACAGATCTGAGAATTTCGTGAATATTCCCCTTCACATGTTGTGAATTTCATTGGCTTGTATTGAAATAACTTCAATGTTACTTCTTCTTCTTCTTCTTCTTCTTTTGGTTATATTTTCAAGTTTGATCCAATGAAGTTTGACCAGATATAATACTGTATCACTTACTATACAGATAAAGCTTTAGGGAATTAAGAAAACCTCTAAGAAGGCCTTATACAATTCAAATATTCATTATCAGTACAATCATCATGCCAAAATATTTTCACCTTACCTTCACCACTAAAGTTTGTGATCTTATGTGATGCTTCATATGCGTGCTGTTAATTGGAAATGTAGATAATTGAACTTTTTTATGTGAAATTATCCAATGTTGTTACACATTATCTTGCAAAAAGATATTGTAATGATGGGTGTTTCATGGTTCTTTTGTACATGTTAATTTGATTTAATCATCTTTGATGCTCAACATTCCCAACAACTGTTTTCTAAATTGCTGCTTAGGTGGTTTGCCCTTTTTTAAATACGCTTTTAGAGTGATATTGAACATCCACTTAGTGCAATAACATTTTTCAAAGGGTCATGTGTACAATATATCTTTATGCATAAGATTTCATCTTGGAGGTTTGGGCATGATCTTAATATGCTCATCCTTTTTATAAGTCCTGCAGTGAAATTGATATGTCTTGTTGACAATTGTCGGGGACATTTCGCTACGAGGGCCAAAAATGCAAGAACGGCCAAAATCTTCCCTTAGGTTCCTTAGAAGTGATTGTTTATGGAGAGTATCCAAACAAAAATTCCAATATTTAGTGAGTAGAGGCTAATGGTGCTTTAACAAGTGAGAAATCAAAATGAGTTGAAATATAAGAAAATGTAATAAAAAAAAAGACTACAGAGATCCCAAACTTTGACTCACAATCAGCCAAAAGAGGAAATTGAGAGAGGTCATGGAGAAGAGAGGGAAGGTTCCCCTATACCCATATTTCCACCCCCCAAGTTTCAAAATTGTGAGAATGCATCTTGGTTGAATGGGTTTTTGCTTTAAATTTTAATAACAAAAGTGTAGAAAAATACTTGAAAACAATAGGTTTGAAACTTCGATCCACATTCAGCGAGAAGAGTAAATTGAGAGAGGTCGTGAGGAAGAGAGGGAAGGTTTTCCTATGCCCATGTTTTGCACCCCCAAGCTTCAGAATTGTGAGAATGTTAGCTGGTTGAATGAGCTTTTGCTATAACGTTTTAGCTCCAGGGGTAAAACATGGTTGACCTGTTTTGAATCTAACTGGGGCCTTTTATATTGAGTTTTAGGTGCTTTTAGTGACTGGTTTTAGGCAAGGAGAGAGGCTTTGGACCTCCTAAGTGCTAAATTGATATTTGGTTCAGATTTGCTTTAATTGGATTTAAGAATTAGCTTGCTTTATGCATAATTAAAAAAAAGATTTGACTAAGCCCCCCATTGGCTCCTCATTTTCAGTTGTTTCAGACTCTTAGGAGGCTCCCCTAAGCAAGGGCTAGCAGCTAGAGTTAGCCAATGAGAGCAAACTATGTTTTAAAGGCAAAAATGGATTAGGACAAAAACTTTAGGCCACAGTCAGCCATAGTATAAAAACTCTTTTAGGGATGGAAATTTAGGGTACAAGATTTCCTCCATGAGCTTAAGGTGCTACCAACGTCCCTTGCCCACTTGGTATCACACTTGAGTTGGGCTCATGCAAAAAGTCTGAAGGAAATCGACCCATACCTTCTAAACCACACTTCTTCAATTTCTCCAATAAGTTGCATGGATTTGTGGCTTTGAGCCATTCTTAAAAGAATAATATAAAAATATGATACTTGAATTGAGCTTGTAGAAAAATTGTATCGCTAAATTGGGTATCAACAATGGTCTTATAATATACTTTGCTTAGAATTTTGCCTGAATTTTTTTCATCCCCAGTGACCATGATTTGGTCAAGTATACATACCACACGTGGCATATGAAACACATGGATTAATATATAATAATTGAAAATAATATGACAAAAATTCACCTCCAAATATCCATCCAGCTTAACCCTTTTCCGTTGTGATAGGCCAAGAATGTATTGACCTCTTGTGATATATTAATTGATTAATTAGCCAAGTTTATTAATTAATCAAATTAAAATGCAATGTACGTGGCAGCACGAACAAATCACCAAATAACTAAGTATGCAGCAGAAATTAAATTGACACGGTGATTTGTTTACGAATGGGGAAAACCTACATGGCAAAAATCTCACCGAGTGATTTTAAGGTCACCACTCCTGAGAATCCACTATTATCAAAACAAGCGATTACAAGTAAAGAAATTCCAGTACTTTATACCAACCTACAGTTAAACCCTTACCCTAATACCCAATTGGACTTGTTCTGTAGTGGCAATCTCTCATTTTCAATGCACGGCTCCCAGTATGTGACTAACCAATTGTGCGGATCCCAATACATGACTTGATCACCAACTTGAGAATGATGTTGGCTGAAAAGTTCTTCAGTTCATCACACAATAAAGATCATGAAGTTGCTTGGTTACAAAATCCTATGGTGTACAAACACAATAGCTTCTTCAAGAGAAAGAAAAACTAGGGCAAACTAGGTTTTCGGTTACACTTTTCTTCACACTTGTTGAATTGTGCTCTTGTGCAACGTGCATAACATTTTACGGCCCTTAAAATAATCCTTATATATATTTAGGATTGTGAGAAAAGAAAGCTCAAACATACATTCATGGATTGGATGAAAATCAGCTCTGAAAAACTGAACTTCATAAATCTCGACAGATGCCCTATCTATCGAATAGCTATCGAGCCTCAGGCTGAAACAACTCTCTTTAAACCTTGATAGATACTCGTTGTCGAGATTTAATGAACAACACTTACACACTTGATTCTTGGATAGACTTGCATGGCTTTAACACTTGAACTTGAAACCTTGTTTCTTAAAGCATTAAACACATCCTAGATCTACCCAATTACAAGTAAAGTGCGTTTTGTCAAAGGATTAACCAATTACATAAAATGTTGACATATGTTCCTAACATTGAATCACATTTGTCCTAACAATCTCCCCCTTTGGAAATCCATGAAAAAACCACAATAAACAAATGAACATATGAGAGAAGTCATAAAAAAATCAACTCATATTCACTTGTTGAATATAATAAAATCTATCCTAACACAATTACATAAAATGTTGACATATGTTCCTAACATTGAATCACATCTGTCCTAACAATCTCCCCTTTTGGAAATCCATGAAAAAACCACAATAAACAAATGAACATATGAGAGAAGTCATAAAAAAATGAACTCATATTCACTTGTTGAATATAATAAAATCTATCTTAACACAAACTCTTGAAAAACTTTGCAAGAGGAGAGTTTATGGCAAGTAGACTTTGACAACCTGTATTTCTAAAACACTTTAAACAAAACTCATCAAGGCATCTTAGTGTGAAACAGAAATAATAAATTGCATACGGTGTATATAAGAAGCAGGTGCATAAAGAGAGAAAAGAAACAATACATGTAAAGATAGGTGAAAGAACTGTAATAACAACCTCAAATGTATATATATCAACAAGTACAAGGCTTACTATCACAGCATGATCACAAGATCTAAGGTACATGAACAATGTATCTAAAATAGAGAGAAAAGAAAAAGATACATACAAGTCCTCACTACATCCCTCAAATAAACACTCCCCCTAACAAAAATCCCCTATATTAACCCTCCCTCTATGAGTATGACTACCCTCATATCCAAAACTACTCTCCCTTTTTGTCACGAGTGACAACGGGTAAGTACATCAAGTAGACATCTCATTAGCACTGGAAGAGCTAGCATCATCATCCTCATCAACATCAGAAGCATCCGCATCACCATCATCGTCCTCATCCTCAGAAGCCTCTAGAGTAGGAGGATGAGAAGCAACAAAGCCATCCATGACTGCCTGTCATCGTGCAATACAACCAACACGGGTGTTCACCTGACATAACTCATCATTAAGAGTGTCGAGGTGAGCATCCATGCGCACAAATTGTGCCATAATGTCCTCGAGAGTCACACCACTCGTAGAAGAAGAAGGAACGGATGTGGATGAAGCTGTAGAAGTTGGAGGAATTGCCATCTTGGACTGCCTTGAATGTAGCTGCGCCTTGCTCCATTTAATAGTAGCAGTGTCTATGGCACACATGACATGGAAGTGGTTGGAAGCGGGAAAGGGAACAGAAAAATGGCATAGAATCCTCGTGATAGCCAAAGTGAAGATGAGCTTATCACGGGTCACCGTATCCCTATACATGTCTACGAGGGAAAGAATGAATGAGAGGAAAAATCTATAGTAAGATGCTCTAAAAGGGAAAGCAAAAATCGAGCACGGGGCTTTATAATGGAATTATAATGAGATAAAGGGTGCAAAACAAAGGTCATAACCATGTTAATAAACTGAGGACCTTTAGCAAAGGCTGTACAATGAGTGAATTGACGATCACCCCAATTAAAGGGATGCTCACAAAAAGAGGATATAAGTTTGTCTTTAGACACGGTCCTAAGATGCTCATTAACTAGGGTAGTTAGGGTGCGCTACCTTAGGGACATGGAGCATGTCGGATACAATATCCGGAGTGACCACGATGCGCGTACCTCAAACACAAGTGACAAAGAGAGGTACTGAAAAATCAAATCCATGCATGTTGGAGTAGAACTTCTGTATAAGCACGGATGGACAAGTGACTAGGACGTCACACAGTGACTCCCAACCCCTACTGTGAATGACAGTGGGTAGGTCTGTGTTGGAGAAGTTTGACAAAATGACTTGGCATTTCGAATGAATGCCTCGTCTAAAAAAAGTTCTCCAAAAAGTCTTTTCAGGCTTTATCATCACGGAACTAAACATGTGAGGGAGTAGGATCAGAAGAAGTGGATGCCCCAGAATGAAGAGGGTTCCAGGACGGAGTAGATTTATGTTTAGGTGCCATGACGCAACTAGTGTAAACAAAAGAGAGAGAGGGAGAGAGAGAGACATGCAGAAAAGCACCAATCACAATCAATATATAAGAATATAGAGAATGTAAGGTATGTATGCATGAAAATGCATGAGCATGTGATATGCAATAGTAAAAACATCACGAGCTCAGCCCAATCCAATCCTACGAGCACACAATCATTTCAACAAAGTAAACACACATCTATAATGCATGATGATTTAGAACCATTTTCACAAAGCCCAACCTAAAAATTTCACAAAAAACTCCACCAATTTTGAAAAACCCAAAAAATTTTCAAAAGCCCAAAACTTATACCTAAATGCATGAAATGCATGAAGAATGAGAGATAGAGATCATACCAGATGTAAGAAAAATGATCTTAAGGCCGAAAAATTCTTGGGAAGGGAGTTTGAAGTGAGAAAGAGAGGTTTTGGGAGGTGAAGAGTCTGCAGGAGTCAAGAGAGAACGAGAGAAATGAAAAAGAATTCACGCGGATCCTATTTATAGACTCTCATAATTCTCGACAGATCGAGAGGTGTCGAGCTTTAAAGGCTTGAAGAGATACAGCTATCGAGTAACTATCCAAAGGTGTCCACAACAAAATAAGGCTCGATGGATCGAGGAGACAAAAACTTTCTCAATGGATCGAGAAGCTATTGAGATTGCGATAAAAAAGAAGCTAAAAAGCTCGATAGATAGCCTAGCTGTTGAGAGGTGTTGAGATTGCTTAAAAACAGTTTTTCAAGAAGAGAAAAACACAGATATGAATACAATCAAACATGCAACTCAACCAAGGATCCAAAAAACATTTTAATCTCTCAAAAACATCTCTCAATCAAGAAAAATGTAAGCATAAAGATCCCAAAACACACACACACACACACACACACACAAAAAAAAACAAATCTAACCAATTTTATATTTCAAAAACAAGTTAAGACAGTTTAGTGAGCATATATTAACACATGTATTCCTTGTGATGGTTAAATCACATTCTACCTGCACATTTATCAAAAGTAGCAAAGAATATTGCGTGTCATGTGTGAAAAACATCGCAAGATTACATAAATGTCTACGTGTTATGACAGTTTGAGATATGTGAAAATCACTTTAACTCACACACAATGATAACTGTTTGATGGGGACTATCACCTGCGAGGTACATCTTATAACTCTCACATCTCCTAGAATACATGCTTGCAATCATATATAAAGCATTTTGATCTTTTTGCTTTTATTTTTCCTTTGCATATTTTTCTTTTAAGCAAACCATGCATGGACATATATGAGATAGAAAAGAAATACCCAATTATGTTAAGCATTTGACATTCCATTTTTGCTATGCCGAAGCATACAAATGTCATTTTATGATTGGCGGGCAATAGTGGTGAGATGGTTATTTATGCCTTTCTCTTAGGATTTTCTAGTCATTCTTATCAAAAAGAGTGATACGAGTGTTAAGTACAAAAGATTACTTAATCTTACTTGTCATAAACACGAGCCACAAAGCTCACTTGCTTAGTTGTGCATAGAGATGCTCATCTAAACTAAAAAAAGATGCAAAGTTTAGAAAACTTTGTTTTAATGGCCATCCAAGGTACACAAGTAAAAATGTACATAAACACACATTGCTTTTTGTATTTTTCTGATTTTTCAATTTTTTTTTTAATTTTTATATGAAAAACAAAACAAAGAAAAATTGAAAAATAACCAAACAATAACATGTTAAACAAGACAAATCAATGCATAAAATTAGATTGACTCAAAACAAGAAAGCAAAACACACAAGTAATGCAAAACAACAATACGAAGGGGAGAGAGAGAAGAAATGACAGAATCACTTGGAGCTTTTTTTCTTTCACACCTTGGAAGAACCTTTTCGTTTAGTAAACCTTTGATCCGGCGGTAAGGGGGAAGAGTTAAAACCATTTAAGTTCAAAAGGAACATGAGAGCTTTGAGAAGATCTCCAAGAGGAGCAAAAGAGGATGGAAGCTGATTCTAGTTTCCCGACGCGATCATGCCGTTGCTCTATTAAGTGGCTAGCCACTTATAGCAATTAGGTCAAGTATATCCAGCTACACCACAGTGATGATAGAAATGCTGCTTTTTCTATTTTGGCTTTTGAGAGTTTCCCTTCTTAGCCTAGGGTTCTTAATCTCTTTCTTATCAAGCTTAGGGGGTGCTCCTAAGATAGATTTACCCTTGTCTATGTTCTCACTAGCTAATTCATTCTTAACATCATTGTTCTCAATTTCGATATTATTAGTAGAATGAACAAAAATAGTAGTACTAGTAAAACCAATACTAGGAGAAGAGAAATCATACCCTAAATCGGTTCGATCAGAAGCCGAATTCTGAAGATTGAGCATCTTATCGAGCTTAGCACTTGAAGTCCTTTCCAGCTGAGCTCTGACTTGGAACAGTTCTGCCTCAAGCTTCTTGGTATTCTCAGTTAAGAAATTATTCTCAAAGCTCTATGCTTCAATAGTCTGATTGGCTTCATCAAACTTTGTAGAGATTTCTTCTCGCACAAACTCCACATCACTAAGCTTCTTGGTGGCCAATCTTACAACTTCTCATGCTTTTCTAAGACCTTGTATAACTTTGCATAGGCTATGTGGATGTTATCTTTTTCATCCATCTTCTCAAACTTAGATTCCACCAATTCCTTTTCTTTATCCACATCTTCAACAATCCCCTCAGTAGGATTTACAGTGGCAGTGAAGGCATTTAGGATTCCATCATCCTTATTATTGGAGTCATCCTCAGGCTCGGTATCGCTCAAGGTAGCAGCAAGTGCCTTGCTTTTTCCAATGGTCTTGAGATAAGTAAGGCATTCTTGTTTCATGTGACCGAAGCCTTGACACTCAAAGCACTTTGGTCCTGAAGGAACAGTGTACTGACTGCCATCCCTAGCATCCTTCTTCCCTTTTTCTTGACTCTTGAATTTTGAAGAACTGGATTGCTTTTGGTCCTTGTCGAAGCCCTTTGCATTGGCATTCTTCATGAACTTCTTGAATTGCCTGGTGATGTAGGACTTCATTTTAGAATCTTCATCATCAGAAGACTCATCAGTATCACTGTTCTTGGCCTTCAATGCCATGCTCTTACTCTTGCTCAATTTCCCGATCCTTGTCAAACCCAACTTATAGGTTTGTAGATTACCAACCAGCTCAGTCAAGGGAATTTTGTCAATGTTATTTGATTCCTCAATGGTAGTGATCTTAGCATGGAACCTCTTGGGTAGAGATCTGAGTACCTTTCTCATAATCTTGGGTTCAAGAATGGTTTTCCCAAGATTAAAAGCTAAGTTCACTATGTCCTTGAGCTTGGCATAGAACTTATCGAATGACTCATCCTCCTCCATCTTGATCTCTTCAAAACTTGTAGTAAGCCTCTGAAGCTTTGAATCCTTGACAGCCTTGGTTCCTTCATGGGTTGTCTGGAGAATGGTCCATGCTTCCTTAGCAATTTCAATGGAAGATATCTTCTTGAACTCCTCATTCGTGACTGCACTTAATAGAGCATTCAATGTCCTGCTATTGAAGTTTGCCGCCTTGATCTTATCATTATCCCAGTCGGCCGGCACTTCCGTAGACTTGGTCCAGCCTATCTCTATAGCTTACCACACTTTCTCATCTAGAGACTGCAAGAAAGCTCTCATGCATACTTTCCAGTATGCATAGTTAGTATCATCAAATAAAGGAGGTATTATAAGAGACTATCCTCTATCCATGACAAATAGGGGTTAGTGGATCTCACAGCAAAGATTAACCCTAATCAGAATGTGCTTGCTCTAATACCACTTGATAGGCCAAGAATGTATTAACCCCTTGTGATATATTAATTGATTAATTAGCCAAGTTTATTAATTAATCAAATTAGCATGCAATGTACGTGGCAGCACAAACAAATCACCAAATAACTAAGTATGCAGCAGAAATTAAATTGACATGGTGATTTGTTTACGAATAGGGAAAACCTACACGACAAAAACCCCACTGTGTGATTTTAAGGTCACCACTCTCGAGAATCCACTATTATCAAAACAAGCGGTTACAAGTAAAGGAATCTCAGTACCTTATACCAATCTACAGTTGAACCCTTACCCCATTACCCAATTGGACTTGTTTTGTAGTAACAATCTCTCATTTTCAATGCAAGGCTCCTAGTACGCGACTAACCAATTGCGCGAATGCCAGTACGAGACTTGATCACCAACTTGAGAATGATGTTGGCTACAAAGTTCTTTAGTTCATCACACGATGAAGATCATGAAGTTGCTTGGTCACAAAACTCTATGGTGTACAAACAAAGCAGTTTCTTCAAGAGAAAGAAGAACTAGGGCAAACTAGGTTTCCGGTTACACTTTTTTTCACACTAATGGAATTGTGCTATTGTGCAACGTGTGTAACCTTTTACAACCCTTAAAATAATCCTTATATATGTTTAGGGTTGTGAGAAAAGAAATCCAAAACATACATTCACGAATTGGATGAAAATCAACTTTGAAAAACTGAACTTCATAAATCTTGACAAGTACCCTATCTGTCGAGCAGTTGTCAAGCCTCGGGCTGAAATAGCTCTCTTTGAACCTTGATAGATACTAGTTGTTGAGCTAGCTGTCGAGATTTAATGAACTACACTTTCACACTTGATTCTTGGACAGACTTGCATGGCTTTAACACTTGAACTTGAAACCTTGTTTCTTAAAGCATTAAACACATCCTAGATCTACCCAATTACAAGTAAAGTGTGTTTTGTTAAATGATTAGACAATTACATAAAATGTTGACATATGTTCCTAACATTGAATCACATATGTCCTAACACATTGAACTCCAAGTTTATCTATCCAAATATAGTATCAATAAGCAATTTCAGATTTGATAATAAATTTTTCTTGTTTACCTTGATTAACTACAATAACTTTCTTTTAAATATCAAATTGCTCAAATATCGCATCCACTATCAGGGCTTTTACCTGGATTTTCTTGGCTAGGTTTGCACTTCTTAGTGCTAGCTTGGCTTTTGATTTTTATGAACTACCGAAAATTTTGTGTTTATTGAATAAATACATGCTAAAATTGATCAGAGAATGAGAGAGAGACCTAATGCTTCAACACTATGGCTGAAACTGTTTGTCAAAACGCATTGTAGTATAGTACTTAAAACTAGCTTCAAATCAAATTGTCCATATATCTATATTTATACATAATATATGCAAGCTATGCAGAGAACTCATAGTTCATGTCTAAACTTTAGTTGAGATTGTTTGCGTGTGATTTTGATATGAAGTTTACGTTTGAATACACAAGTTGGGAGAGTATGACAAATTACTCGCAAGTATTTTTAGATGCACTTCAAAGGTTGGAAAATAATTTCCCATAACCTCCATGTGGTAATATCGTTGCCTAGTATATTGACAATTTTCATGCTTAATACTCTCTCTCTCTCTCTCTCTCTCTCTCTCTCTCTCTCTCTCTCTCTCTCTCTCTCTCTCTCTCTCTCTCTCTCTCTCTCTCTCTCTCTGGGGCATGTTCGCGTGCTAGGTGGCTATTATTTGGTTGACTCACGTTAACCATGCACTATGGGGTTTTTTTTTTTACCTCCATTCTGTATTGAGAGATTCGATATACAAGACTTTTGAGGTGGGAGTTGTCCAATGGGTTCTAAAGAACTTTTCAATTACATACATTCATCTCTTTGCAATGTAATTAAAAGATTTTTTGGCATTTAAAATGCATGATTTTCAATTTTATAAAATGATGGCTTATTATAGATCACTAGTCCCAGATCCGCACGTTGTGCGTGATAATTTTTTTAGAGTTATCTTGTAAATTTATTATTATTATTATTGTTGTTGTTGTTGTTGTTGTTGTTGTTGTTTTACTATTGTCTATGTAACTTATGTAAAATTCTTATATGATAAAATTATCCAAATCATGTTATGTAATAAAATAATATTTATTTTTTATAATGAATAGGATAACATTTAACAATCAGAGAGAACAAAAAAGAAGAAAGAAAAAAAATTTAAAACACAAAACTAAGTTGAATCAACTCAAAGTAGAGTTATTAAAAATACAAAAAATTAATAACCTAAAGCAGAGATGCAAGAAAAATAAAAAAATAAAAAAAATCCACCAAAAAATTGAGAGAGAGAAATAATTTTTTTGTGAGGGAAAATTATGCATAGAAATATAGAATAGAAAAGATAATGAAAAATTTATAATAGGAGGATAAGAATAAGAAGAAACAAAATAAATGAAGATAAAGGGAAAGATAAAAAGTGTTATTAAGATAGAGGGTAGTGGGGAGATGTAAATGTGAAAGGAATGAGAAATGTCGGAGAAAGCGCAAATGTTAAAAAAAAAAAGTATGATTTTATAAGGAATTTTTTATTTATTTTTATTTAATTAAAACATTATATGTTTAATTTAAAAAAAAAAAAGAGAGAAAATATTAATAATTTAATGATATGGAGGATATGACTGAATTTAAATGGTCAATTGTTGTAGTGCTATTGATTTTAGCTTGAATATATATATATATATATATATATATATATTTTTTTTTTTTTTTTTTTTTTTGCAACATGAAAAATGATAAACCCTATCCATATAACTAAATTAAAGTTGCTTTATGATGTTAAGATAACAAAACGAATTGGTGGTTACCAGAAAGCTAATCAATTTTTTTTTTTTTGGAAAGAATAAACTTGAAAGCTGAACATGAATTGTCTTATTTTATTACTTGTCATTTGGGTGACATTGAAGTCTCACATAAATTAATGGAGCCTCATTAGACCTATAAACCATTATACCTCTAAAGAATACTAGAAACAAAAACTTAGCATAAATCAGTACTTACCCTTTGCAAGTCAAGAGGATACACAAACAATCTAACGTACATCATTACCCAACAATGTTTCAACTCACCACATTGCAAAGTAATCATGCAAATGAACTTTGAAATATCCATTTGGTGTTACAATCAATGGTATGTAGCTTTTAGGAAAAAATATGTAATAGTAGTAAATTAAACAACACTATTCAATTACTCAGATTTATCACGATACGAGAAGAACATGAATGCATTATGGACCCCTTTGTTCCTTATGGCCTATAAAAAATTTGAACTATTGGAATTAAGAAGAAATAGATTTCTAAATATATAAATAGAATAATTTTTGTTAGAAGTCAATCACTGCACATATGGAGAGAAAAAAAAAATCAAATGAAAAGATAACGCATCAAGTCAAAAAGGAATTTCATAGAACAAATGTCATGTTGTACAAAAATAACATATATAGAACAACTAAATAGGTGAATTCAAAGCAACCGAAACTAAGAATTTAAAGAAAAACACATGTAATAAAATTAACAATTAAAGAGAAAAAAAAAACTTAAATAACAAAACTAAATTGCATCAGCTCAATATAAAGTTCTAAAGAACACAACAATTTATCAACCTAAAGCAAAGATGAAAGAAAAATAAAAAAATCCACCAAAAAATTGAGAGAGAGAGAGAAACTTTTTTGTGAGGGAAAAGTATGTAAAGAATGGAAGAGAGAATAACAAATTTTTAGTAAGAGGTTGTGAATAAGAAAGGACAAAAGAAAAAAAAAAGAAAAAAGAAAAAAGAAAAAGGAAGATGAAGGGAAAAATGAAGAATGATATTAAGGTAGAGGCTAGTGGGAAGATGAAAAGGTAAGGGATAGAGAAAGGTTGGAGAAAATGTAAATATTTAAAAAAAAAAAGAGTAAATGTTAAAAAAAAAATTATAGGAAAATTGAAAAGAAAAATGATAATGACGTGGATGCAAATGTGGCTCAACTAGAGCGTAGCAACAATAAATTATACGTTTCGGCTTTTAGATATATATAGATGTCACCAAGGGAATGTATTGGGAACTTGTTGCACACTTCATAACTTCATTCAAATGGCAACAAGAAGCAATCACTAGCTTGTTTACTAAATTCAATGCATATATAGGGGCTCTATTTTATTTAATACAATTTTATTATTCATCAAAAAAGATGTTGAGGGCCCTATTATTGACATCGAATGTAGGAATAACATGAGTGAGTTATAACACACTATTACCATCTTCCCTCAGCTCCCCCTTTGCCCCTAGTTTGACAAGAGACATTGCTCCAGTTTTTCCCTTATAGCCAAGCTCCATGAGATAAGTTTCATACATTACTAATTGGTTGAGAATGTGTGCTTAAGATAGGAGTCTTGTAAAAAATAAAAAAATAAAACGTGGGTTTATAATTAAGTGTTTAATTATCTTGGAAATTATGATAGTGCTTTTAATATTTATTTGAGATTGTGGGTTCCAGTTAACTTAACTGATATAGTCTTTAATAATTGAATAAAAAATTAGTTGTTCAATCTCTGCCTACACCAAAAACTGATCGGTGACTTGATTTAATGATAAAAAACTATTATAAGAGGGGACGTCATATGTTGAAACTTTCTTAAAAAAAAAAAATTTATAAGAGACTAACATGTAAAATTTAAATGGTTGCTATGACAACAACAACCCAACTCTTTGTTTTGTTATTTGCATTATTGCTTTAAGGTTTGAAGATCAACTCCAGCATCTTTAAAGAACTTCTTTCACGTGCTTTTTTTTTTTTTTTTTTTTTTTTGAGAAAGACTTCTTTCACGTGCTGGTTAGTTTTCCACGCTCTTTATAACTTTAGTCTGTGTGCTTTTGACTAATAATTAAAAATATTATACATGGTGTGCTTTTTGACGAATACTTTTACTAATCAACTGAGTAGTCCCACCTTTTGGCTCTCGTAGAGGACCAAGAGTCACCAACCTCCCATTTCCAAAGAATAATTGTAGCCATCTCTATATCCAAAAAGAAACCACACGGTTCTCTTGACCATCCACGCGGGCTTCCCCGCGCACTGCTATGTACACTTCCACTCCGATGTACATCTTTTATATCGCTCGCAGTCGCAGCTTCGAATACACTTCTAAGTTTTGTCACAGTCTACCATGCAAAACTCTTGTAGATTTTACGTTTACCTATTTTTAGTGTCCTTCTTCAATTACCTAACAATTACAGTCACTGCTAAGCCCTTCCCTACATACTCCTCCATCAATGATATCATGCTTAACTGTGGCTCCTCCGGCATCTCAACTGACCCAGATGGCCGAGAGTGGACTGGCGATGTAGGTATTCACTCAAAATTTGTTTCCTTAGAACAATCTAATAACACCTTTATACTCTCCAATTCCCATGGCACATCCATTGATCGTGACCCTTACAAAACCGCTCGAATCTTTCATTCTCAATTCACCTACAGATTTCGTGTTAGTCCTGGCCAAAAATTCATAAGATTTTACTTTAACCCTTCTACATACCATGATAATTTCGATATGTCTAAGGCCTTTTTCACTGTTACTACTGGTCCCTTCACTCTACTTAGCAACTTCAGTATAGGATCAAAATCCCTTGTCAAAGAATTTTGCGTGAATGTGATACAGGATCAGACAATGAACATAACCTTCACTCCATCTATAAATGCTTCATATGCATTTATAAATGGGATTGAAATTGTCTCGATGCCCACCAGCCTTTATTACAGTCAATTTGGGGATAAAGGTGTACCTCTTGTCGGCCATTACTCTCAATTCCATATCCAAAACAACAGTGCTCTTGAGATGATTTACCGACTAAACGTAGGTGGGCACTCCATTTCACCAATAAATGACTCCGGCAAGCTTTTTCGGAAATGGCTTAATGACACCGACTTCTTTCTTGCTTCAAATGTAAGCCCTATTAGTAATGGGGCAATTCAGATCAACTACACAAGCATACCTCCTTACACAGCACCAAAGGAAGTCTATCAGACCGCCCGAACATCCGAAGATAACAAACGGTACAATCTTACTTGGAGATTGCCAGTGGACTCGGGGTTCAAATACCTCGTGAGACTCCACTTCTGCAAAATCCAACCGGAGGTAAAGCAGAGAAGTAACAAAGGGTTCCGAATTTCCATAAGAAATAAGACAGTGGAGATATCTGCTGATGTTATCACTTGGAGCGGTGGGCAAGGCATTCCGGAATATAGGGACTATGTTGTGATGATACGAAATAAAAAGAGTAATGGTAAGACCCCTCTCTTTATAGAGCTTCGTCCTAATGCTAATTCAAGCTCTGATTATTCTGATGCTACCCTCAATGGTCTCGAGTTGTTCAAATTGAATAACTCTGATGCCAGTCTCGCGGCTCCCAATCCTGAAGTTCCACACCCTCCTTCCCCTTCCCCGCTCAAATCACCTGCCCCACAACCACCACCTTACAAGAATTCCAAGAGCGGCACAAAATCAGTAATCTTCATTGAAGCCACTGTAGGTGTTATATCTGCCATATTTCTCTTGGGCTTAACAATTATCTGGAGAAGGATGAGAACGAAGTCCATCAAAAGCGAAACACCACCGATTCTACAAGCACTTGGCCGTCGCTTTACTCTCCAAGAAATCAAGACTGCCACAAACAACTTTGACCGGAACCTTATCATTGGAAAAGGCGGCTTTGGTCATGTATTGAGAGGTCATATCGATCATGGACACACTCCAGTTGCAATCAAGGTTTTAGGGCGAACTTCAAGACAAGGGTTTCGTGAGTTTCAGACAGAGGTTGAAATGCTTTCAAAGCTTCGCCATCCCCATCTGGTATCTTTGATAGGTTACTGCAATGATGAACGGGTCATGATCATTGTATATGAGTTAATGGCTCACGGAGCACTTCATGATCATCTTTACAACACAGATAATCCTCCATTGTCATGGAAGCAGAGGTTGGAGATTTGCATTGGTGCTGCTCGGGGAATATTGTACCTTCATGAAGGTGAGGAGCACGCAATCATACACCGCGATGTCAAGACCAGCAACATTCTTTTGGACCAAAATTGGGTACCCAAAGTTTCGGACTTTGGGATTTCAAGATTGGGCCCTACAAGACTGTCAATGAGTCACGTCACTACTGATGTGAAGGGAACGTTTGGGTATATAGACCCCGAGTATTTTTGGACCAGCCATTTAACTGTAAAGTCTGATGTTTATGGATTTGGGGTGGTGTTGTTTGAGGTGTTGTGTGCTAGACCAGCAGTGGATATGGGCTTAGATTATGAGCAACAAGGTTTGGCCTCTTGGGCCAGTTCGTGTTTTGAAGAAGGTAAACTAGATCAGATCATTGATCCTCATCTGATTGATCAAATGTCACCAGAGTCTTTGAAGATGTATGCAAATATCGCATATAAATGTGTGTGTGAAGATAAAGATCAAAGACCCAAAATGGTTGAAGTGTTGAGGGCTCTTGAGTTTGCAAAGGAGTTGCAAGAAATTGCTGATGATGGAGGCCACGGGGTCATGATTAATGAGGAAGTTCCACTATGTTTGGGAGAAAATCAGGTGGTGTCAAGACCAAGGAAGAAAGGTGAGATGGGGCAATCGTGTCCAACATTTTGGAACAAAAGTACATCAAATAAAGAGCTTCTTAGATTTTTAAGTGAGAAGGTGGGGCTGAAGTGGGTCAAATCACCAAAGCTAGGTTGTTTGTTTGCAACCTCTGAGTACAGTGCCTTGCCACGTATTGAAGTGCAATTGCCGGATCTAAGTAGGTGCGGACCATATACCACACCTGAGAAATTTGTAATTGAAATCTCGAAAGTTGAAGAACCATAATGCTACAAGTGCGTTCGCTTTCACTTTATTTTCTTTTTATTTCTTGCAAATTAGTGGTTCAATTAAAAAAGAAAGTAATTATAGGATCAATAATGCAAGCACTCTTTCCATCAAAAAATTAAAAAAAATAAATAAATAAATAATGCAAACACTCTTTATATTTGTGTTTAGAATGAAGTTAAAGCATTTACGGTGGTGGTGCTAAAAATTTTGACTTTTAGTACCTCAAAAAATTACTTTATTTATTTTATCACTCACTTTACAATACATCCAATATCAAACATTCTATTTTTTTTTTATCTCTTCATTTAAAATTATATAAACAACTCATTAAAATTAAATGAAGAAAGAAAGTTTGAGTTTTTTAATTGAAGGAAGAGATATTATCTTAATAAAATATTATATTTTATTTTTAATAACTCACTACAATCAACTAGTATTTATACTAGTTTATTGTAATCGTAAAAAATTTAGCTTTAGTTTCTCCAATAATACATAATTTTTTGATTCTTTGATGGTAAAATAATTTTTTTGCTAAAATACAATTACCGTTATGAATGTTTTTATTGTTTTTGTTTAGTTTTTTTGTTGGATAGTTGCTATTTGAGTTAGACTATTTAGGCTAATTGAGGAGAAGGGAGCTTAAGGTTTTAGAAGGCCCAACTATAAAAGGAAATACATAATAACTATAAATAAATTAAAAAATTGGACCGGGGGGCCCACATGGGTCGTCCCTGTTTTAAAATTTAAAATGTAGGGTTGGAAATAGATACCTTTGTATTATTGATGAGAAAAGCAATGACGGAAGTCTTAGCCGGTAAGGTGGACTACACTAGTAGTTACCTTTGTCGAGCTATTTGTCATGGTACACGCTCATTAAACTCATATGATTAATTATTGCTCTTTTTATTTGTTTATTACTATTGTGCAATTTAACTACGGTTACACCTTCCCTTACTAAAGTCAGCTTAAGTTTGAGACCTCACTACCTCAGCAATAAACCACCTCTTATTAGAATTTTCTATTTCCAAAATTCTCTCTCCTTCCTATTCCTCCCTCTGCTATTAGAATTATCTAAGTTCTTCAATGCTGCATAATTGGCCTATTTTCATGACTTTTTGGTGAGTTCATTTCAACCAACCAGGTGGAAACTACAATTTCTTGATCTGCAGGATTGAGAGCATTGGACCTTGGTTTCAAACTTGAAAGTAGGCTTTATTTGACTAATGGCTATTTAGAATGAATATAACTCTAATTTGATATTCTAACCCAAGAGATTCGATCAACTCACGGCTTTTCTACGAGACTACGTAATTCTCCACAAAAACTTTGAATGTACCAATTTGTTTTGGCTCAAGTCCGGAATTTAATCAACTAATAATAAAAAAGACTAAAATACAAGTTTAATCTATCTAACTAAAAACTTAGAATTGTGAATTGATTCTTTATTAGATATAAACTAAACTAACCCATGTGAAAATGGGTGTAAGAAAGCCAAAACTCACGAAAGTAACTAATGCTGTCTGCACAGGTCACCCAACACAAATATAGAACCAAACTTATCCAAGCTAAGATTTTGGCACAAAACTACATAATAAAACTCCAATGAGCTTGTTGTTATGTTAAGTTGGGACCTCATTGGCATGTACTTGAATGGTGTTGTCTGTTTTATTTTTACTTGAGTTTAAATTTTATCTGGACCTGGTGGAAGAGCATTAGTTTACACTTTTTACACCATTTGATAAGAATTCACCATATCAACGTTTTGCTAAAAATTAACACAATTTATAACACATAATATATTATTATTATTATTAACGGAGACATAAAATGGTGTGGTGCTTGCTCGTGTTCTCGTTTGGTATTGCTCCATTCTTGGATGGATTGTGACACAGTTTCCCCACACACAAAAAATTATTTGTTATGAATATTAAAGTAAAAATTCCAGACTTGACTGCATTTACTCTCATGGGCCATGAAAGAGAAAGGTGAAATTGATTTCAAATAGAGGGACAAACAACATGCTGCTTTAATAAATTAAAAATTCGATAACTCAAAGAAAATACATATAGACTATTGCACGAGTGTTTTTTTTTTTTTTTTTGGTGTGTGTGTGTGTGAGAGAAGCCTTGCACGAGTATATATAGTCTATTGGACACACTCAATTATTTGGTATGGTATTAAAACATATGCATGCCAATTTATAATACTTTTTATTTTTATTTTTTTTATACAAGATAGAATTTCTATTCTAATCTAATCTAAGTGTGAAACTCCTTGTAGATTTGAGCCCCAACCCTTACCCCCAACACCCCACAAGCATTTATACTAATTAGTAACAAGTGAGATTTTGAATGAAACACAAACCAGAAATAATATTTTGAGGCCAATGTTTAGCGCCCCACCCCCCCCCCCCCCCCCCCAAAAAAAAAAAAAAAAAACCCTAAGGCAGAAAATTTACCTAGTAAAGACCCCATTAAAATTATATGTTGGGTACATGCATGTGTAAATCTTTTTTTTTTTTTTTCTATACATAAAAAGTGCGAATGGTATAGCTCTATGGTGCTTCTGCTGTAGTAATTTGGTTTGTTCAATCCCACTATTACTTGCCTTTCTCTTCTTTTTATTTTTCTTTTTTGAACTTGCTTATATAATAATAATAAAATATTAACACAACAAATTGCCACAGTATTTTCATAATTGTTGAGGTATTAATTTTTTATGTGAAAAAATATATATATATATCATATTGAAACCAACATTTTCAAAATAAATCATAAGTGGCAAGTTGTTATCAGTTTTAATTTGAATTCACAACTTAAATGATTTTTTTGCCCACCCATAACAACTAATAACAACCTACCACTTAGAATTTGTTGTAAAAGTGTTGTGAAAATGTTGTGGACATATCATTTCTCAAAAATAAAGGTATTGTGAAAAAAAGTACTACATCCACAACATTTTTAACAACATTTTCATAACAAATTTTACGTGGTAAATTATTATTTTAATTTAAATTTACCAGTGATGAAATTACTTTTATTGCCCACCAACCCATAACAACATACTACTACTTATAATTTGTAATAAAAAATGTCGTGAAATTCTGATTGTTACATGCAACTTCTTCTTCTTCTTCTTCTTCTTCTTCTTCTTCTTCTTCTTCTTTTTTTTTTTTTTTTGCCTTTTTTTTTCATTGGTAATATCTTCGTTTAACTTGCTTATATAATAATAATAATAAAAAATATTAACATAATAAATTGCTATAATATTTTCACAATTTTTAAGGTGTTAATTCCTTATATGTCAAAATAAAATAATAAAATATCATACTAAAACCAACCACAACTAAAAATAAAGGTATTGTAAAAAAAAAAAAAAAAAAAGTGCTACATCCACAACATTTTTTACAACATTTTCATAACAAATCTTAGATGGTAAATTCTTATTCTAATGTAAACTTACCAATGAAATTACTATTTTACCTACCAATAACAACCCATAACAACCTATTATTTATGATTAGCAATGAAAATGTTGTGGACATAAAATTTCTCTTGTGAAAATGTTAAGACATCTTATTGTTATCACAATATAGTAAATCAAAGTAAAATATAATAAAGTTATAAAATTATTAAGAAAATGTTGTGCCATTCTTTATGTTTCTAGAATCTTTTTTTACTAGTCAATTTTTGATGATCCAAAATTCACTGTTTCAAGTACATTTTTCTTAGGTTGATTTTTTGTATTTTGTTTTCTTTATGCATAATTTTAAGTAAAAACACATAGTTTTACACACACAAACCAAAAAAAAAAACCAAAAACTTAGGATTAAAACATTTCATCTTTTATGTTTGGGGTAGTTCACAATTTCTCCTTAAATTTTAAAATCAAGCAATTTCCCTCTTAATATTTTGGGAAAGAGCAAATATGTCATATTTCTATTCTCTCAATTAAACCCTAATGAAAGCTTATAATTTTTAAAATATTCCATTGTGTAGTGGCTAAAATACTACTTCTAAATTTTAACATCCTAAAAAATTTATTCACGTATTTTAAGTTTTAGATCAGCAATACTTAAAAAGTTGGAATGATAATATAAGGTGTTTTATTTGTTACCAAAAAATTGATTTTCTAGGTTTAAATCTTCGAAACTTATAATTTATCTAATGGAAGATTCAATGACGCATGCCTTTTGTTATCCTTTTTTTTTTTTTTTTGGCCAAAAATGAGTATTCATAAAAAACTAATTAAGTTAAAGATTGCACCTAGACTCATGTAAAATGATAAAGAAGAAACTATTAATGACAAAATTTTCATTGTGTATGGTGGAAGATATTTAATGAAGATTTTCAATTGTAGCATATAACATCATTCATTGCAGAAATTTAAATATTGTGATAAGGTTTTAGTAAAACTCAGTTGCTTTAGATAATGATATTTGTTTTCATTCTTAGATATTTTTAATGAGTAAATATTTCCTTTAGCAAATATGTTTCAAAATTCTTATATGAATGAAATTAACTTTGTATGACATACATTATATATATATATATTGTAGGGTAACAAATTGTAGCCCAAACCCAAAAGGTATGGGTTATAAGCCCAATAAGCCTAATACAATAAATTTGTAAGAGAGTTTGTGAAAGAACTGGACTTTTAATGTTATATAACAGTTAATCGAGATTACAAACGTGTCCGAGCAAGAAAAGATACATAATTAAGGATGGAAAATAGGTCCAAGGAGAAATTTTTGAGTTAAAGTTGCTATTTCTAGAAATTAGTTCTTCACCATGCTACAGTAATTCTTTTCTAATATCCCTTGTTCAATAATTTTCGATCCCCCATTTATGGAGGGTTTCCCCAATTATATAGCCCCCTCCAATCCATTTCCATCGTCCACTTGTTTATCATCCAACCCTGCACTCAAGTCTTTGTCTTATTGAGCAGCTTTTCTGGTTTTTTGTGAGCGGTAGTTGTTGAAAACACTGTTCAGAGGTCTTCTCCACATTAATGCGGCCAGGAAAGCTGCTGTAATGCATTTAATGCGGTGGTAGCAACTTTTCCTCAAGATATTTCTGTGTTCTTATCCCTTCTTTACACACCTGAAGTCTATATTCGTTGCTAGAATGACTTGGAAGATTACTCAAGTCAAGCAAAAGCTCACCTGACTGACATTCGTCAGGTCCGAGGAGGATAACCCTCTCGGACCAGTGCCTTCAAACATTTCCCTGCACGACCACCCACTATGGGGCCTTTCCAAACATTTTCTCCTCCTCAGACGCATACTTAGTAAATGGGGCTTAAGGCCCAATATAAAAGTTCAAACCTTTGCCCCCCACAATAGCCTCTCAAAATTTTAATTTTTCCCTTTTGCTCGAGGAGAAAAAATATAATTTTGACTTTCAAATTTAATCGCAGTTAAAACCACAAAGACATTCAAACTTACGCACGTGGAAGGGTCATTTTAGTCATCTCACTGTTGATTCTGACACTTCAAAACTCGCGAAACGTCATTAAGTATTTTGGGCGGCATTATGTTCCTAGCATCCAACGGTGGGGTTCTGATCCAACGGTCCGGATCTCTCTTCAAGATTTGGGCAGGATAAAATCCCCCTCCTTTTCAGTTTTTTATATAAAGGCTCCTGAATATCATTTCCTCCTTTCTTCAGAGCATTCAAACCTCCAAACTCATTAACCATCAGATCGTTCGTCATACCTTCAAAAAGACTTCAAAGATCCTCAAGAACTACGAAGATCAGTTCGCGTTTCAGTCTACGTAAGTTTTAATTTCACATCTCCTCGGATAACCTCTTCGGCTCATCACTTTCTCTTCTACAAATTCAGAATGGGTAGATTTCAACGTTCAGTGAAGAACCCTGCCTTGATAGAACTATTCAAAGAAAATTATCACATACCCTAGGAGGTATCGATACGATACTATTCCACAGAAGGGTTGGCATTTGACCGAGAGGTGGGAGAAGTCACAATCCCAATGATTGCCTTCATAGAAGGAGGCATGACTATCCCCATGGGTAGGATTACTAGGGACTACTTACGTGCCCATAGGCTTTACCCCCAACAATGTGCACCTAACTTTTTTAGAGTTCTAGGAGCAATTGACACTTTGGACCAACACTTAGGATTGGGGCTGACTTGGTATGATGTAGCCCATCTATACGAAGGCCACCAAAAAGCTCGGACAGGGTTTTACCTTCAATCCCGATTCAATGCTGTCAAGTTAATCTTGTGTCTTCCCAAGTCTAACAAAGGGATGAAAGATGACTTCCTCATCGTATCAGGCCCTTGGCATGACGGCCTTCCTTGCCCAACCAAGCTAGGAGAGCCAGGTGGAGTACCTTAGATCTAGGTTTTCTAACATTAGATTTAAGGCATTTGTCCTCAGCCTTGCTTTGTTGTACCAAAGTCTCATTTTTTTACCATCATCTTTTCTTTTTACATTGAAGTTGGAGTTTCTAACTATTTGATTCTTTAATAGATAAAACATATACCAACCCTTGGCTCAACTTAATCAACGTACCTACGCTTAATTACTTGCTGAGATCTCAGATTTTCGTGAACGACGACGGACAGCTCCGTCCCGCTCACTTAATTCTAGACTACGAACCGATTTCAAGAACTTTCCTAGACGTCGGCAACTCTATCAGAGCAAACAACTATCGTTTGGCTCATATAGACGTCTCTCGGCCAGGCTTTTTAGCTCTGCACGACCTTCCACCCGTTGATCACCCCATTCCGTAAGGAATTCTTTTTGCCGCTCAACCACTTCAACAAGTGCCACTCGGACAGGCCATTGTCAAGGAAGGAGCTGTCTCTTCTTCTTCTCTTGAAGTGGAAATCGATAGGTTCCAATTTAAAGAGGAAGCCATTGTTATATCAGAGGCTAAAGAAGAAGTGGACGAGTATTCGTGCGTTCAGACTTCTGCCTAGATAATAACCTACGTTGGTGACTCTTCAGACAAGGAGGAAGAAATGGCCCCTAAGACTGGCCCAAGTTTAAGGGAACTTATGAAAAGCAGAAACAAGGCGCCTTCTCCTCAAGATAAAAACAAGTCCAAACCTCCAGTGAATCCTCCTTCTCCTCCTCCTCAACTTCTTGCTAACCTCGGGCTAAAGCCCAACCCCGATCTAAGGAGGAAGAGACACATTGAGGCTCTTGAGGAAGGTGAGATAGTCCCTTCTAAAGGAAGCAAACAGTCCAGGCAATCACAGAACCAAAGAAGCAGGAGCTCCGGCTCTGTTAATAGCCGAGAGGAGCTCTTTGTGGCTTAAGTGCACCATACAACTCGCACTTGGTCACCTAAGTTAGAGGTGGACGGTGTGCCCATTGCCTGGGATGCTTCCCTTAGGCATTATCGTGGTAGGCACGTTGGACATATAGCCGAGGCTCTGAAGCAGCCCCTCCTTCTCCCCAAGGATATGGAAGCTTATAGGAATTTCAACCATCCAGAGCTCTTTCTATCCCTTAAAATGGATCTAGCCATGGTAAGTTATTTGAGTCATCAGTCTACTCTCATACTTCTACATTTCCTTACATTTTATAGTATAGGTAAAACACCTTTTTTTTTTTAGGTCACACAACAGGTTTTTGTGGCTGAGGAGTGGGTGAAAAATGCTCGTGGCGAGGTCATGGCTGCCTTGGATGCTCGATCTGAAGTGGAGGTGGAGCTAGGCGCCCTAAAGGAAAACCACACTAAGATGGCTGAGCAGCTAAAAAAAGCTGTTAAGGTAAGAAATAGTGTAGAGCGGGCTTAAGGACGACGGAGAAACAATTTGAAAATATGCGCAAGCAACTGCATTATACTGAAATAAATATGGCAACGGAGAAACAGTTGGTGACAGAGCTTCGCGAAGAACTTCGCAAGGCTAGGGAGGCTACCCAACTACTCAAAGAGGTAGCCGAGGCCGACAAGCAAGCTGCGTACATCCTTGGGGTACAGGAGACTCAAGGCAGACTCACAGAGGAGTTCTCCGCTGTAGCCAGGGATTACTGCGATATCTCTTGGGGTAAGGCCCTTGATGTCGCTGGGGTTCCTGCTGATTCTAGCCTGAGGTGACCTAAGAGCATCTACTACGGCCTAGATAGTTGCGAGCTCTCATATCCTAACTCCTCTATCCCTGAACAAACCACCCCAGTGTCTGAACTACCAAAAGTGGACCAAGTCCATCCTGCTCCTCTGGAAGTTTCAATAGGCTCCCACCAAGAAATTGACAAAGGAAAAGAGGCTGAAATTCTTCAAGGCAAGGGTAAGGGAAATGACAAAAAGGACACTTCCAAACCCATTAAAAAGGCCTCTGACACTGCTATCCCTCAGCCCAAACAAGATACTGACTCAGGGGCTCCCAAGGCAAAGGCTTAGGATTTTATTTTTTGTAGTGTATTTATTTTTTTGTTATGTTTACTGTTTTTGTATTACCATTTTGTTAAGGAAATGTATCACACCTTTGCTATCAATGAAGATATCTTTCTTTTGCTTTATACGTCATGATAAGTAATGCAAGATTGATCTAATGCCATTTTCATTTAATTTGAATAGTGTGTATTGCTATATCATACAAACAGAACATATTATAAGTTCAACTAAAAGGCTCAGGACTATAAGTCACAACGCAAAAGTCACATAAGCACCTTAAAAAGTAACATGATAACAATAATGCCTTTAAATCATTTGATCTTATGATTCTTAAGATAATTGAACCTCAAGTTAATTAACACAAACTATCTGGTCCAAGTACTTAAGGGATTCTAGAGTGAGTGTTAACTAACCCAAATCATCTGGTCCGAGGACTCCAGTCATGATTGGATTTAAGTTTAAATACTTAAAAGTGCTGAGAACGAGTGTTAACCAACCCAAATCATCTGGTCCGAGGACTCCAGGCATGATTGAATTTAAGTTTAAACACTTAAAAGAACTGAGAACGAGTGTTAACCAACCTAGGCATGATTGAATTCAAGTTTAAACACTTAAAAGAACTGAGAACAAGTGTTAACCGACCCAAATCATCTGGTCCGAGGACTCCATGCATGATTGAATTTAAGTTTAAACACTTAAAAGACCTGAGAATGAGTGTTAACCGACCCAAATCATCTAGTCCAAGGACTCCATGCATGATTGAATTTAAGTTTAAACACTTAAAAGAACTAAGAACGAGTGTTAACCAACCCAAATCATCTGGTCCGAGGACTCCATGCATGATTAAATTTAAGTTTAAACACTTAAAAGACCTGAGAATGAGTGTTAACCGACCAAAATCATCTAGTCCGAGGACTCCATGCATGATTAAATTTAAGTTTAAACACTTAAAAGAACTGAGAACAAGTGTTAACCAACCCAAATCATCTGGTCCGAGAACTCCAGGCATGATTGAATTTAAGTTTAAACACTTAAAGAACTGAGAACGAGTGTTAACCGACCCAAATCATCTGGTCCGAGGACTCCATGCATGATTGAATTTAAGTTTAAACACTTAAAAGACCTGAGAAAGAGTGTTAACCGACCCAAATCATCTGGTCCAAGGACTCCATGCATGATTGAATTTAAGTTTAAACACTTAAAAGAACTAAGAACGAGTGTTAACCAACCTAAATCATCTGGTCTGAGGACTCCAGGCATGATTGAATTTAAGTTTAAACACTTAAAAGACCTGAGAAAGAGTGTTAACCGACCCAAATCATCTGGTCCAAGGACTCCATGCATGATTGAATTTAAGTTTAAACACTTAAAAGAACTAAGAACGAGTGTTAACCAACCTAAATCATCTGGTCTGAGGACTCCAGGCATGATTGAATTTAAGTTTAAACACTTAAAAGAATTGAGAACGAGTGTTAACCAACCCAAATCATCTGATCCGAGGACTCCAGGCATGATTGAATTTAAGTTTAAACACTTAAAAGAACTGAGAACGAGTGTTAACCAACCCAAATCATCTAGTCCGAGGACTCCATGCATGATTGAATTTAAGTTTAAACACTTAAAAGAAACAAAAGATGAACAGCATAAACACTTTATAAAGAACACATAAATTGATCAAGTAAATACTTATTAATAATAATACCTCTTCAGGTTGTTTACATTCCAAGGACATGGTACTACATATTCGTCCAGATCTTCCAAAAAATATGCTCCAATGCCAGCTTTGGAGGTGATACGATAAGGTCCCTCCCAATTTGGCCCTAACTTTCCCCAAGCTGGATTCTTTGCAGCGCCCACAACTTTACGTAATACCAGGTCACCAGGAGTTAAAGGTTTTGACTTTACGTTGGCATCATAACCTTGCTTCAGTTTCTGCTAATAATAAGCCAATTGGACCATCGTATTTTCTCTCTTCTCTTCAATCAAGTCCAAACTTCTTGTTAGTTGCTCATCGTTATCCTTTAGATTGAATGAATTGGTTCTTGTCATCGGGAAACCAGTCTCTAAAGGGATGACAGCCTCAGCTCTATAAGTTATTGAGAAAGGGGTCTCTCCAGTAGATCTGCGAGGTGTGGTTCTATACGTCCAGAGTACATGTGGTAGTTCCTCCACCCATTTGCCTTTTGCATTATCTAACCTTTTCTTCAGCCCATTTATTATAACTTTATTTACAGCCTCTGCTTGTCCGTTACCTTGGGGATAAGCAGGAGTAGAATACCTATTAGTAATCCCCAACTCACCACAATATTTTCTGAACATCTTGCTATTGAACTGAAGGCCATTGTCCGAGATGAGCACGTGAGGAACTCCAAATCGAGTAACGATGTTCTTCCAAACGAATCTTTTCGCATCCACATCTTTAATGTTGGCTAGAGGCTCCGCTTTAACCCACTTCGTGAAATAGTCTGTGTTGACCAGGAGATATTTCTTGTTTCCTACTGTTTTGGGAAATGGTTCCACAATGTCTAAGCCCCACTGAGCAAATGGCTATGGGTTAGATAGTGGATTAAGGATTCCCCCTGGTTGGTGTATGCTCGGTGCAAACCGTTGGCATTGATCACACTTTCTGACGTATTCCAGAGCCTCTCTCTGCATATTTGGCCACCAATAACCTTGGGTAAAAGCCCTATGTGCTAAGGATCTGCCTCCAGTATGGCTTCCACAGATTTCTTCATGCAACTCTTCTAGAAAGGATTCGGTCAGATCAGGATGGACATATAATAAATAAGGTCTTGAAAAGGAACGTTTATATAGTTTATGGTCCTCCGATAACCAATAACTAGTAGCCTTCCTTCGTATCTTGTCAGCTTCTATTTTTTCCTCAAGCAAAATGTCCTCCCTCAGAAATCGTATGATGGAATCCATCCAGCTCGGCCCCGCTCTAATCTAATTAATTTGAGTCGTCCCTCCTGTTCTTGTGGGTTTGTATAAGTCCTCAACAAGAATTACTCGAGGCAAGTCCTGTGCCGAGGAGGTTGTAAGCATAGCTAAAGAGTTCGCGTGTGCATTACCACTTCTGGGGACATGTAGCAAGTCAAAGGAGTCAAACTTTAACTGTAAACATTTAACTTGGCTAAGGTACCCCTGCATCCTCTCGTCTTTTGCCTCGAATTCCCCACTTACTTGACTGACAACAAGCCTTGAGTCCGAAAAGAGTTTTATGGACTTTCCACCCATTCTTTGGACCATAGCCATTCCTTCTAACAGAGTTTTGTACTCGGCCTCATTATTTGTGGCTGAAAAATCTAACCTCAAAGATTTTTCAATGACAACCTTCTCAGGGAACAGCAATACTAACCCAACCCCTGAACCTTTTTGATTCGATGCTCCGTCTACATATACTTCCCACGTCGAAAGGCAATATTGGGAGATCGTACCGACCAATTTTTCATCCATGTTTCCACCCGATGGTAATTCTTCTATCTCGGGTTCGGTGAATTTAGCCACCAAATCTGCGAGGACTTGTCCTTTTATGGAGGTACGAGGCATGTATTTGATGTCGAAAGCCCCTAGAATTGTACCCCACTTGGCTATCCTTCCTGTGTAATCAACACTTTGGAGTATGGTTTTAAGCGAGAGCTGTGTAAGAATGACAACTGTATATGCTTGGAAGTAATGAGGTAGCTTACGTGTGCCAAGTACTACTGCCAGGATAGCTTTCTCTAATGGTAGATAATGCACTTCGGCTTCATGCAATGACTTACTCACGTAATAAACTAGCTGTTGTACGCCATTATCAACTCGTATCAGTACCAAACTTACAGCATACGAGGCTACAGCAATGTAGGCGAAAAGGACTTCATTTGGCTCAAGACTAGACATGATCAGTGGCCGAGCTAGATAATCTTTGAGTTGCTGGAATGTTGTGGCACATTCTTCTGTCCACTTAAAACCTTTCCATTTGTTGATTAGCAGGAAGAAAGGTCTGCATCTATCTGCTGACCGGGATATGAATCTGTTTAAAGTAGCAGCCATCTCGGTTAATTTCTACACCTCTTTGGGCTTCTGAGGAGATCACAAGTTGTTAATAGCTTTAATCTGGTCAGGGTTGACTTCAATTCCCCTATAAGTGACCATGTAACCCAAGACTTTGCCTGACCCTACACCGAATGAGCACTTGGAAGCATTTAAACGCAATTTGTAGTTTCTAAGGACTTCAAAGATAATTTGAAGGTCTCCTAGGTGCTCTGAAACCATTTTGCTTTTCACCACCATATCATCTATATAAATCTCGATATTTTTCCCCAATAGCGACTCGAACATTCTCGTCATCATTCTCTAATAGGTGAATCCTACATTCTTCAAACCGAATGGCATTGCTTTGTAGTGATAATTCCCAATAAGAGTAACAAAGGCTGTCTTCTCTTTATCGTCCAAGGCCAATGATATCTGATGATAACCTTGGAAAGCATCCAAGAAACTCATCCGAGGATGGCCGACAGTAATGTCTACCAGCTGATCTATCTTGGGCATAGGGAATGGATCCTTTGGGCAAGTCTTATTTAAATCTGTGAAATCAATGTACACTCGCCACTTCCCACTCTTTTTCTTCACCACCACAGTGTTTGCTAACCATTCAGGATAGAAAACTTCCTTGATAGCCCCGGCCTACTTAAGTCTCACCACCTCCTCTTGGACTGCTTCTGCATGCTCTTTGGATGGACGTCGAGGGGGCTTCTTTTTGGGGGCAACTAATGGATTAACATTTAAATGATGGCAAATGAATTCTGGATCTACTCCTAGGGCCTCGTAAGTATTCCAGGCAAAGACATTAATGTTCTGTTTAAGGAACTCTATCAACTCTTCTCTCTCTTGTTGAGGTAGCTGGGATCTGATTTGAAAAATTTCTCTGGATCATCTCCTATAGTAATTTTCACAAGATCTTCACACTTTGCCTCCTCAGCTAGCCTATCAATGGATAATACCGGGGGTTTTAACTGCTATAACTCTTTCTCACTAAGAGTCATAGGTTCAGCTTCGGGCCTATGTCGGATGGCTGCAACCATGCACTACCGCACCATAGCTTGATCACCCAATATTTTTTCAATCTGTCGTTCGGATGGGTACTTAACCTTCTGATGCAGAGTGGAAGAAACTACTCCCAAAGTATGAAGCCAAGGTTTGGCAACAATTGGTGTATAAGGAGAGTATGCATCCACCACGATAAAATCTACCTCCACCGTCTCCGAGTCAGTCTGCAGAGGCAATCTGATCTGACCCTTTGGGATAATAACCTTCCCTTCAAAACTCACTAGGGAGAACTATAAGGCGTCAGATCCTCAGCTCTTAAGCTTAGCCCCTTGTAAAGATCAGGATACATTATCTTAGCCGCACTGCCTTGATCAACCATTACTCTCTTCACGTCATAACCCCCAATTTGGAGGGTAATCACTAAGGCATCATTATGAGGTTGAATAGTTTCAATATTATTTTCGTTCGAGAACCCCATGACGAGGGGCCGCTCTACTCTAGCCTTCTTCGGTTCGTGACTAGTGTCCTCAGAAGACAGGCGAGCCACAGACATTACTCTAGACGGGCATGATCCTGTTTTGCCAGGTGTAGCGTAGATAACGTTAATAGTTCCCAGAGGGGGTCTTGAAGGAGTCTTTCTCTCAGACCGAGAATTGGTCTATCCACCCAGCCCACTAGAATGATGCAGAAACTGCTTCAATTTGCCTTCTCGAACAAGTTGGTCCAAGTGGTCCCACAAACTCCTGCAATCCTTTGTGGTACGGTCATGATCCCGATGATATTGGCAATAGAGGTTACGGTTTCACTTTTCGGGATTTCCCACCATCTTGTTGGGCCATTTGAAAAAGGATTCGTTTTTGACTTTTTCCAATACTTGATGCACTGGCTCTCAGAATACAGCTCCAACCACTTGGTTGTTGTTTGACCCTGACTGCTCTACATAATCCTTTCTTGGCCAGTTGTTGTTGTATCGGTCTGACCTAAAATCTCTTATTTCTTGAGGGATAACCTTATCTTTCCCTCTTTCCTGTTGTTGATCGTCTTCTATCCTCTTGTACTTGTCAACTCGATCCATTAACTATCGCAAACTGGTGACAGGCTTACCTGTCAGAGATTTTCTCAATCCATGTTCGGGTGGGAGGCCGACCTTGAAAGTTCTAATAGCGACTTCATCAAAATCGCCATCAATTTCATTGAACATCTCCCAATACCTTTCAGCATATGCTTTCACGGACTCCCCTTCCCTCATGGTCATAGACAGCAGAGAATTTAAGGGCTGAGGAGCCTTACTGCATGTAATGAACCGGGAACAGAATGATTGGGTAAGTTTCTTGAAAGAACTGATGGAGTTCGTTTTTAGCCCATCAAATCATCTTATCGGCATCAGTCCCAAACTAGATGGAAATACTCTGCACAACAAGGCTTTGTCCTGAGAATGGACAGCCATCTTTTGTTTAAGCTGGCTCACATGCTCCACAGGATCCATGTGTCCATTATACATGGTGAATGCGAGTTAATGGAAACGCCTGGGGAGCTTTGCCTTTTCTATTCTCCGAGTGAAGGGTGATTTAGAAATTTGGCGTAGAACTTTCTTCATGACATTAGTTCCTAGTCCCCTCCCAGATGGACTCCTTCGTTTCCTCTTGCGAGATTGTTCATCTTCACAGGAATAAGACTCACTAGGTGGAGTTCCTGATCGTTGTCTGTAACTTGCATCTTCATCATCATTGGAAGAAACGTCAGCGCTGGAAGGGGTTTGTTTTCGTTGTGCTCGACGAAGTCTCTTTTTTAGATCATCAATTTCTCGTTGCAGAGTTTTTTCATCAGCTTGCTCATGTAATAAATGACTTCTTCGTCGATAACCAGTTCCACCTATGTGGAACGTCTGCAAGCTACCTTCCTGTTGGTTATCCATGTCATTTCCATGCTTGAGGTCATGGAGCTCACCCTGTTGATGAACATTAGTTGATTCTACATGGTGTGGACTAGTCTGGTGTGGTCCTAATCCTGCCATAACCGTAATAATCCCCTCAAGCACTAGTTCTTCCCACAGACGGCGCCAATTGTAAGGTAACAAATTGTAGCCCAAACGCAAAAGATATGGGTTATAAGCCCAATAAGCCCAATATAATAAATTTGTAAGAGAGTGGGTGAAAGAATTGGGTTTTTAATGGGTTATATAATAGTTAATTGAGATTACAAACGTGTCCGAGCAGGAAAAGATACATAATTAAGTATGGAAAATAAGTCCGAGGAGAAAGTTTTGAGTTAAAGTTGCTATTTCTGGAAATTAGTTCTTCACTCTGCTACAGTAATTCTTTTCTAATATCCCTTGTTCAATAATTTTCGATCCCCCACTTATGGAGGGTTTCCCCAATTATATAGCCCCTTCCAATCCATTTCCATCGTCCACTTGTTTATCATCCAACCCTGCACTTAAGTTTCTGTCCTATTGAGCAGCTTTTCTGGTTTTCTGTGAGCGATAGTGGTTAAAAACACTATTCAGAGGTCTTCTCCACATTAATGCGGCCAAGAAAGCTGCTGTAATGCATTTAATGCGGTGGTAGCAACTTTTCCCCAAGATATTTCCGTGTTCTTATCCCTTCTTTACATACCTGAAGTCTATCTTCGTTGCTGGAATGTCCTGGAAGATTACCCAAGTCAAGCAAAAGCTCACATGACTAACATTCATCAGGTCCGAGGAGGATAACCCTCTCGGACCAGTGCCTTCGAACGTTTCCCTGCACGACCACCCACTATGGGGCCTTTCCAAACATCTTCTCCTCCTCGGACGCATTCTTGTTAGTAAATGGGGTTTAAGGCCCAATATAAAAGTTCAAGCCTTTGCCCCTCACATATATATATATATATATATATATATATATAGATGGGTTCAAGTTACACCTGGTGTAACTCTAAAGAAGTTACACCTTTTTTAGACCATTGATTTCTATGAGATCTAATGGTTAAAAATAGTCAACTACCACATCAGCAAAATTTATTTAAGGGTATTTTTCTTTCTCTCACCCTATTTATTACAACAATTGATTTCTCTCTCCTTATTTCTTTCTTTCTTTCTTTCTTTCTCTCACCCTTTTTATATTACAACATGAGTACTTTTTTTTTTTTTCTCTGGATTAATCCAATATAATTTTCTTTTATTCCACCCTTCTTGCTATGGAGACCTGTGGCATAATATCACAGTGCTCCATCCAGTCACTTGCATTGCATATAGCCATACATACATATATATATATATATATATATATATTGATGCGACTGGGATTTTTTTAAAGTAAGGGGTAGGCGAGCCGGGGTATTGGTGCCATCATCTGAAACTTTCCATGCAGATTTACTGTCTCTAACATTGAATAGTTGTCATTCAAGAGTTTGAAAGATCTGATTTGGATGTCAAAATTCTAAGCAGTGGGTTAATGAATAAATAAGCAAATTATTGATGATGTCTTGATTTTACAATTAGGGTAATATAACCACAATCCAGGAGCAATATATTTCGGCTACTTTGTTTATGAAGTATTTCCTTCCACAAATTATGCTATAAAAGAAACTGCAACTCCTACTTTTGTTGGTCTTGACAAAATATATTTCCCCCCCCTATTTTGTTGAAAAATACTTTTAAATTTATCACTACAAGACAAAATATATTTCCACTTTATTTTGTTGAAGATGCTTTTAAGTTTATCACGGCAAGGTAAAATAAAAATAAGAATACTTGAAAATTGAAGTGGATGAGGTCTACATACAATTACAACTTTGAAAATGATGGAAAAAGTATGCATAGTGAACTGCATACACATACTACGTATATTGTCAAAAAAATTCCTCATGTTGACAGCATGAATAAATAAATAAGGAGAGAGAAATCAATGATTGTAATAAATAAGGTGAGAGAAAAAAAAATCTTAAAATAAATTTGCTGATGTGGTAATTGACTATTTTTAACCATTAGATCTTATAGAAATCAATAGTCTTAAAAAGGTGTAACTTCTTTGGAGTTACACTAGGTGTAACTTGAACCTATCTCATATATATATATAGTTTCATACTTCTTCAAATAAAAATTTTATCTTAATTTTCTCACTCAAAAGTTAGCACATGCCTTGCACATGCCACCCATACTAGTTTTTTAGAAAAATGTGTAAGACCATTAACCTAGGATGATCACACTAAAAGGTCCTATGAGCCAAAGCAGATAAATTTACGGTATTTCTTGGTTTTATGGTCCAAGAATCAACTATTAACCCCTTAAGGCAAAGTCTTAACCAAGATTTTAGGCTTTGAGTTATAGTATGACGATGGAAAATTGTGTAACACTTAACCAAACTCAATTTGAAAATTAGTTTTCATTATTGTCATTCTCTATTAAAAACATAATAAAAATGATTTGCCACTTAGCGTAGACTTAGGAAAATAACATATTTCTTCTATAATAAAAAAAAAAAAAAAAAAGGAAAATAACATATTCAATAAGATATATATATATATATATATATATATATATATATATAAGGGACCTACTTTCTGAGCTCATATCTCACTCCATAACCCTCCAAATTAGGAAAAATGGATATTCTACTTCTAGTGTATACAATAGCCCTCTACAACATGTGGGCCACAACACATGATTGATGGCAGGGCCATGAGTTCAAGAATATTTGTAGACCAAAAAAATTATAACTATTCCATTTTTTTCATTGTAAATTGTTTTTTGATGTAAAATATTCAGTTAAAAATGTTTTCGGGAGAAAATGTCCTCTTTCCCGTAGTGTTTAGTTACATTTTGAAAGTGCTCCCAAAAATATGTCAAGTGTTTGAAAAAAAAAAAAAAATCACCTCTCACAACTCAATCCACCTACACACATCCTACCAGATCCACACACACAATCCACCTGCCTAAATGTGACCTTTGATCCCCCATATCCTTTTTAAAATATATTTCATTTTTAAATTGGATGAGATCTTTTGTTTATTTGGAGCTCATTGGATATGAAGGTGAAGAGGTTGGAGGTAGAGAGAGAGTGGAGCTTTTTTTTTTTTTTTTTTTTTGAGAATCCAAACTCAGTAGCACTTTATTAAGCTCTAGGAAAATCAGCAAATAGAAAATGATAAATATCTGGTGGAACATCCTCCATCCAGATTAAAACAGGAAAATAAATCCTTGCTCTCTGCACTAAGGCATGGGCCACTGCGTTTCCCTGCCTCCTAACATGAGAGAAAGATTTGGTTTGTAACAAACCACTAATAGACTCAATGTCTTTTACAATGTGGCCGAAGCTAGGGACTGAGCAGTTTCCATCAGTCAGTGCCTTGATAACTGTTGCCGCATCACCTTCAAACATGGAATGCGCAAAACCCAGTTCAAGCACAAATTGGACTGCTCTACGTGCTGCCAGGACTTCCAGAACTTCCGCGGACTCTGGTTTGGCAATCTTCTCTGCTATTGCCGCCACCACCTACCCCCTATTATTTCTGACAACCACACCTATCCCTGCTTGATCCGATTCAGCAAACATAGCCCCGTCGAAATTGGCCTTCACTACTGCCCCCTCTGGTGGTTTCCATTTAAAGTTCCGCTGCATCAACCTCTTCACACTAGCTCGGAATTGGATTTGAAAGTCCTTCAGTAGAGCAGCTGCATTCTCCAAAAATTTTTCCAGTGGAACACTAGGCTCATTACACCTCACCTTATTTCTTCGACCCCACATAAACCATGCAATTGTTGCAAACAAATCCAGTTGGTTTGTGTGCTCCGCAGCAAGGGCGACAAGATCAGTGACTTGTGAAACACTTGGGTAGTCCTTACGAATCCATCCAAAGACCTTATCCCACACCGGACGTAGCTGGCTGCACTCCCATAGAGCATGTAACGTGCTTTCACTATCAATACCGCACTGTAGGCATGTCGGATAGTCCAACACCTTCCTTCAGAGTAAGTTGCATCTTGTGGGCAAAGCATCAGAGCACGCATGCCATAAAAAATTTTTTATTTTATTCGGTACCTTCATCTTCCATAGACGCCTCCAAAAAGCTTTCATGCTCGCCATATCCGATCCCGACGCTCTATTTTGATCATCCAGCTCGCAAAGTATTTGATACCCAGACCTTACTGAGTACGCACCATCCCTACATCTTGGCCAAACAATACAGTCAACCTGGTTAGTGGTACATAGAGGAATGGATTTTATTTTTGCAGCTTCAAACGGCAGAAATAGGTGATTAATCTTCGCACCATCCCATTGCTTTGTGTCTTGATCAATCAGCTCAGCAACTCGAACATCACCAGGGGCAATTCTTTGGGGTGAGCAAATCTTTGATGGGAAATTTCCAGGTAACCATTTATCCCAGTATACCCGAATGGTTGAGCCATCCCTTACTCTCCACATGATACCGGCTTCTATGACTGATCTAGCTTTCAAGATGCTTTGCCATACATACGACCCGGATGATTTTTTTGCATCAAGCACCGTCCCATGGGGGAAATACTTGGCTTTGAACACCTGAAAAAAGAGAGAGGACTGATCATGCAACAACCTCCAGACCTGTTTTGCACGCATCGCCTCATTGAACTTCACCAAGTCTTTGAAACTCAATTTGCCTTTGTCTTTTGGTTGGCACATTACCTCCCAATTTTTCCAATGAAAGTTCCTTTGCTCTCCTCTTTGCCCCCACCAAAATTTCCTGATTAGCATCTCTATGTCCTGACAAAGGCCCACCGGAAGTTTGAAACAAGACATAGCAAAAGTAGGAATAGCTTGAACCACGGCTTTTAGGAGAACCTCCCTACCTGCTTGGGATAAAAGTTGCTCTTTCCACCCTTGCAATTTATTCCATACCCGTTCCTTAATGTAATTTAGGCTTGCTCTCTTATATTTTCCCACCATCGCCGGTAAGCCCAAATATTTTTCATACTCCTTCACCTCCTCCACCCCCAAAAAATTAGAGATCTCTTCTTTTCTTTCCTCAGTGACAGCCTTGCTAAAAAAGATTGTCATCTTCCCTCTATTTATTTGTTAACCCGAAGCTTGTTCATACAGAGTCAGGATCTCCTGAATTTTTTCCAAGTCACCCATTACCGCTCTAATAAAGAGCAAGGTATCATCTGCAAAAAACAAGTGGCTAATCCGTGGTCCATTTCTACACAAGGGAAAAACCCCTTATCTCATCCTCCCTAGCTGCTGCTTGAAGCATCCGATTTAAGCCTTCTGAGCATAGCAGGAACAGATAAGGTGATAGGGGATCACCTTGTCTAATTCCTCTAGAGGGTTTAATACCACCCTTTGGTTCGCCATTCACCAAGATAGAGTATTATACCGTACTAATACACTCCATGATCAACTTCACCCATTTTTCACCAAAGCCCATCTTCTCCATGACCTTCTTGAGAAACCCCCATTCAACTCGGTCATATGCCTTGCTCATGTCAAGCTTCAAAGCCAGGAAACCCATTTTTTTTTACTTCTGATTCTTCATATGGTGTAAGGTTTCAAAGGCAACCAATATATTGTCTGAGATGGATTTCTCAGTCTGAAAAGCACTCTGAGACTCCGAGATGAGGTTAGGTAAAATTCCTTTCAACCTGTTAGCCACAACTTTTGACACTATTTTATAGAGAGTATTACAAAGGGAAATAGGCTGAAATTCAGATACAATAGAAGGGCTTTTTACCTTAGGAATACGTGTAATGAAAGTATTATTTAAAGATTGAGGGAAGGAACCTGAATTCAAGCAATTTAGAACTGCCGCCGACACTTCATCACCAATAATATTCCAGTAGTGTTGGAAAAATAATGGAGGCAATCCATCAGGTCCTGGCGCCTTTAGAGCTTCCATTTGGAACACTGCTCTATCAACCTCTTCCTGATTATACACCATTTGGAGCATATTATTCATATCAGTAGTAACTGAACAGGGAATATCAGCCACTGCTTGATCCAAGTTGCATGGAGAGACCGAAGTGAATAAATCACGATAGTAACTGGTTAGGATTTGTGCAATCTCATCCTCATCCGTACACATCTGCCCCATTTGATTCCTAAGTTCACAGATTTTATTGCGTCGATATCTATGAGTTGCCCGACTATGGAAGTAGCGAGTGTTCTTGTCTCCCTCCTGTAACCACAGTGACCTAGACCTCTGCTTCCACATTTTTTCCTCTTTCACCAACAAATCACTAATCTCCCTTTTTAATTTCAACACCCCATCCACTGTTCCCCCCCTAATTGCTGCTTCCTCTTCTCGTCTTAATTTTTCCCTCTTCTCCTTCAATTGTTTAGTAACATTGCCAAAAGCATCCCTACTCCACCAAATCAGATTCAGTTGGCATTTTTTTAATTTGCATTCCACTTGCTCCATCGGATTTCCACGGACTGGTTGCCTCCAAGCCGACTCCACAGAATCATGACACCCTTCTTCATCAATCCACATATGTTCGAACCTCCATGGCCTTTGGGAATTCTTAGGAATACCTGATGGGAAAATCACAATCGGCTTGTGATCTGAAGTGCCACACTCCAAGTGCACTATTTTTGTATCCGGAAATTTTTCAATCCAATCAATCGTTGCAACTGCTCTGTCAATCCTTTCCCAAATTGTATGACCATCCCTTTGTCCATTGCACCATGTAAATTTTCCACCCACATACCCCAAATCTCTAAACCCACATTCATCTAAAACATCTCTGAATTCTTGCATCTGTCTAAATGGGCGTAAACGACCTCCCAATTTTTCATGTGCTCTTGTAATTTCATTGAAATCACCAGCACAAATCCAAGGCAAAGAGTGTCTAGCTTTTAGGCTATGTAACTTTGCCCAAGAAATATGATGGTTTCGCATATCCGGTTCACCATAGAAACCTGTGAACCTCCATGCATCCTCTTTTCCTTTGTTAACAATGGCATCAATATGGTTGGAAGAGAAAGTATCCACTGAAAAATCAAAATCCGATTTCCAATAAATAACCACCCCGCCACCTCTTCTTTCTCTAGAGACTTCTATCATTCCTCCAAACTTATAACGTGCTCGAATTTCCTCTAGCCTAGCTTTTGTCAGCCATATCTCGGCCAAGAACACGATTGAGGGATCTTGTGCCCAGATTAAATCACCAAGCTCTTGCTCTGTCTCCGGGTTCCCAAGCTCGCGACAGTTCCAACATAGTAGACTCATAGTGATTGGCGGGGCTGTGTAACAGCCTCCACCATTGAATCTGTTGCTGCATCACTTTCATTTTGTACCTCCAACTTCTTTTTCTTGTTATGATCTCTCCACCCTTCATCATTCTCAAGCAGATTTCTTTTTGCAGGCACAGTGGCATGCACAGCTCCCACACACTCTCCAAAACCTCCGCAGGGTGTTTCATGGCTTAGCCTTTTCCATGTTCTCTGCCTAGGTTTTTTTTCTTGGCTCACCTCACATGGTCTCACGTGGTCATTAATCCTAGGTGGCACTTCGAAGCATGGCCCACTCTCCTTCACTTTACAAGCTGGCTTCTTGTTTCGAATTCCCTGATCTTCCGTAACTCCTTGATTCTGTACCGGATGTGCACTAATAGCGGCAGTAATATTGTCCATTAAATCACATCTCCTTAATTCCTCATTATTTTCCTTTATTTTCCTTTCCTGGCTGTCCCTTTCCAAATTCGTTGTAGCCGTTACTCTCTCTGGTTGGGCAGAATTAACTTCATCGAAGTTAATGCATTCATCAAATTCCTTCGCCAACTCCGCTTCAGTTTCTGCCTGCTGCGTCTCCACCGTGCCTGGCCGTTCTGACCGCCCCAATGCCACCCTTGAGTTGCCAGCCCCGCTCCATTGGTTTACAGATTGTTTTTTCTTTTTTCTAGCTTCAAAGAAACCTGGTACACGAACAACGGATTTTCTATTTAGTGCTGCCGCGGTGGTTCATATCCAAGGGCCGTATTCTTTGTCTTCATCCTTGAGACTTTCATCACCTTCTATCCACCGGTCACAATCCTTATCACTATGGTTTAAACATCCACACCAGTAACATATGTTAGGCAGCCTCACGTACTTGAAGGATACCCATGCTTCGTCCCCTTCATCAAATGAAATCATCCTACCTCGACACAAGGGAAGAGATACATCGATTACCACTCACACCCTCATGAAACTCCCGCCCATCATCTCTGAGAGCTGTGTTGACTTATCCACTATTCCATCATTTCCACATATATCTTCAGCCACCTCACGAGTCATATAAGGTGCTGGAATTTCATGAATCTGAATCCATAAAGCTACATGCTTAAAAGCCAGCTCCTGGACTGGTACTTTCTTCTCGTATCGTTGCAGCAGCACTATGTGTCTATCAAAGCTCCACGGTTCGGTTGCTAAAATCTTTTCTACCTCCTCCTTATCTGAGAAAACAAAAAGCATTATATGATCCCCTGCATTTCGAACTTCGAACCCCTGTTTTGATCTCCATAACGGGCTGAACGTGCGAATAATTGCATCAATACTTAGTGCCCGCTTTGTTAAGAACTTCGCTGCAAGTATAAATTCATTTAGACCCCTATTCTTGCCAAGACGGGCCCCACCACCCTCTCTATCATTCAGCGAGAGATTACTCCAATGCTTCGTAAGACTCTCCATTGTCGAGTTCACTTCACTCCCGCTCGTATTTCCCCACCCCAAAAAAATCAACAGCCCACTAGCCTACCGATAACTTTGTTATCGTAGGGACCTAACACGTTACTAGAAGGGACACTCTAATTCTACTGCCCAAGAAAAGCAAGGAGACTAGTGCTTTTCTTAGCTGCAGAGAAACCCTCCTTAGGCAGCCTTTCTATTTGGCGAAGGAAAACCAAATTTGGAGGGAGATAGGTTTGGTAATGGAAAACCGAAGAGGGGTTTGACCAATGACAGAACTAAATTGGGGGTTGAATGACTAAGAGTAGTTTTGATGGACTGGATTGTTTGTCCTAAACATGAATGGCAGCCCAGTCAGGGTGGTGATCAAAGACTACATAATTGTGTTTGTGGAGATAAAAATTATGTATTGTTCAAATAGACGTCCAAGGGTATTTATAGGCTGTTAGAGATATATTAGCCCATTAGTATAGGCCCAAGCCTAATTCTACTTTGTGTGCAAGTCAAGTCTCCTACTTGTACTAGAAGTCTATTAGTCTAGGGTTTAGTCTACTATATATACACATGTTATGATTCATTGTAACACAGGATTTGTACTACACTCTAATATATTATTGATGTAGCCCTCTAGGGTTTCCTCCGTGGATGTAGGCCGTTAGGCTGAACCACGTAACCCTCGTGTGTTATTGTGTTCTATACTTTATGCTTTCGCTTCCGCATCTATACTAGCATATTCAACATGGTGTATCAATGCTAATATTTAACATAGGCAAAACGTGAATTTCTTGGGAAGAGACATATTTGCATGAACCAATAGAATATAATTGCAATATATTAATCACATGCTACTTTTAATTAAGCACCTTTTTTCTTTTTCTTTTTTTTTTTTTTCTTTTTTTTTGGAGAAGAGAAGAAGTACTTGACTTTTACTTACTTTTAACTGCCAAATACTACTCTTTTGCAAAATATTTTGTAATATACCACTATTTGTGAAATATTTAGCAATCTATTATCTTTTTGAAATTCGAGTTTGTGAAACTCGAGTTTGTCATTAAACTCAAGTTTCACAAACTTGATTTCTTTGAAAAAATTGCCTTCAAAATTGCCGAAATTTTTTTGATGAAACTCTAGTTCATGGAACTCGAGTACCATAAAAAACTTTCAAAATTTTTCCATGATACTTGAGTTCCATGAACTCGAATACCATGGAAAACCCAAGTACCCAAAAAGTAGTGAATCTCTACATATTTCTGAAATAGTGGTAGATTGATATATATTTCGGTAAACAGTACTATTGTGCTATTTTGGCCTACTTTTAACATCTTCCAAAAATTTAGCATGTGCATGTGCTAGTATCTATTCTTCCCTCCAAAATTCTAACAACCTAGCACATGTGAATTTTGCTACAACAACATTATGGATACGTGAAATGAACCCTTAGGCTTGGCTGCTGGCCTTGTGCCATGTCACCATGTGTTGTCAACATAGTCATTATAATGCATTAGACTGCTATATAAATTAGTCGCCTATGTTTAATTCATTTCATTTTCTAACTAACTAAATGATTCTCAAGATTCCAATTCTTAAGAATTTGTACAATACTTAGTCTTTTTTTTTTTTTTCCCTACCCTAAGTACATATCTTTCATTTCCAATTTTTACAAATATGTTACATTGTTTTGGTAATTGACAATTCACTGTTAGGCCATGTCTTGTATCAGTTGTTTTTGTTTTTAGTTAAATAGATGTCCGACTAGAAATGGAGCGTAACCTATAAAAAGTTGTAAAAGAAAAAAAAAAATCGCAAAAATGGATTTTTTTTTTTCTTTCTTTTCAATTTTGAGCTGAATCCTAAATATACAAAATGTAATAGAACAATTTGTTGGACTTTACTGAAAGAGAAAGTAATTTTCAAATTCTACTACATAAAAAAGTGAGACGTATATATGTTTTTGTTTTTGTTTTTTCCATTTGTTTTGTATTTTCAGTGGAAAAGGACATCAATGGGAAAAGGCAGTTTTTGCAGGAGCCCGGGAAGCTATTGTCCCCACAGCTCGACTCTTCTGCTCTGCCCTTTAATTCAAGTTTAGATTTAATCCAACGGTGAATTTGCATTTTTCATCCAAGAAAGAGATCACATCATCAAGATGCAATATTACATTGTACACCCTCGTGTCAAGTGCTAATTCAATAAGAATTCATCTCTTCATGTTAAGATTTCTACAAATACAAAAAATTTCATTATAATTGAGTTTTCAAATTTTTATCGCTTGTTATTTAAGTCCATTACTAATATCACTTTTTAATCAATCAATAACAACACGTGACATTAGTAATTGTGAAATTTGTTGTAACCCTATTCTCTAGAGATATTGACCATATTATGGACCGAACACGAGTGTTGGGCTGTGGAATCTGACTAATTGGGCTTACTAAACACAGGGCCGGCGAAATGGTGGAGCAAGAGATGCGGTCGCCTAAGGCCCCAAGTAAAGAAAAGGCCCCCAAATTTTAATTAATAGGGTTATTTATAATCAATAAATAAAATTATATTTTTTTACTAGATGAAAAACAAATAAAAAATAGAGAAAAATGCAACGTCCACAATATTTTTCACAACACTTTTACAACTAATGCTAAGTAGCAGGTTGTTACAACCTGTTATTCATGGCAAAAAAAAATAATTATCGTGATATTTTCAAATTGAAAACAAAAAACAACCTAAAACCTAAGATTTGTTGTAGAAAAATATTGTGAATGTTACACTTCTAAAAAAAAAAAAAAAAAAGAATAATAAGAAGAGTTTAGTTAGCAAACTTTTACAAGTTCTCATCTAAGTCTACTACTAACACCACTCTTTTACTTACCATTATCAATCTACCATATCAATAAGTATGAAAAATTTTGACAAATTTTTTCTGTCTATAATATTTCTAAAAAAAGAAAAAATTCTACATAGTTCATGTTAATTAGTAGTAATTTTGTATCTAAACAAAAGATACTCCATTTTCGCCTTATGCCCCCAAATACATCAAGCCACCCTTGACTAAACAGGGCTTCCTAAGTCTAGTAGTTGTCCTAACTAGCCCAACTTTCATATGTTGGTTTTTAGACCCCTTAAAACACAATTGGTTTAACCTAGGAATTTAGCCAAGTTGTTACTTAGTCAAATTAATTAAATCTAGGTTAACACAATCAAATAATCATATCAAGTAAAGCAACGGAAATATAAAAGACACAAAGATATGATCACCCAGGAAACCAAACCGGTAAAAACCTGGGATGATTTAATCTAGCTATCCTCAAGGTAAACTTGAATCCACTATCTTGAAAGAATCGAAGTACATTCAATAAGACTTATAAGCCCCTATGCTCGACTTCTTATTGCTACCCACCAATAGAACTTACTAACACAACCACGTGCAAGCTCCGAATTCACGGACTCCTTCTTTCTTGGATTCTCCACCAAATACAAGCACACCCGCTTGTGTTTCTTTAAGCTCCAATGGTAGCAACTGGATTGATCATCAAGGTGTATAAAATTCTTCTCCTTAAAAACCCTAAGTTTATGTAAAGGAAACCTCCTCAAAGATCTCACAAGAGATTCACATAAACCGCAATATGAGCAACACTAAAACGTGGCTAGGGTTTCCCTTATATACCTAGGGTAAATTAGAAACCCAAAACCAATTAAAACACTTGGTGCTGAGTTGGAAATTCTAATTAAAAAACGTCAGACACGATTTTCGATTGATTGAGCCTAAGCTTCGATCGATCGAAATGTACGGAAACAATTTTTTAATTTGCACAGTAGCTTAATCCAACTTTATAACAAAGAACCAACTTTGAGCAATTCTAAAACAACTTAAATACATTGTTTTGATCATAATTTTCCAACAATACAAATTAGGATTCTAAATACATAAAACCTAAGTCTTTAGAACCTAACATTATACATTTATGTGCAAGGCTTTTCTCTTTTTTCAATTAAAATATGTAGAAAATATCATTTTCATCCCTATAATTTGATGTCACAGTTAATTTAGTTTTTGTTATTTTCAATTTGCAGTCAATTTGATCATTATCGTTAATTCACTAACGAAAAATGCCTATGTGGCAAATGGTGTACGCTATTGGCACGTTTGAAGCTCACATGGTTATTAAAATAAATTTTTTTTTAGAGAGTTTTAACCTATGATATTCACTCCTGATGATAGTTCTTTATTATCAAACCAAAACATCAATTGGTTTTTGGTGTAGGCGAGGATTGAATCTCAAATATCTTATTTAACCATCAAAGACTTTACCAGCTGAGTTAACTAGAACCTACAATAATTTTTTTTTATTTTATTTTAAAATGTCATGTCAACATCTAAATGAAAAAAGAAAAACATAAAAAAAAAAAAATAATTAACAATTTTTTTATTCCAAATTAAAAAGAGTTTTTTATTTTATTTTATTTTATTCCAAATTAAAAGGAGTTAATACTAAAGAAGTGGGTGAGTACTGTTTGGTGAGGACTGAAATAATAATGCCAAATAAAACATATCACATTACACTAGAAAAGAAGACATCAATTATTAGAAAAAAGGGCCCATAATCATATATTGGGCCTTGGGCTTAATCCAAGAACTTTGAATGGTCCGAGGAGGAACAAATATTCGTTAGAGGTTCCAATTTAAAGTCTCATAAGTGAGAAAAGAATGGAAAGTGGTCCGAGGAGGAACTCCTCCTCGGATATGATGAATGTAGCTCAAATATCTATTCCAACAATTAGAGTGGCCCTCCAGAAAGCCCCAATGATAGGCACGTGCCTCATGAACATATGAGAAGGAAGGAAATCCAAAATATATCTAAGGAAAAGCTGGTACCACCGCATTAAATACACTGCAGCTACTTTTTTGGCCGCATTTATGGGGAGAAGACCTCAGAACAATGTTGTCTTAACTACCACAACTCACAGAAAATTAAAGAAGTTGTTTGATGGGACAAGTATTCAAGTAAGGGCTCAGACGATCAACAAGTGTATGATCAAGATGATCCAATGGGAGCTATATAATGTAAGAGACCCTTCATGAGAAAATGATCGAAAAAATAGAGAGAGAGAACACTGTAGCAATCTAAATTGTCTTTGTATCCAATTATGATCAATTTATACAAGTGTGACCTCCTCGAACTGAAAGTCCATTGATATTAGAACCTATTATTTGTGTTTGATTGTCATTCAATTTAGTACTAGCCGTTGTTCAACTCATTAGGGCCTAGTTCTTTGACTCACTCTCTAAAAATTTATTGTATTGGGCTTATTAGACCAAAATCCCATACATCTTGGGCTTGGGTCTTAAACTGTGTCCCTACAATTGGCACCGTCTGTGGGAAGAACTTGTGTGATAGTAAGTATGACATCTAAATATGGTAGGATCAGGTCCTCATCGAGAAGAATCCATGGGTTCTAGGCAACAAGATGATTTCCTTAACCTTGATCGTAGGCGAGATCGAGAAGGTAGCGCACACACCACACATGCTAGTAAAAGTCATTCTCGAGTTGGGAGTCATGTCTCTTAAGAGCAGAATGAAAGAGCCATGTAAAGGGAGATTGACGATTTAAAGAAGAAGCTATGCCATGCACAATGGAAATGAACCCTTTCTAGTTCTGACGTCTGCTCTAATGATGAAGAGGATGCTAGTTATAGGCGAAGGTCAAGAACTCCACCAAGCGAGTCTTTCTCCTACAATGAAGAGCACCACCATAGGCAAAGATACAAGACCTCACCTCGTAAAGGGTTGGGAAAGAACGCTATGAGCAAGGCGTTGAATCAAATCTCCAAATCACCTTTCACGTGCAAGATAGAGAGAGTCAAACTTCCTTGGCGGTTCCATCAGCTCACGTTCACCATTTACAATGGTCGAACGAACCTTGTAGAACATGTGAGCCAGTTTAACCAGAGAATGGTTGTCCACTCTAAGAACGAGGCTTTGATGTACAAAGTATTTCCCTCTAATTTGGGGCCTATAGCGAGAGATGGTTTGATGGTCTGAGGGCCAATTTCATAGACTCCTTTAAGGAACTCACCTAGGCCTTTGACTCTCATTTTATCACGTGTAGTAGGGTACCTTAACAATTAATTATAGTAGGGCCAATCTCCTGAATCACCTTGTTCTTTCTTTTTACTACACCATTTTGCTGAGGAGTAATAGGAGCAGAGAATTCTTGAGAGATGCCTGATCTTGTGCAAAATGACTTCATATATGAGTTCTTGAATTCTCTACCATAGTCACTTCGAATTCGATTAATTTTCAAACTTTTTTCGTTCTGCAGTCTTGTACACAAAGTTTCAATATGCTCAGGAGCATCAGACTTGGATCGTAGAAGAATGACCCAAGTGTACCTAGTAAAGTCATCTACTACGACCATGATGTATCTCTTACCACCAAGAGACTCGGTTCTAGTTGGACCCATAAGATCCAAGTGTAGAAGCTCCAATGGTCTAGATTTAGCTGATGTCTGAGTGCCAGGATGCTTAGCTTTTGTCTGTTTTCCTAGCTGGCATAGTCCACATACCACATTGCTCATTCTACTAAGCTTTGGTATCCCCAACATTGACACATACTTAGATACAATAGAAAGATGTTTGTAGCTAGCATGTCCCATCCGTTGATGACATAAATCTTCATTTGGCAAACGAATGCTATTACACACAATATCAGCATCAGGAACTAGTCCATAATAGTTGTCAAGAGTGTGAACACCACTTATGAGTTTTTTTCCAGACTCATTCATGATAAGACACTTTCCCTTAGAGAATAGCACCATGAAGTCTTGATCACATATCTGGCTTATACTCAGCAGGTTCACCTTCAGACCTTCTACATATAGAACGTTTGCAATGTCCGGCAGTCTAGGTAGAGAAATGATTCCCTTTCCTTTAATCTGTTATTTGTTCCTATCACCAAAAGTGACATTGCCACCCTTTTTAGACTCAAAAACCTTGAAGAGAGATCGGTCTCCAGTCATGTGTCTAGAGTAGCCACTGTATAGGCACTACAAACACGTGTCCATCACTTTAAATGCAGACTTCATCATAAAACACACTTCGTGCTTGGATGACAAATCAGTGGGAATGGTACTTTCTCTCAAATGCCTTATAAAAGCTATGCCTTTAACTTTCACTCTTCTCAGACGAACTCTTTTGCATATTTTCATTTTGAGACAGTCTAGTTTCTTGTTAGCCACTTGAGATCTTTTCCAATGGTCACCAGAAGAGAATTCAAATAACTGTTAAACTTGTATTTTCTGAGACACTCAAACAAATAGAGATTAGAAAAACAAGATGTATTTGAAAGCAAAGATCTCTTCAAGCCGGTTACAGCCATGACAACAGGGGTCAATGGATCAACACAGCAAAGATTAAACCCTAATCAGAGTGTGCCTGCTCTAATACCACTTAATAGGCCACAAACTGAATGACCCCTTATGATAGAAATTAATTAATTAATTAGCCAAGTTATTAACTAATCAATTTATCATGTAAATGCGTGGTAGCACAAATAAATCACCAATAAACTAATTATGCGGCGAAAAATAAATAACACGGTGATTTGTTTACGAATGGGGAAAACCTAACGGCAAAAACTCCACCGGGTGATTTTCAGGTCACCACTCCCGAAACTCCATTATTATCACAACAAGCGGTTACAAGTAAAGGAATCAAAAGTACCTTACTAACCTATAGTTGAACCCTTACCCCAATACCTAATTGGACTTGTTCTGTAGTGACAGTTCCCCTTTCTGATGCACGGCTCCCAAGTGCGTGACTAACAGTTGCGTGGATCCCAGTACGTGACTTCAAAACACCAACTAAGAAGATTTTCAACTGCAAAGTTCTTCAGTTCATCCATACAATGAAGATTAAGAAGATGCTTGGTCACAAAACCCTACGGTGCAAATACACAGCAACTTCTTCAAGAGAAAAAGATGAACTAGGTCAAGAACTTTGTCTCCGGTCACAATTTGCTTGAACAGAGTTTGCTCAATGTTTGTGCAACTTGTGTACCATTTGACAACTCTTAAAACAATCCTTTTATATGTCTAGGGTTAGGAGAAAAGAAGGTCTAAAGACATATTCACGGATCCCAAAAAAATTCGATTCGAATTCTGAAATTCTCAAACCTCGATAGATAGGAGGTGTTGAGTAGTTGTCGAGTTTTAATGAATTTGCACTCTTTGCTTGATTTCTTGAACAGACTTGAAGGTTTCAACACTTGATCTTGAAATATGGTTTCTTGAAATATTTAAACATATCCTAAGTCTACCAAAATACAAGTAAAGTGCATTTTGTCAAAGGATAAGCCAATTACATAAAATTATGACATATGTTCTTAACATATGAAACACATATGTCCTAACAAGTTGAAGGGTAAAATGATAAATCTTATCACGGCAGGTAGTATAAAAAGGCCTTAGCTGTACACAGTAAACAAAACGGGGGAATAAGGAAAAACAGTAGGAAACATAGAAACAAGAGAGAAAAAGTTAGAGAGGATAAATAAAAAGAAAGAAAATAAGAGAGTAGGAAGTGAAGTGAGTAAAACAAAAGTGTGATAGGGCATGCACCAATAGGCTACTACATTCTCTCCCTCTCAATAGCCTACTCTCTAGCAAGTTAAAGGATTCTAGATTCAGCCATTTAAGTCCATTCTTTCAAAGTAGACAATTTCTATGGTAGGATTTCTCTGTGAAATTGCCCACATTGGAGATTGGTTCACTTCTTGGACTTAAATTTGCTAAGGAGCCAAGTTTAGCAGACTAATCCCCTTCCCCTCTTTTAGCATGATTGTTTAAGTATTAACATTATTCTTTTCATTATTGCTAACTTATTTATGCCATACTTATATTATTGCATTTTTACTGTTGCAAAGTTGTTTAGATATTATCTTTGGTTGGCAGCGAGCACTTTAGTTAGAATACCTCTTGTTATTTCCATGTTATATTACGTTTCTCTAGCCATAACGTTTTTATGACAGCATCTCCTATCGTGGACACGTGATCAAGATCTCTGTAAAAGGGTCTTGACTTGTGCACAAGCTGACTTAAGGTGGGTTTCAATTGAGCTAGTCTGGACTCTCTTACCCCAAAACTATTGGGCCACAGTACGGTAAGTACAGTTCAGCCTAGAATACAAAAAGGCCCACCACACATGGATACCTATGAAACTAGATTACAACCAAAATTTAAGAAACTATGAAACCATAAAACTAATCAGCTAACTTCTAGTTCTCATAAAAAAATAATAATAATAATAAATAAATAAATAAATCATCTAACTTCTATGATCTCTATCTCTCTCGGTTAACTCTCAAACCCAAAAGCAGGAATTTATCAATGTCCATCACAAGACATCACAAGAACATTTTCAATGATAATCAGCAATTTCAATGAAATCGAGAGCCTCAATGTTTGCAACTACCTCACTGATTACATGCCCATGGGAAAGGGAAAAGCAAGCCAAAGTCACTGTAGCCTTGCCCAAAGGTGGCAAGGAAGACCATGCATGATCAAGTCACCTTGGCCCATAAGCAGGGAAAACTTAAAAGTAAAAAATATTGGGATTGATTTAGATTTTAGAAAAAAGGTGGTTTTATTTTGTAGGAGAAAAATCAAACAAGGTTTCTTTAGATCAGAGTTATTGGTGATTTTGCAATACTTTTTTATCTTCCTAAATTTTTATTTATTTATTTATTTATTTTTAGAAAGTTTCAACCTATGGCGTCCACTCTTGATGATAGCTCTTTATAATTAGACTAAGACACCAATCAGCTTTTGGTATAGACGGGGATTGAACCTCAGATCTTTTATACAACCATCAGATATTTTACCAATTGAGCTAACTAGAACCCATATCTTCCTAAATGTTAAGATGCCTATAAATGTAATAATAATTTTTTATCTCCCTAAATGTTAAGATGCTTATAAATGTAATAAATAAGAGAGAGAAAGAAATGCTAGTATTCATTAGATAAAACTGAGTTGGAAAGCAATAAAAATTAATATTTTTCCTACCATTAGATTTGTGAGAAATCAATAGTTTAATATAGATATAATTTCACAAGAGTTACACCAGGTATAACCTAAATCCATCTCATTCATTCATATATATATATATATATATATATAACCATATATTTGTTATATTACATTGCTTTTAAAATTTATTTATAGTAAAGTTTATTTTATCACGTGACCGTTTTCTTAGAAAAAAAGAAAAGAAAAAAAAAGCATCAATTTATGATTGATATCAATCTATTAAAGATGATGAACTTTCTAGAAGGCTCACCGAATTAGAAAACTTGTTATTTTAAGCAAAAAATAAAAAATAACAACTTGTTTTTTTTTTCCCCAACATACTAAACTATGTGACAAATATTTGTTATGGATCCGTTTGGTAAGAGATTTCTGGTAACGTTATTTGTATTTTTTGGAAAGAGTAATATTATTGACACAAACTATTTTACAACATTTTTACAAACTACTGATGTGGCTTTTAGTAATTTTCAAATAATTATTGATAAACATAAATGTGATGTTAGTGGTGAGCCCATATTAGAATTAATAAGAATTTGCCACTCAATAGTTTGTAAAAACGTTGTGAAATAGTTTGTAGATCCGTTTGATAAGAGATTTCTGGCAACATTATTTATAGTTTTTGGAAATAGTAATATTATAGACACAAACTATTTTACAATATTTTTACAAATTACTGATGTGACTTTAGTAATTTTCAAATAATCATTGATAAACATAAATGTAATGTTAGTGGTAAGCTCATATTAGAATTAATAAAAATTTGCCACATCAATAATTTATAAAAATGTTGTAAAATAGTTTGTAATTGTAATATTACTCTTTTGGAAATATATGTGAGTGAAAAAGTGTGTGAAAATATGTATAATATTATTTAATCACTGAAAACTGTTGTTTAAATAACAGTAATAAATGGGCCTATATTACATTGCTTTTAAAATTTATTTACAGCAAAGTTTATTTTATCACGTAACTGGCTTTCTTAGGAAAAAAAAAAAAAAAGCAGCATCAATTTATGATTGATATCAATGTATTAAAGATAATGAACTTACCAGAAGGCTCGCCGAATTAGAAAACTTGTTATTTTAAGCAAAAAAAAAAAAAAGGTTGTCTGGTGGGGGAAGGACAGTGAGAAGAAGAGAGTGGGAATAAAAGCTGGCGGCTTAAAACGGAGAGAGAAACAATTTCTTTTTATTTAATACTATATAGATAGGTTGGTGGGCTAGGTTTTTCTAAACAAAGTCCAATCTCTTAATTAATTTTCTTTTCAGCCCAAAGTTGCCACTCTCAATGCAAACCATTCATAAAAATTTTAATCTCCTTTTTATGTTGTGTGAAATACGTAATTAATAAAATAATAATCAATATGTTAAAATTTGCAGGGTATTACACAAGTGCTGGATGAATTCCATTTTACTGTTTTTGCAACATCTTGCTTGTTTCAAGTCTTATTTCGACTTATGAGCCATCGTTTTTAAAGAGAATTCAATTATTCATAATGTGAGTCCAAATTTATCAAGACTGAATGGTCAAATCTTGGTCAAACATTTGTTAGACCCAGGTCAACCATGGCCAAACTTGGGAAAAGCAATAGAAAATGTCATTTTTAATGCAAAATGATGAATTTTAGTAGTTGAATAAAATTTTGAAGTTGTTTGACCCTCAGTTAATTCAATTAAAACTTGATCAACAAAGGATATTTTGGTCATTTTCCCCTTGATATTTAAAATTGATAATTCCAACATTTGGTTGGGATAAGTGACATCAAATCTAACATTCTCCTGATCTGGGGATGAAAATTGTATTTTTATTTTTATTTTTTGCTCAAATTGGGATTTTACAGGCAAAACAAATGTGAACAAAATACAGTATCAATAACCACCTTTGATCTACTCTAATTTCTTTGGCTCTTGATTAACATTTATGCTCCTCAGATCACTAGTACACCTGTTGACTATGACAATTGTAGTGCCATTCAAATCACCCATAATGATGTCTTTCAATAACAAACACATTGAGATTGATTGTGATTTTGTTTGTTTAACACTTCTAACAAGGGAGTTTTCACTTATTCTTAGTTTCCTCTTAAGACTAACTATTGACTTGTTCACCAAGTCTCACCCATTTTTCCGTCTTCAGGATCTCGTTTCAAAAGTCAAGATGGATTCCTCCTTAATTAATTAAGACCTCGAGTTTGAGGGGGTAGTTTAGTATATACAGTATTATATTTTAGATGTCTATTCAATATATATATCAGATCCATGATTGAGCTAAAGTTAAGGAACATTAATATAATCTTTATTTTAGTCTGACTCAAGGGATTTTGTGTATATATCAACTCTATTGCGTATATAATCAACCCCACACAATTTATTTTAATGTACAAAAATCGTACAAATTATTTACAATTTATACAAGCATAGGCTCATTCAACCTCTGCTAAACATTACCGAGCTTGTCAAATTAATGTCGAAATTGATTTCACAAATCAGCTAAATTCTCATCAGAAGATCGGCCAGATGTCTTGAATCCGAGGCTCACGCCCTCCCCACTTGCCACCAAGTAGTGCACTTAATTTTACTTATTAAAAAAAAAAAAAAAAAACAATTCTCCCCATTCAAGTGAAATTAATAAAATCCATTTCATAGTGTATACTTTATTTCTTGTCATTATTGGTGTACATGCTACTATGTCATTCAAAATATAAATGACGTTATATTGGAAATACATTTAAATTTATAATATAAATTTATTTTAGTTATTTAAATACAAAATTATGTCAAGTTCAGCTACCTATGAGGTAAAATCCAAATTCCCCTCAAAAATAGTAGATTTAAATATTTGAACCCAAAAATAAATTTTAAAATTCACAAACTGTACTATTAGAGTCAGGTTAAGTCCGAAAACTCACTAAACTAGATTAATTCCCATTCCTACGTTGAAAACTTATAAATATAAATTCTGACATCCAGATGAGTGACACAAGCAGCTCTTTTAAACAAATTCTTCACAAAAATGCAAATCCTACACTTAGTTATCCTTAATGAGTAGGTACACTTATGCAGTTATGCTGATCATCCACGCAATCAAAACTAAATGTTTGTGATCTTGCTTAATAAAATATAAAATCTCATCAGCAAAATTAAAAGTAACGAATAATAAAATTTCAGTTATAAAACAAAAAATGAGAAATAATTAAAGGTCTGTTGTATTGTGATATGGGTCATGTTAACGAGTGCCGTACGGCACTGGTTAAGAATTCATTTAAGGAAAGTTTTTATATCACTTTTATGGGAAATAAAAAAAGCTATCAAAACATTAATTGCTTTTTTTTCTTTTTTCATAAAAACTTTCTTTAATTAGATTCTTAACTAATGCCGTACAGCACCCATTAACATTTCCCTTGTGATATTAGTAGGGATCGAGCTGCAGCATTAATAGCATATTTTAATTATGTTAAAAAATAAAAAAATAAAAAATAAAAAACAAAGTTCTTGTCTAAGGCCCTGTACAGCATCAAATGCTAATGCAAAATATATACATTTCACAACCCCCACCCATGATACAGAATAAAGATAAGTAAAATACTCAAACATGAACTGGAAAGCAAAAAGTGATAGACTAATAAACTTGCGTCACATACATCTTAGAACGCACCCATAACCTTTTTCCTTTCATTAAGCTCCTTATCAGAGCTCGATCCTCGAACTAAATACGTATAAGATACCTTAAGTTGTAGCGTTGGAGTTATTCGTGAAGATGTCCCGACTTGTGCCAGTCACACTATCAGAATCAAGACTTCGACTAGTTGACAATCCAATATTAAACGTAGATAGCCCATCACCAGTTTCCGATTCCAACATGGGTCTAACATTGTGAACCTTGATGTTTTGAGAGACACGAAATGATCTCACCTCCTGATAAGTTTCTTAAAAACGTCAATATAGGGCTTAACTCGATTTTGAGAAAATCGAGTTCAAAAAAAGAGATATTTCCCTAATTAGTTTAAAAAATATGATAAAATACTGGATTATTTTTTTAAAAAGGGTAAAAATCAATTTTTTCCAATGAAATTCATTACTTAATAGTTAATACCATCTTTTTAGTTGGATGATGGCCACGAATCACGGATGATCAATACTAGTAAAGTAGCTGTCAAATCATGAGAAGTGGGGCAGAGGAGACTTGAAAAGTCATGAGGAAGAAACTCCAAAATGATTAGAAACTTGATAATGCACTCGAAAATCGAAATGTCTAAGTTTTTGGTTTCTTTTATGGAGAATACAAAAGCTATAAAGATAAGATAAGATAATATAAACCAACAAAAGAAGGCATGGACACAGACGTGCAGTTGCCAGTAATGATATAAGGAAAAGTCTCACTGCTGACGTGCGCTCAAGGAATTTGCACTAGATAATGAAAGCCATTGGAGTCAAGCAAATTGCCTGTAATGATTGAAACGAAGTGGAAGATTTTTTGTGTGAGGGATATTTTATTATGCAACAATAATTCTAGTCGCAACAATTTTTTATAATTTTTTTTCGTAATTATGACATGGTATATTATGATTTTTTTTTTTAAATCAAAGATATATTATGTTTGATGTATAATAATGAAAAAAATAAAAAATAAAAAAATAATAATAATAATCACCTAGCAAGCATATTTGATCACGTAGGAATGACAACATGATAGCTACCAGGTTTATTTTTTATTTTTCACTTCCACCACTTTTCCCCACACCCGTTCCTCCCCTTTCCCCCACCTCCGTTCTGGGACTTTTTTTTTTCCTCCACCATCCTAGGTGGCACTCAAGGGTACCCATCCCACTCAATTAATTGTAATTAATATTTGATTTAAAATATATAATACATTAAATTAAAACTCATAAATATTATAAAAAAAACATGTCTAACATTACAAATCTTTCTAAAAGCATAGCAATATAGCAATTCAACTATTCAAGTATTAAAAATCATAAAAACAATTAAAAATAATAATAATACAACAACAATTAAAAATTTATAAACAATATAAATATTTATCATAAAAATATCAAATCAATAATACAGCACCAAAAGACATCATATATTAAAATTTGAAAGTTAAAGAACACATATTTGTAGTAAAAAAAAATATAAATAAAAAATGTAATTTAAAAATTTTAAATATAAACAGGGCAGTTCCCCTAATAAGCACTCCCACCCCAAAGCCACTTTGGGGGGAAGGAATATTTAACCCCAATCCCTAGTCCCATTTGTCAAAAGATCTCATAAAACACACAGAAAAAAACCTATACAAAATATTTTAAAAATTAATTCTTAATTTTTAAATATAAACTGCGTTCCAATACACCCTCGTCATAAACCCAAACCCATTTAGGGAGAAGGATTTAACCCCATTCCCAACCTTATTTGCCATAAGGGACGAATAAAATCTACCCTATTCAAGGTGGGGATTGGGGAGATAAATGTATTTAAAATAATATCCCCACTTTTAGATAGAATTAAAAGACTTTTTTATGGATACAATAGAATTTCAATATATGACATCCATTTTATGATGATTACACTTTATTTTAGGTTTAGACACCAGTCATTTTATGGTGTGCTAGGTTCAAATCCCCAAGTCTCTTATTTGATAATAATAGATATTACCAATTCAACTAACTAGAACTTGCTAATAAATTATTAGGCTAACATGTGAAATTAATCACACTTGAGTTCATGCATGTCACGCCCCAAACCCAAAAAGGTCCAAAGTATGAGAAATACATCCCAAAGAAACCTGTAGTTTTTTTCCTTTTTGACAATTCAATCCAAACAATTCATACCAAGTATCAATATCAAGAATTTTCATAATAATTTGATTAAAGATACTCCCAAAGTAAGTCAGAACTCTATGCAATACTTATAATAACCATTTGGCTACAAAAGAATAGAGGTCGGAATTAATATAATTACACATCAATAACTTGTCCCATCAGTGGAAATAAAAGTCATAACCACTATTAGATATAAAAGAATGAATCAAGCCTACTCTAGGATGTACATCATCTAAAGATCACCATCACAAAAATCCAGCCTCTATCAGTAGTTAGTCTAACTACTGTTAGCCACAAAAACCTGTCTCAAAATAATCTTTGTCTACTTTGAAAAAGTTTGTGAAAGAATGGGATGAGATGGAGTCCAGTAAGTAGCATAATTGGGGGAATTACATTTTACCATCCTAAACTATATCTCAGATTACACTTTACACCCTAAACTTTTCGAATGCACATTTTGTAACCAAAACTATAACCCTTGTTACACTTTGCACCCTGGCGTTAAGTTTACCGTTAACTTAGATGGAAAAGTATGACATCATGTAAAAAGACCAAATTGCCCCTCTTCTCAATACCTTAAAAACAAATAAGAAATTACACTTTACCTTCCTAAATTATTCTTTTGATTACACTTTGCACCCTAAACTTTGGATTTCTATCCAAGTTAAAGTGTAACAAGAGTCATAGTTTATGGTATAAAACTTGCATTTGAAAAGTTTAGGGTACAAAGTGTAACTTAGGGTATAATTTAAGATGGTAAAGTGTAATTTCTCCTAGCATAATTAATGGAGATGGGGGAAATGAAAATTTCATAATGATAAATAGTTTAAAAAACATGTTATAGTATGGAAATTTCTAACTGAATACTACAAGATCATTTTCAATAATAACATGATAAGAATGATTAAATAATGCCACCCAAAGCTTCAAATTAAAATGGTCACCATGAAACCACATAATATATATATATATATATATATATATAGCGTAAGCATAACAACATTGTTCCAAAAACCTGAAAGGCCAACCCAAGCCATATGACAAGTCACCACAAAGAAGGAAATGTCACAAAGACATTATACCGCCATAGAGACAAGTCAAAACACAAACCACTAGCATGATATGTACCTCTTTTGACATGTGGTCTATTGGCCTCATAGGTAGCAGCCTCACCCACACCCTCAAGAATTCACCTCTCTCGCCCATGGCCAATAGGGGAAAATGCGTCATATAGTAACTCTTTTGCATGTGTTCTATTGGCCCTACCTAGCCTCATCCACACCCTTAAGGTTTTACTTCTCCCTCCCGTGGGCAACAGGGAAGAACGCGCCGTACAGTACCCCTTTTGCATGTGGTCTTTTGGCCCTATGGGTAGGAGCCTCACCCACACATTCAAGGATTTACCTGCGTCATGCAAAGTGAGTGGCTCTATCTTGACTTGTCATCACAAAGACGAGGTAATCTGACATCACACAAGTGTTGTTACAAAGACGAGGTAATCACCAATATTGTGGTACAATGTAAAATCACATCAAAAGCTCACAAATTAAATGTATTCAAAATACGTAGTCTACTTTCCAAGTAGTTTCATAAAATTGCCCAATAACCAAGATATCCATAAAATTCTCAAGGTCATTAAAATCATTCCTTGTAATAAGATTTTCTATCAATTTCCCAAATAATACCACAAATTATGAAAGCTATTATCAAAGGAGTTCAAAGATGCTTTTCTTTTCCATGCCACATATTCATGCATTTCCTCATATGCAATATTAAATACGATGCACTTTTCATATATAATCATATATAATAGGGCCACAAGACAACACTTTTTAGAAAAATATAGTTTCACAAATAATTTTCCAAAATGTGTTTAACCTAAAAACAACATTTCATGTCATGTTATTATTTTCCAAAAATCTCATTAAAAAGCTACTTACCTTAACCCGCAAAAGTCTAATTCTCCAAGCTCTAAAGGAGATTAGCTAGAACCTAAACAGTACCAAACAAACCTGTTACGATAAGCATAAAGCTTGACATTGCATCTAGCTACGAATTAGAGATCACTAAATAAGAAATCATTTAGGCAAACCTAAGTATTTAACCTCAAAAGTAATGTATTCCACTTCCAATGTTTCTCAACAATTTTATTTACAAGATATAGACTCCAATTTATAAAATTAACTAATTCAAGATCATCTCCCTAATACTAAAATCTTAACAATTTATTAGTAACTTCCATAAGATTTACACATCATCATCAAGAGTGACCCATGAAACAAAATCACAATATCTACCAAGACAAGAATTTTAAATCTTCAACTAGCTCCAAATAAACTCAATAGTAATGGAAAATTAGATTTACCAACTATCACATGATAGAATCCAAACCCCTAAATTTCCACCATAAGTAAACCTTAGACAGCCACCATTTGTAAAACCATAAACCCACTTATCAAATAAGTCCACCAAATCAAAACCTATACACATAAACACAAGATTATCACTCCAAAAGCTTAGATAAAGAGAATCTCTAGCAAAAGTATAAAAATCCACCAAAAAAAGAAGAAGTGTTTACCTTAAATAAAAGAGAAGAAAATGCCTTAGAGATTTCTAAGGAGTTTTCTAGTAAATCTCATTGGAAAAGATGGTGAAGGTGGTGGTAAGGAGTGGAGACCGGTGGGAGAGTGTGAGGGAGAAAAAGAGAAGTGTGTTGTGTCTGTATGAAATGGAAAAAAGAAAAATGTAAAAAACCATTAGCCTTCATTTAGAAGGAGAGAATGGAATGAAATGGAAATAAATGAAAAGAATAATTTTAGAATATTCTTCCATTCCCTTGTTTGGGAGTTTTAATGAAGAGAATGAAATTCATTCTTCTTTTTGAGAGTTTAAGTGGGAGGGAATGGAATAGGTAGGAGGGAACACTCATTCCTCTCTATTCCCTTAAAATCTCAAATTTCCATCTCCCCGAAATTGGGAGGAATGGAAGGGAACAAATTAGATTTAATGAATTTTTTACTAAATTTAATGAATTTTTTACTAAACTCCCAAAATACCCCTATATATTCAACCCTTTATTTTAAAATGTGGGTATAATAGTAATATTGTCATAAAATGAATTCATTCCATTCCATTCCCTTTATGTTACTCCCAAACAAGATTACTTATATTCCATTCATTTTTATTCTTTTCCATTCATTTATTTTAAAACATTCAATTAAGGCTACTTAATTCCATTCCATTCTTTTCCATTCATTTCCCTTACTTACATACATTCCGTTACTTTCCATTCCCTTATGATCATTTCATTTCATTCCCTTATAAACTCCTAAACGAAGCCTTAGTTGACCAGCCAAAGAGGGAGATAAGGGAGTGTTATGTGTGGTGGTAGTTAATGGGGTAGGGGAGGTATGTGAGGGTCCAAAAAATTTGATCTTTTTTTTTATTATTTTTTTATTTTTATAGGCTTGAGGCGTTACAATGCATTACAACCTCTAAAAAAATGGGATTGCAATTATGAGCTAAAAACTGGGCTGTTATTAATGTTATGTGTACTGAATCATATGGGCTTTTGTTGTTGTCAAGTCTTGTAAAAACAGGTCAAAAAGATAGAAGAAGCTATTTATGTGTGATTGTGTTGCTCCAAATGACAAATAGTGGTTTTTTTTTTTTGGTTACCCCAGGTTTTCTTATGCATCTAGCTCCCCCATGTTGTGAACTTCCTACATAAACTAGCAAAAACACTTATAATTTTAATTAACTAACATTGGTTATTCTTATTTTTTGTTAAATAATTAAATTGGTAATTACTTGTTAGTTGTAATGCACGAACTCATAAAGCAAGTTTGATTTATTGTAATATCTTTTACATGGTAATTGTAACATTATAGAGGAAGTTTTTAAGAGAACACTCCTAACCACTAAGATACTTAAAGTGATTATGTTAAACTTAGTTTAATAAATAAGTAAATAAATATATAAATATATATATATATATATATATATATATATATATTAGTAGTCTAGCAACTTTTGATTTAACCATTGGACTTTTTTTATTAAAAAACAAAAAATTTTAAAAAATCATTTAAAGCCTTAATAAATAAATAAATAAGGCTTCCATCAACAGAAACAAAAAATTAAATAGATTTGACTGTAAAATTTTTTAAATAAGTTTCAAAAAAAAAAATTTCCTTGAAAAAAATAGATTGATTCCTCCCTTATAAAAAATTGATTCTTTACTTATAAAAAATAATAAAATAAGATACTCATACAAGCCCATGGTAGCCCATTAGACCTAACCCGGTACCCCTGCCTGCTAAAGACAAAATAAGCATTGCCCACGAGTAAGATCATGGGCTGGGATTTTCTCTTTCGGCTCAGCTTAACCTGACCTGTTAACTAGTTAACAATCTGCTATGCCTAACCCATTATGCCCATGGGCCAAGTAAAAATGGGGGGCCAGCCCATTAACAACCCATATTCTCACTCATCTACATTTTCTACTATCAAATTCAAAATTTAAAATGATACAACTTCTTAATACAAATTATGAAATAAGCTTATCTTTTGGTTACATTTTTTTTTTCTATTAAAAAAAAAAAAAGAGTAAGGTTTTTGTTTTTCTAGTTAACAAATAGGATGAATAGGAGGGATTGGGAAGATTTTGTAATGGAAAGGTTTGATAGGGCATTTGCTATTGTGGATTGGGTGAATGCCTACACTAGTTACTCTCTTAGAAATCTTCCTATTGTTCGATCAGACTATGGTCCTATTTTGCTAGATTTTGAAATCAACCAATCCTTCAGGCGTACACCTTTCAGATTTGAGAGAATGTGGATGACACACCCTACATGCAAAGAAGTTGTCCAAAAAGCTTGGAATTTTAAGGTAGTTGGTTCTAAGGCATACCAGCTAAAGAATAAACTTTCAAATGTGAGGAAAGATCTCATCAGTTGGAACAAGCAAATTTTTGGTAAAGTTGAGAATGACATTCGGCTCAAACAAGCTCAATTGAAAACCATCCAAAATTCTATTCACATAGTTGATGATGTCAGAAAGAAAAAAAAAAAAAAAAAAAAAACTGTTTAGAGTGGAACTTGAAACACTTATGCACAAAGAGGAAGTAATGTGGTCTCAGAAGGTTAGATGCAATTGGGTGGTTCTAGGAGATAGAAATACGAGGTATTTCCAAACTGTGGTGAAGCAAAGAAGAGTAAGGAGTAGGATCTTACAACTGAATACTGATGATGGTGAAGTATTGAAGATCAGGGAGGAATTGAACAACCGCTCTTACAACACTTCAAGCAATCTTATGGGAGGACCACTACAACTGATGTTGACTATATTCTTGAGGAGATCAGAACCTTGCCTATTCCATAGATATCCAACCAACAGAATTTGGCTATTACCACACCAGTGACAAATGAAGAGATTGAATTCACCATCTTCCAACTTGGATCCTTCGAATCACCTGGACTAGATGGAATTCTAGCCTTTTTCTATTAGAAGTATTGGAACTTGGTGAAAAATGACATCTTCAACTATGTTCAATCCTTCTTCCATATAGGTTCTTTACTGAAAACCAACCAAACATTCATTACTCTTATTCCTAAAAACTCTTGTCCTAAGAATGTCAACCATTTTAGGCCTATTAGCTTATGCAATGTCATATACAAAGTTATTTCCAAAATTATAGTTAATAGGCTTAAACCCTTCATGGACTACCTCATCACCCCCTTTCAAAATGCCTTCATTAAAGGGAGGAACATCTCTGATAACATTTTAATTACACATGAAATCTTTGACACTTTAGGCAAAATGAAGGGTAGGAAAGGTTGTTTTGGGCCTCTAAAGATTGATATGAGTGTTAGGACATATGTGGATCATGTTAAGAACATATGTCATTTAGAATTGGCTAATCCTTTGACAAAACGCAATTTACTTGTAATTAGGTAGATCTAGGATGTGTTTAATACTTCAAGGAACAAGAGTTCAAGTTTAAGTATTGAAGCCATGCAAATCTATCCAAGAATCAAGTGAAGAAGTGCTATATTTTAAAGCTCGACAGATGTATCTATCAAGATTTAGAATGTGAAGCTCGATAGATAAGCTTGACAGCAGTATCTATTGAGAATTACGAAAATCAGTTTTTCAGGACTGTTTTTCACACATATCCAAGCTACGTGTTTAGGTTTTCTTTTCTCATAACCCTAAACATATATAAGGATTATTTTAAGGGCCGTTAGAAGGTTGTTGCACTTGTTGTTGCAAGCATATTGTGACTAGAGACAATTTGCCCTAGTTCATCTTTCTCTTGAAGAAACTTCTGCGTTTGTATGCTGTAGGGTTTTGTGACCAAGGAGCTTCTCAATCTTCATCGTGTGGATGAACTGAAGAACTTTGCAGCCAACTTTCTTCTCAAGTTGGTGTGTTAGTCACATATTGGGATTCGTGCATCAATTGGTTAGTCATGTACCTGGAGCTGTGCATTAAAAGGAGAGATTGTCACTACAATACAAATCTAATTGTGTATTGTGGTAAAGGTTCAACTGTAGGTTGGTATAAGGTACTGAGATTTCTTTACTTGTAACAGCTTGTTTTGATAATAATGGATTCTCGGGAATGGTGACCTTCCAACATCCCATTCAAGAAAGCACTTTTGACATCCATTTGGTATAGCTTGAAATTTAGATGACTAGCTATAGCCAAAAGTATCCTAATGGATTCCAGTCTTGCTACCAGTGCAAATGTCTCATCAAAATCAACCCCTTCCACCTGTGTGTAACCTTGAGCAACAAGTCTAGATTTATTTCTGATAACTGTGCCATGTTCATCAGACTTGTTCTTAAAGATCCACTTAGTTCCAATCACATTTACTCCCTTTGGTCTTGGAACTAATTCCCACACATCATTTGGAACAAACTGGTGAAGTTCTTCATGCATGGAGTTTACCCAGTCAGCATCTTGAAGAGCTTCATCTACCTTTTTTGGTTCGAATTGGGACAGATAGCATGAGTGAGTAATTACACTTAAGGCTTTTGTCCTTAATCTCATGTTATCATTTAGACTTCCCAATATGTTTGAGGAGGGATGGTTAAGTCTTATTCTAGAGGAAGGACCCTTGACTAGGGATGTTGATGTACCTTTTTGTTCTGGTGAAGGGCTGAACTCATGTAGTACTTGTTGAGTCTCATGTACTGGTGTGGATGGTTCCGGACTTTATGGAACAGACACATCATCATTTAGCACCATTAACTCTTCATCACTGTGCTTACCAACATGGTCAACAAGAAGAGAGTCATCATTCTCCACAGGCATATCTTGAACAGGAGTGACATTTTCTGATTGAGCTTCAGAACACACTTCATCATTAATCACAACATTTGATGATTCCATCACAATTTTGGTTCTCAGATTATACACTCTATATGCTCTACTAGTAGAGGAGTACCCTAGAAAATATCCCTTGTCACTCTTAGCATCAAATTTTTCTAGGTTCTCTCTATCACGTAGAATGTAACAATCACTACCAAAAATTCTGAAATACTTAACAACAGGCTTCTTTCCTTTCCAGAGTTCATAAGGAGTCTTCTTTGAATCAGGTCTGAAATACACCCGGTTGAGTGTATGTCAAGCAGTATTAACTGCTTCCCCCTAGAAGGATTTGGGCAACTTTTTATTGTGTAGCATGACACGTGCCATCTCTTGGACAGCTCTATTTTTTTGGTTCCCCTATTCCATTCCGTTGAGGAGTCTTAGGTGAGGAGAACTCTTGATGTGTGCCTTGATCATTGCAGAAAGTGGCCAGCTTGGTATTCTCAAATTCTCTTCCATGGTCACTTTTGATTCTGGCTACTACAGTATCTTTCTCAACCTACAACTTTTTGCATAGATGTATCATCTTCTCAGGAGCCTCAGCTTTGTCTTTCAACAGCACCACCCAAGTGTATCTAGTGAAGTCATCCACAACCATCAAAATATATTTCTTTCCACCTAGACTCTGAACTCTGGCAGGACCCATGAGATCAATGTGAAGAAGCTCCAAAGGCCTTGAAGTTTGTACACTTGCCACAGATGGATGTTTAGACTTTATCTGTTTACCTATTTGACATGGTCCACATATGCACTTATCTATCTTCCCAAACTTAGGTAAACCAACAACTGCATCACATCTGGAGAGTTTTTCTAACTGTTTATGACTAGCATGCCCCAAACGTTGATGCCACAAATTAACTTGATCTATCTTTGCACTAAAACACTTGTTGCTTATGCTTGGTGTCAATCCATAACAATTGTCTGCAGTCTTTACACCAACGCACATACAGTCACCTCCACCATCAAGAATCTCACATTCATACTTGGTGAAGAGAACGTTTAGCCCATTATCACAAATCTGACTAATGCTGAGTAGGTTTGCCTTCAGTCCATCGACATATCAAATATCTTCAAAGACTGGCAATCCTGGGATTTCCACAGTTCCAATCCCTCTGATTACAGATTTGCTTCCATCTTCAAAAGTGACTGTCCCAATCTTTCCTTCAAAGAGAGTTTTGAATAGTCCTTTGTTACCTGTCATATGCCTGGAACAACCACTATTCAAATACCAAAGACATGAATCACGTGCCTTTAAGGCGGTTAAGGCAGTATAACACAGATAATCATTATCACATGTGATAAGCAGTCTAAGGAAAGATTTAACATGTGCAACAAGAGACAAATACCCAAAGTAAGCAAATTGATAGATAAGCATCATACTTTGCAAAAAATTCATAATAAAGGAGTCAAGAATCAGCTCAGTGATCAAAAGATCAACAACAAAAGAGCTACCTGCTCTGATACCACTTGTCAGTTTTTAGACCCCTTAAAACACAATTGGATTAACCTAGGAATTTAGCTAAGTTGTTACTTAGTCAAATTAATTAAATCTAGGTTAACACAATCAAATAATCATATCAATTAAAGTAGCGGAAATAAAAATAACACGAAGATATGATCACCTAGGAAACCAAACCGGTAAAAACATGGGGAGGATTTAACCTAGCTATTCTCAAGGTAAACTTGAATCCACTATCTTGAAAGAATCAAAGTTCATACAATAAGACTTACAAGCCCCCACGCTCGACTTCTTATTGCTACCCACCAGTAGAACTTATTGACACGACCATGTGCAAGCTCCGAATCCACAGACTCCTTTTTTCTTGGATTCTTCACCAAATACAAGCACACCCGCTTGTGTTTTCTTTAAACTTCAATGGCAGCAACTAGAATGATCATCAAGGTATAGAAAAATCTTCTTCTTGAAAACCCTAAGTTTATGTGAAGGAAAGCTCCTCAAAGATCTCACAAGAGATTCACATAAACCGCAATATGAGCAACACAAAAATGTGGCTAGGGTTTCCCTTATATACCTAGGGTAAATTAGAAACCTAAACCAATTAAAACACTTTGGGGCTGAGTTGGAAAACCTAATTAAAAAACGTCAGGTACGATTTTGGATTGATCAAGCCTAAGCTTTGATCGATCGAAATGTACTAAATCAGTTTTTTAATTAGCTTAGTATTTTATTCCAACTTTACAACAAAGAACCAACTTTGAGCACTTCTAAAAACAACTTAAATACATTGTTTTGATCATGGTTTACCAACAATACAAATTAGGATTCTAAATACATAAAACCTAAGTCTTTAGAACCTAACACCTTTACTGCCACTGTTAATCCTACTGATGGGATTGTTGAAGATGTGGTTGAAGAAGAGGAATTGGTGGAGTCCAAGTTTGAGAAGATGGATGACATCCATACAGCCTATGAGAAATTGTACAAGCTTTCTGAGAAGCATGAGAAACTCTATAGGCTAGCCACCAAAAAACTCAATGATGTGGAACTTGACCATGAAGAGTTGTCCACAAAGTTTGATGAGGCTAATCAAACTATTGGAGCTCTGAGGTTTGAGAATAACTTCTTGGCTGAGAAGACCAAGAAGCTTGAAGCGGAGCTGTCTCAAGTTAGAGCTCAATTAGAGAGGACTTCAAGTGCGAAGCTTGATAAAATGCTCAACAGTTAGAAATCTACTTCAAATCGAACAGGTTTAGGGTATGGTCTCTTTTCCTCTAATATTGTTTCTACTAGTAATACTGTTTTTGTTCCTCCTGCTAATAATGTTAAAATTGAGAACAATGAGATTAAAACTGAATTAGCTAGTGAGAACATAGACAAGGGTAAATCTATCTTAGGAGCACCCCCTAAGCCTGAGAAGAAAGATGTTAAAAACCCTAGGGCTAAAAAGGCTAATTCTCAAAAGCCTAAACAGAAGAAGTAGCATCTCTGTCATCATTGTGGAGCTGCCGGTCATACTCGACTAAATAGCTATAAGTGGTTAGCCATTCAACAGAGCAACGACATGATAGCATCTGGAAGCCAGAATCAGCTTCAATCATCTCTTGCTCCTCTTGGAGATCTTCTCAAAGCCCTCATGTTCCTTTCGAACTTGAATAGCTTCAATTCTTCCACCTTACCGTCGGTTCAAAGGTTTAATCAAAGGAAAGGTTCCTCCAAGGTGTGGAAGGAAAAAGGCTCCAAGTGATTCTATCACTTTCCTCTCTATCTTCTTGTTTTTGTTTGCATTTCTTGTGTGTTTTGCTTTACTATTTTGAGTCAGTCTAGTTTTATGTTTTGCTTTGTTTAACATGTTTTTGTTTGTTTTTTTTTTCAGTTTTGTTTATTTTGTTTTTGATATAAAAATATTTTTTTTGAAAAATCAGAAAAAAAAAAATACAAAAACAATGTGTGTTTTGTGTACATTGGTACTTGTGTACTGTGGATGGCTATTGAAACAAAGTTTTCTAAACTTTGTATTTTTTGTACCTTAGATGAGCATCTCTATGCACAACTAAGCAAGTGAGCTTTGTGACTCTTGTTTGTGATGAGTAAGATTAATTTCTCTCCTGTACTTAACACTCATATCACTCTTTTTGACGGGAAAGACTAAAAAATCCTAAAAGAAAGGCATAAATCAACATCTCACCACTGTTGCCCACCAATTATATATGACATCTGTATGCTTCGGCATAGCAAAATAGCAGTGTCAATGACATTTGTGTGCTTCAGCATAGCAAAATTGGAATGTCAAAAATAATTGGGTATTTCTTTTCTCTCTCTTATATGCCCATGCATGATATACTCAAAAAGAAAAATATGCAAAGAAAATAAAAAGCAAAAAGATCAAAAATGCGTTTAAATATGATTGCAAGCGTGTATTATAGGAGATGTGGGAGTTATAGGATGTACCTCGAAGGTGATAGTTCAAATCAAACAGTTATGATTGTGTGTGAGTTAAAGTGATTTTCTTATATCTCAAATCGTCATAACATGTTGACACATTTGCAATCTTGCGATGCTTTTCACATACAACATGCAAAATTCTTTGCTACTCTTGATACATGTGCAAGTACAATGTGATTTGGCCATCACAAGGTTTACATGTGTTAATGTATGCTCACTAAACTGTCTTGACTTGGTTTTTGAAATATAAAATTGGTTAGACTTGTTTAGTGTGTGTGTGTGTTTTTGAGATCCATATGCTTAAAAATTATTGTTGAGAGATGATTTTGAGAGCTTAATATGTTGATTGGATCATTGGTTGAGTTGCATGCTTGATTGCATTCATGTCTGTGTTTTTCTCCTCCCGAAAAACTGTTTTGAAAAGCTTGCTCGACACCTCCTCAATAGCTAGCTATTTGTCAAGCTTCCTAAGCTTTTTCTTATCGCAATCTCACCAGCACCTCGATACTTGGTGGATCGATCGAGCAAGTTCTTGCCTCTTCAATAGCTTCTTGACACCTGGGGGATTGATCGAGCTTCTGTTCTTGATTAGGTATTTTTGTTCCTCAATACCTTCTCGACACCTGCATCTGTCAACGAGCATTTTCTCGACACCTACCTTGACAGATGACTCAACACCTCTCGACACCTTATCTGTCGAGATTTATTGAGGATCTATTTAAGCTTCCTCGTGCGATCAGATCCTTATTTCTCTCGATAGCTCTTTATTTTCTCTCCCAAACACTCTCATCCCACTCCAATCTTGTTTCTCAAGGTTTCTTTAAGCTTTTTCAAGATTTTCTTCTCTTGGTAAGCTTTTAATCTCTCATTCTTCATGCATTTCATGTTTTGAAGCCTAGGTTTTAGGGTTTTTGAAAAATTTTGGGATTTTTCAAAATTGATGAGTTATTTTTGCAATTTTGGGTTGGGTTATGCTAATGTGATCTTAAAACTTCATGCATTGCATTACGTATGCATTATAACAATATTTTCATGTATTTAGGTGTGTGCCAACTGTTTGTGTGCTGATAGGTTTGGATTGGGCTGAGCCCATGATGCAATTTCTTTTGCATGTCACATGTTCATGCATTCTCCATGCATATGTATTTCTTTTCACATATTCTTACTATTGTGAACTATTTTGGGACTTTTCTGATTGTCTCTTTCTCTCTCCTTCTCTTTCTCTCCTTCTCTTTCTGTTTACGTTAGTCATTTCTTTAGCACCTAAGTGTAAATCTACTCCAGCTCGAAACCCTCTTCGTTCCAGAGCTTCTTCATCTTCTGATTCTGCTTCTCTCTCTCTTCGGTTCCATGATGATGATGCTCACAAGGCATTCTCGGAGAACTTTTCTAGATGAGGTGTATTCGGAACTCCAAGTCATTTTGGCGGACTTCAACGACACTGACCTTCCCATTGTCATTCACAATCAGGAATGGGAGTCACTGTGTGATGTCTCTGTCACTTGTCCTTTCAGGCTTATCCAAGAGTTTTACTCCAACATGCACGAGATTGATCGTTCAGTGCCTCTTTTCTTCACTCGCGTTCGAGGTATGCGCATTCCTGTCACACTGCAACTTGTTGCGGATGTGCTTCGAGTCCCTAGGATAGAATTTCCTGACTATCCTAGTTATGAGCGTTTGCGGACTATGTCCAAGGATGAGCTCATGGCTGCTTTTTGTGGACGCCCTTCTGATTGGGGTGAGCGTCAGTTTACACCATGTAGGCCTTTTGCTAAAGGTTCTAGATTCATGAACATGGTGATGACCTTTGTTTTGCATCCACTCTCTCACTACAACTCCATCATAGAGCCTCGTGCTCGGTTTTTGTTATCTCTTCTTGAGCATCTTACTATAGATTTCCCTTCTCATTTCATTTTGTCTATTATAGATGTTCATCTAGATTCGGCGTCCCGTGATAAGCTCATTTTTCCTTCCGCTATCATGAGGATCTTACGCCACTTTTCTGTTCCTTTTCGCTTGTTCGACTATTTCACTTTCATGTGTGCCATAGACGCCGCTACCATAAACGTAGTGAGGCGTAGTTTCGGTCGAGGCAGTCAGATTCAGCAACTCCTCCCTCTCATTTAGTTCCATCTCGTTCAGCTTCATCCACATCCGCTCCCTCCTCTTCTATGGGTGATGTGATGCTTGATGACATCATGGTGTAGTTACAGCACATGGATGCTCGCCTTCATACACTTCCACAGAGTTGTATCAGGTGAGCGTTCGTGTTGGTCGTATTGCTAGGCGGCAGGCGACCATAGGTGGTTTTGCTCCTGAGGCTACTCCTTCACCACCTCCTCCCATGGTTTTTGATTATGAGGACCAGGATGCTGATGATGGTGATGACGATGATGCTTCAGATGATGATGGTGGAGATGCTAGCTCTACCGATGAGATGTCTACTTGACACTCTTACCCTTTGTCATTCATGACAAAAAGGGGAAGTAGTTTTAGATATGAGAGTGGTCATTCTTAGGGGGAGAGTTAGTATAGGACCATTTTGTTAGGGGGAGTGTTGTTGATATGAAGGATGTAGTGAGGATATTATGTATCTTTTCTTTTCTTCTTTTATAGATACATTGTTCTTGTACATAGGATCTTGTAACCGTTTTTACACATACATTGTACTTATTTTTCTCTATATGTGGATGTATGTTTCTTTCGCCTACCTCTACATGTGTTGTTTCTTTTCTCCTTTTATACATATGTTTCTTATTATTTGTATGCAATCTACTATTTCTGTTTTACACTAAGATGCCTTGATGAGTTTTATTTAAAGTGTTTCAGAAATACAGGTTGTCAAAGGTCTACTTGCCATAAACTCTCTTCTTGCAAAGTTTTTCAAGAGTTTGTGTTAGGATAGATTTTATTATATTCAACAAGTGAGTATGAGTTGAGTGATTTATGACTTCTCTCATATGTTCATTTATTTGTTGTGGTTTTGTCACGGATTGCCAAATGGGGAGATTGTTAGGACATATGTGGTTCACATGTTAAGAACATATGTCATTCTTTATTGTAATTGGCTAATATTTTGACAAAACATACTTTACTTGTAATTGGGTCGTTCTAGGTGTTTTTAATACTTCAAAAAATAAGGTTTCAAGATCAAGTGTTGAAGTTATCAAGTCTGTCCAAGAAACAAGTTAAGAAGTGCACATTCATTAAAGCTCGACAGCTAACATGTGTCGAAGTTTAGAAGTTGTCTCATGCTCGTGTGCTCGACACTTACTCGACAGCTGCTCGACACCTTCTGTCTGTCGAGGTTTATGAATTTCAGAATTTTGATCTAATTTTCTTAGGATCCGTGATTATGTGTTTAGGCTTTCTTTTCTCCTAACCCTAAACATATAAAAGGATTGTTTTAAGGGCCGTCAAAGAGTTCACAAGTTGCACAAGCATTGAGCAAACTCTGTTCAAGAAAATTGTGACTGGAGATGAAGTTCTTGCTCTAGTTCATCTCTTTCTCTTGAAGAAGTTGCTGTGTATTTGCACCATACGGTTTTGTAACCAAACATCTTCTTGATCTTCATTGTGTGGATGAACTGAAGAACTTTGCAGCCAACAACCTTCTTAGTTGGTGTTTGAAGTCGCGTACTGAGATTCGCGCAATTGGTTAGTCACATACTTGGGAGCCATGCATCAAAAAGGGGAATTGTCACTACAGAATAAATTCAATTGGGTATTGGGGTAAGGGTTCAACTATAGGTTGGTAAGGTATTTGGGATTCATTTACTTGTAACCGCTTGTTGTGATAATAGTGGAGTTTCGGGAGTGGTGACCTGAAAATCACCCAGTGGGGTTTTGCAGTTAGGTTTTCCCCATTCGTAAACAAATCACCGTGTTATTTATTTTCCGCTGCATAATTAGTTTATTGGTGATTTGTTTGTGCTACCACGCGTTTGCATGATAAATTGATTAATTAATAACTTGGCTAATTAATTAATTAATTTCTATCACAAGGGGTCATTCAGTTTGTGGCCTATCAAGGCACAATGAGCTAGCTCTTGGTCACTTGATACCGCAATTTAGATAGATCTCATTACCCTTGTCGTATAGACCTTGTCCAACTTTCTGAAACAGACCAATAAACACATACATTGGTTGGATTGTAAAATTTTTAGTTTCTTTGAGTGAAGTATGTGTTGGTTTTCACAACTTGGGCTCATTCCTTCTGTACTCCAATTGTTAGATAAAATGCTCCAATGAAAAGTTTTTGTTTTTCATTTTATAGAATTTGGGTATAAACCTTTCATAAAACTTGTTTATTTCCAGGAGAAAAGCTTAGTTTAATCATCAAGGCTCATTCTTGGACATGTTATTGTTTTCATGTAAACTCTTGAGTCATAAACAAGGCATAAACATGTAACTTTGATTCGTAAGTCATTTTAATTTCTAGATCTAAGTTTCAATTTTATGTGCAATGATCAAGATTAGTGTACTGAATCCTATGATCATGCTAAAGTTACATTTTCTTTTTGTTTAGTGTTAGGACATATATGAATCATGTTAGGAACATATGTCAATATAGAATTGGCTAATCCTTTGATAAATCGCACTTGACTTGTAATTGGGTAGATCTGGGATGTGTTTAATACTTCAAGGAGCAAGGTTTCAAGATTAAGTGTTAAAGCCATGCAAGTCTGTCCAAGAAAAAGTGAAGAAGTGCTAGATTTTAAATCTCGACAGCTAGTACCTATCGAGGTTTAAAAAACTGTTCTAACCCGATGCTCGACAGCTTCTTGATAGATAAGCTATCTATTAAGATTTATGAAAAACAGATTTTTAGCTTTGATTTTATCCAATTCGTTAGTATATGTTTGGGCTTTCTTTTCTCACAACCCAAAACATATATAAGCATTATTTTAAGGGCCGTCAAAGGTTGCACGAGTGTGAAGCAAAGTTTTGTTCATGCAAATTGTGACCGGAGACAGAATTTGCCCTAGTTCATCTTTCTTTTGAAGAAGTTACTGTGTTTGTACACCGTAAGGTTTTGTAACCAAGGAACTTCGTGATTTTCATCGTATTAATGAACTAAAGAACTTTGCAGCCAACATCTTTCTGAAGGTGGTGATTAAGTTGCATACTGGGATCCGCTCATTTATTGGTTAGTCACATACTGGGAGCCGTGCATCACAAGGGGAGATTGTCACTACAGAATAAGTCCAATTGGGTATTGGGGTAAGGGTTCAATTGTAGATTGGTATAAGGTACTGGGATTCCTTTACTTGTAACCGCTTGTTTTAATAATAGGGGATTCTCAGGAGTAGTGACCTTAAATTCACCCGGTGAAGTTTTGCCTCGGTGGTTTTCCCCATTCGTAAAAAAATCACCTGTGTCAAATTTATTTTCCGCTGCATTTAACTTAGTTGGTGATTTGTTTGTGCTACCATGCATATTGTATGTTAATCTGATTAATTAATCAACTTGGCTATTTAATTGGTTAATTCATCATAAGGGGTCAATACATTCTTGGCATATCATTTAGATACGATAAGATTAGCATTGTAATCATTTTGGGCCCTACATGTATACTAGCACTATAGGGTACAAAATGAATATAAGAAAATTTACATTTATGATTGAAATTTTCCAAGTGCTTTTTGTTTCTTTATTTATAAAATTTCCAAATTGTTATAGATTTGTCCCTCTTGCTTTCGTAGTAGAAGATATAGCATCTTGCAACATAGTTCGAGCGGAAAGATGTGTGGTGAGGACAACTTATGGTACTTAGATTGATTTTGTGTTTTTCTTTTAGGCTTATTTTGATGTTAAAGAGGTGGTAAATATGTGACTGGTGGCTTGTTATTATTGTATTTCAAAGTGTTCTTTATATATTTATGGATGTGGTCTTTTCACCCATCCACGATTATTGCCACTTGGATGTGAGGGCCATTTAGTTAACCTCTCTTATGTTGCTTGCCATTTGATTTTACAATAGCTAGAAGCTTCAATGGATTTTAGAGCTATGATACCGAAAAAGCTTGCATAACGAAGAAATATCATACCAAGAAATGGTGGGGCATATTGTATAACATGAGCCATAAGAGCTGGATGTACTGAATTTTTTGTCTATCGTTGTAATCAACCTAAGAGCCATTGGAGCTTACAAACAAAAAATTGCAGATTTTGGATGGAATGTGTAGTTAAGAAGCAAGAGATACATCAAATGCGAAACTATCACACTATTATAGCGTTGTAATCAAAGTTTTTTTCAATAAGACTTCTGTTACTATGGCCCTATAATCAAGGTGTACATTTAAATAAAATTTTGTTCATTTTTGGATCAAATTATTTTCTAGTCTCCTTTTCTTTTAGATCAAATTTTGATTGTAATGAAATTATCAAAATTGTTCAACTTTGCAAAGGTGTACTCTAATTTTTTTTGAATAAATACAATTGAATTTATTGATTGACAAATATAATCTTGTATTGATTGACAAATGTAATCAAGTATATGTTGTACAAGGAAATAAGGAGCATTCTACATCAAGATTTTTACACTATCCCTACTATGAGGGGTACGTCTTTGCTAACATATAAGCACTTGTATTGCCTTTCTTGGGTACAAGTTTAAACTCAACACTATAAAATAACTTTGCCCCATCTTTCTTTCTTTTTTTTTTTTTTTTTTTTTGGTTTCCCAAGGTATCCTTAGGTTTTTATCCCAGAACTGATCCTTCGAGGTATTGTCAGGCGCCAAGGTAGGAACCTCTCCCAAGAAAGTTTGCTGCATCCACAAGGGCTCAAAACCAAGACCACTTGCTTAAGTGACCAGAGCCACTTCCACTCAAGCCAACCTTTGTTGGTAACTTTGCCCCATCTTTGACATTTTGTAATAGATGACCAAAGCTAGAGGTATTAAATTTGGTTGAGTAGATTTGAATACACAGGTAGCCAAGTACTTTCAATGTTAAAATCTTGTAAGTCAAGTTCTTGATAGCATGAGAGCACCTCCCAAACCCTTAAATAGCTCAATTATAGCTGGTTCACTCTATTGCTACACACCAAAAGAGCGGAAATAAGCAACGCACAAAATAACAAGCTTGAGCAAACCAAATACACAAGAATCAATCCTTGAGAGCACAAAGAATCAAGGATGGTAGTTGCATGGGAAATAAAAAAACTATCTTAGATAAGAGAGAAAACAAGCATTGTTACCCTTAAGCAAAACAAGACAGAGAGAGAAGCACATTGGTTATTAGAGTATTCAATTATTAAAAATTAATGTAATGCAACAATCATTTGATTACTTCTTGCTGTAAGGAAGAGGTTGAATAAATTTAGACTTATACACCTAGAAAACAACCCAATCCTATCTTCTACACTGCAGAAAGTCTAGGAAATAAGCTAGTAATAATTTCTATCTGTAACTAATGAATCCATCTCGTTCAAAGCCAATAATGATGGCTCTTTCATGTTCAACTTGCTGATCCTCATCCTTAGCCTATTGCTCATCCTCATCTTTAGCAAGCTGAGACTTCCACTACTCCAAGCAATTGTCTTCCAAAATGCAAATGCCTTCCAAGTTGTCTGAATCATAACACAAAATTACCAAGTTATTGTTCGTCAATAGAAATCTATTGTCTAACCATTTCAGGGTAACCTGATAACTATCCAATATCCACCATTGCATCATTAACTATATTCAAAAGTATATTAAAATGTACATAAGTTTGCTAGAACAAATGTCAATTGTTATTACTAGAAAAAATTAGATTGACAAGCCTTTATACTATCAATTATTACCTTTAGTTGTGAAAATAAGATTTTTTTTTCATGGTAAGGATAACTTGAACTTCATACAAGGCATAAAAGCCAAAATCTAAATAGCTAGGTATTCAAAGTTCAAAAGTTTTTGCCTATCCAAAATTTCACCACATTTGTCGAAGTTGGGAAACCATATTGCACACTTAAATTCTCAGGGATTCAATTCTCTCTTGCTTTGTCATTGACATTCATTCCATGGGATTGAATTCTTCTATATTCCCTCAATTTCTCAACAACCAAACATGGCACAAAGTAAAACTGAATTTTAGGAAAAAGAATAAAACACTAGAATGTTCACAGCACTCATAAACAAAGAATAAAACTTGTAGCATCATCATAGCACTAATCTCAATATATAGTATATAAAGCATTGCACCTCAGATCTAGCAACTAAAATTACTTGCAAATCAAAGTTAAATAACACTCAAGAGTTCACATGATAACATGTCCAAGAATGAGTCTTGATGATTGAACTAAGCTTTTCTCATGGAAATAAACTTGTTAAATGAAAAGCCTATACCCAAATTCTTTAAAGATGACATAGTCTTTTCATTTAGGCAATTTATCAAACACGTTGAGTACAGTGACAGGAGGAATGGACATAAATTGTGAAGTCAATTGGCCAAAAATACCTAAATAACCAAAACAAAAATCATTCAACATACATCATTCCATCAAAACTAACCATACTCATAAAAAAGATTAACATGGATATCAAAGGAAACCAAAGAAAAGCAAAAAAAATAAAAAAATAAAAAAATAAAAGATCATCAAGAACACCTATGGCAGAAAGTGTCATGGGCTAAGAAATCCGGAAATTTCATCGAACAAAAAGAATGGGAAAATAGAACTCACCTCATTCATTGCTTGAAAGGATGTGTTATTGCTTGAATCTTGAAGCATTATCATCCTTTGTTAGAGGAACAACATACCTCTCAGATCTAAAATTTGGATTATCCATCAAATCATTTGCATATCCAAGATGAGGATATCCAGTGGCGAGGTTGCCATTGCTGGCGAGTGGGATGTTAGAGAAGAATTTGGCAGAAGTACATTTTGTTTGGTGTTAGGAAATACTCCATGTGATATTTCATAAAACAAAATTTGACAACACCCAACTCATTTACGTCTCAAATTTGTAGGTCCCGCCCATTTACTTCTCAAAAACAAAATTTGCAAATGCTCTCAATAGTAAGAACTGATGAGGTTAAGGGACATTAGACATGGTGGGTGACATGGCAGGTTAGCTTATGTCATCATTTTTTAATGATCTGTCTTCTTCTTATTGGCCAGGACTACACAATAAACAGTGTATCTTGAAAAATAAGGGTGGATTAGGTTTTGGCTAAGTAAGGTTGAAGAGTGTTGTTACCTTCTAAAAGAAAAAAGCCCTTTTTTTTAAAGCATTGGAGAGTATTAAATGTTTCGGACTGGATTTTGGAAAGAATTTGGAAGGCCAAGTATTATCTATTGTAAATGCTCTGTTTATGCATGCTACGTTGGGTCATTCTCCATCTTATACTTGGAACAGTGTTCTGGCAGGTGAGGAAGGAAGTTAATTGTTAAAGCAAAATCTGTGCTGAAAACTCCATTGTGCTTCTTATCAGTTGTTACAAGATTATTTTGCCTGTTAAGTGATTAATTTAGGTATGAAGGTGGTTGCGATCTAATTGATAGGGATACCCATTGGAGCTTTTATATCATGCTTTTATGCTTGATTATGTTACTAAAATATTGCAGATACCACTGTCACAGTTTGATGTTCCAAATATTTTTTTTCACATAACAAGGGAATTTTATTAATGAAAGGAAACATATAGACATGGAAAAACAGAGCTCAAACAAACTAAACTAGAGTAGCAAGACCCTGAAGACAACACTGGACTAAACAAAAACTATTACAACAACACAAAAATAGAACAAGTCTTCCACTACAACCAAAACATAAATAGCAACTAAACAATACAAAAGACCGGGAAAAACTTATTTGCAGATCACTTCATGAGATGATGCAAAACCCATGGAGTCCCCGTAGAGGCATTGCCACAAAAAGGTAGGGCATGCATCAGATTTGGATTGCTACAAAAAATCGAGTGAGTATTTTGTTTAGAGTGCTTATCAGTTGAACTTAAAAGACTAAGGCTTAATAGCAAATTAGGGAATGTTCCACAGATTCAAAGTTTCATAATTCAAGGAGGAAATTAAGTAAGGACTTTGGCAGTTACGATCAGCCATATTAAAAACTCAACTAGCAACTTTTTTCTTTTTCTTTTTCCTTTGTTTATCGACCTTTAGGATCCATAATCTCAGACAATATTGCCCTTGGGGACATCAATCCATCTGAATCCTTACTAGCAAAACTTCCTCGGCTTACTACGGTCACTTGACTATTGCTATTAGTACTTGATAGTTTTCCACTGCTACAAAAAATCATGTCATCACTTTCATTGACATTTGACATAGGGATCAAAGCATGCTCATCATCATCATTTATGTTAATTTCTTCTGCCAAATCAAGCTTGACATCTTTTTCTGCACTCTCTTGCAACTCCAATGCTAACTCAAGCACCCCAACCACATCATTCATTGATGGTCGTTTGGTTCCATTGTCAAGCAAACAATTCTCTACAATCTCGCCAAATTTCTTCAAACATTCTGGTTCAATTTGCCCCTTCAAAGATGGATCAACAATTTGATCAAGCTTTCCATTGTGATAGTACTGCAAGACCCATGCTGCTAGACCCATTCGCTCCGCCTCATCCAAACGTATGATTGGTGGCTTTCCACATAACACTTCACACAACAGCACACCATAAGAGTACACATCAGACTTCTCAGTAAGTCGTTGAAAGCGATAATATTCCGGGTCCAAATATCCAAATGTGCCCTTAACAACCGTACTAACATGGGACTTAGACATAATGGGACCAAATTTTGACAATCCGAAATCAGACACCTTGGCCAACCATTGCTCATCTAATAAGATATTTGTACTCTTCATGATTGTATATGTTGCACCTGTATGAAGGTAGTTCAACCCATGTGCTGCACCAATACAGATTTGGAGTCGTTGCTTCCAAGAAAGTGGCTGATACTTGGTGTTATAGAGATGGTCACGAAGGGTCCCATGAGCCATGTAATCATACACGAGTATCATCTCGTTTCCATCCTCACAATATCCAATCAAAGAAACAAGATGGCAGTGGCGGAGTTGAGACAACATCGCAATCTCTGTTTTGAACTCCTGAGCTCCTTGTTGAGAACCGGATTTTAATCGTTTGATCGCAACTGGTGTAGCCACACTACCATTAATGTATCCTTTGTACACATCACCGAACCCTCCAGCACCAATAATGAGTACTTTGTCAAAATTGTTGGTAGCTGCTATAATCTCAGCGAGTGAGAAGTAGCGACACAAACTACACGGTAGAGTTGACCCGCTTGCCTTTGTTGAGTTGTCGGAATCCTTGACTCTTTCGGCTAGTCGGAAAATCAAGACTATGAGAATCAGGAGTACAGTAAAGCGAGAAACTCCACCACCAACGGCAATTATTATTGTTCTATTATTCTTCTTCGACTCTGTTGATTGTATCGGTGGCACAGACTTTAGAGGGGTCAATGGAACTGGTTCGGGGTTGGGTCCCGCAAGATTGCCACTGATGTCGCTTACTTTGAAGATTTCAATACCGTTCAAGATTGCATCATTGAAATGAGTGACATAGTCATTGGGGTTCGCTTGTAGGGCGATAGAAAGGTTCATTTTCTTCTGGTTTTCTTTGCCATATATTGACACAACGTAGTCTCTGTATATGGGAACACCTTTGCTACCTGCCCATATCATCACATCGGCTGCAGTCTCGGCAGTTTGATTTGCTATGAAAATAAGAAACACTCGGCTGTTCATAGCAATAATCTCTGGTTGAAACTCGCAGAAGTGCAGCCTAACAAGATATTCAAACCCAGAATCTATGGGAAATTCCCAAGTGAGATTGTAATTCTTATTGACTGCTTTGTACATCCCCAAGGAGGAAAATAGCAGTCCGGTATACATCTTCTGGTGCAGTGCAGTACGGTATACATCTTCTGGTGCAGTGCAGTACGGTATTTTGGTAAATAGCAGTTCAATAGTTGCGTTAAAAGTTAGAACAGATGTTATATCTTCTGTCAAATACTTTTCGTCCGTACTCCAGCTCCGGAACATTCCAGTGTCTTCAGCGGTTGAGATGAAGCCCCCTCCAACATTTATTCTGTACACCATCTCGAGAGCAGTTCCATTTCCGATGCTGTACCAGTTCTCTTGGCCGATGAAAGGGAACCCTTGACTGTCAGACGGAGAGTAATAGAGATTAGTAGGCATAGACAAGATTTCAATTCCGTTAATGAAAGCAAATGATGAATTGGAATCGCTAGGGGTGAAGGTTAAGTTCAGCCTCTCATCTTCGTCGATGTTGACACAGAACTCTCTATATATGGTATCACCAGGACCGCCATCGGCATCAGCAGTAAGTGAAGCGCTAAAGTTGCTAAGAAGAGTAAAAGGTCCAACTTTCACGGAGAAGAGGGCTTTAGACCGGTCAAAATTTCCATACGAAGCCGGGTAGAAGTATAGTGGAACGAATTTTTGGCCGGTAGTGATTGGGAATATGTAGGTGAATGGGGAGAAAGACAAGCGGGCAGTGGTATAGGGTAGTTGGGAAGCAGAGGGGGATTGTTTAACTGAGATTGTGGCTTGAGATACCTGGTTTTGTGATTGTTCTTGAGGGAAGAATTTAGAATTCACGTCACCAATCCAGGTCCGACCATCTAATGCAGTTGCGTTGCCGGAGGAGCCACAGCTAATCATAATATTATCGACTGGTGTGTAAAGAGATGGCGAGTTACCGGCTACGGTGTAGGTGAAGTGGTTCAGAAACAAGGCGAGGAAAAGAGGTGTGAGACATGGTCGGAGTATGGTTGAAAGATACATGTTGCTTCGGCTGCCCATTGTAGCAGAGAGAACAAAAGTTTTTACAGCCGTGCTTTTAGTTGAATGATGACTGCGAATCACGTATATTCACGTTTGTAGAAGACGATTCTTCTGGGAAAAACGTTGAAGGAGTCAGTTTGACTTGTAGGAAAGACTTTAACTTGCTGTAGCTGAAGGGAAGTGCGGCAGGAAGACTTGGTAAGTCTTGAGAAAGACCCCAAAATTTCTTTTAAAGCTTTACCGTGATAATTAATAATACAGCTAAACAAATTTTACGTACTTTTTTTTTTTTTGGGTGTTTTTTTTTTTTTTTTGTTGGTGTTTTAGGTTATATATGTTCTATCAAATTATGGTGGGTTAAGTGTTTGATTTTTTTTTTTTTTTTAACTTTTATTATTTTATAATAAAAGTAAAAACAATACCTAACAAGTCTTGGTAAAATATAACGTGGAACACAATAAATAGTCTAGATTCCAAAATGGTTACATATTTTACTTCTAATTTATGGCCAAAACCTAAAAAGGACAACCAAGGAGGAAAAAGAATACACAAATAAAAAGAAATATGGTCTTCCGCAGAAAAGTCTCACTGCCGACGCCCATCGTGTTAAAGCGGTAAAGGTCCATTAAAAAAAATGTGGTAAAGGTTTTAATTCCTACTAATTTACTATCTCAAAAAAAAAAAAAAAAAAATCAAATTCAGTTTAGTGTGTGCAAGTTTTTAAGAAGAGTAAAAGGTCCAACTTTCACGGAGAAGAGGGCTTTAGACCGGTCAAAATTTCCATACGAAGCCGGGTAGGAGTATAGTCGAACGAATTTTTGGCCGGTAGTGATTGGGAATATGTAGGTGAATGGGGAGACAGACAAGCGGGCAGTGGTATAGGGTACTTGGGAAGCAGATAAGGATTGCTTAAGTGAGTTTGTGGCTAGAGAGGCCTGGTTTTGTGATAGTTCTTGAGGGAGGAATTTTGAATTGACATCTCCAGTCCAGGTCCGACTATCTAATGCAATCGAATTGTCAGAGGAGCCACAGTTAAGGATAATATTATCGACTGGTTTATAAGGAGACGGAGAGTTAATGACTAATGTGTTGGACAAGAGGAGCAGCAAGAAGGCGAGGTAAAGAGTTGTGAAAGTTAAACATGGTAGGACTGTGGTGCAAAGATTCGTGTTGCCCATTGTAGCAAACACAGGGAGAACCGAGTCTGAGTGATTTTCAAAAGAAAATAATTAAAAAGTTTTTTTCGATGAATAAAATAATTAAAAAGTTATTACAAAAGAATGTGATAATTGATATAGTTCGTTGAAGTGGACAAGTTGATTTATTTATAATATGATGTCGAGACTATTCTTTCCGCGTGTTTAATGATGTGATAACTGATAACTGAAAGTCTGGTAGGCGGAAAATTATTTCATACAATATCAAATACAACAAAAAAGAATGAGAGAAGAGAAATTAAGAAAACAATAGAAAAAAGGGGGACCACTCATTTCCTTAAAAATAAAAAATAAAACTCATCTTTTATGATGAAAATTTTAAGCCTCGCTTCGTTTGTACACATGAGCTAAGTTACAAATGCCAAAAAAAAAAAAAAAAACCTTAGAAAAATTGAGTAAGCAAGGTTTTATTAATTCTTATTTAGACTTATTACTAACATTACTTCTTTTATTTGCCATTGATAAACAGCCAATTTTTATCCTATAAATTCCTCTCTGTCACATATAGAGAATGAACAAGATCATATCAGTCGTTACATGTGAAATCTCAATATAAGTTGAAATCAACCAAAACACACCAAAATAAATTGGAATTAAGAGGATTCATGGTTCATAGATGCTCTTAGGCCATTTGTGAATAAACTATTTTAGAAAAAAATTTATACCACTTTCATGGAAAATATAAAAAATTATTAAAAAGAATTAGTTATTTTTTTTGCTTATAATTTTTTTTTAAAATATTTGTTAAACATTGACCTTTAGGATATTTATTAACTTTTTCCTATATATATATATATATATATTTTTTTTTTTTTAAATAAAAGAAAGAAAGGGGCAACAGTGGCAGAGAAAACAAAGACTAATAAAAAGTACAAGAAAAATAAGAGGAGTGGGGCAGGGAAGAGTGAAGACTTGCGAAGTCTTTAGGAAGAAACCAAAATGATTGGAAAAGTGATAATGCACTCCAATGTTTATGTTTTTGGTTTCTTTTATGGTAAAAAAAAAAAAAAAAAAAAAGGCTACAAAGATAAGATCATAAATGAAGAAAAGAATACACGGACACAAAGAAGAAATTTGGTCTTCGGCAGAAAAGGCTCACTACTTAACATGTGTTCCACACCCTCAAGGAAATTGCACTGGATAATGAAGTCCTTAGAGTCAAGCAAATTGTCTTGTGGAAGATTTTTGATATGATGGATATTTTATGCAATAATAATTCTATCTAGTCACAACAATTTTTTATAAATTTTTTCACAATTATGACAATATGTATATTAAGATTTTTTATTATTATTGAAAAATGAATATATATTATGCTTGATGTATAACGAAAAAAAAATCACATACCAACAGGGATGGACCTAGGATTTTAAGCTAGCGGGGCCAGAGTATAAAGAAAACAGAAAACTCAAAATAGACATTCATATAGTATTAAAAATTTATAAATACACAAAATTGTTGTTTTTAAATACATTAAGATACAATCATCTATAAAAAAAAAAATGAAATAATGTTTTTTTAATATTGAGCTGACTAGGATTTTTATTTTTTAAAGTTAGAGCATTCACAGTAGTGGTGCTAAAAATTTTAGTTTTTAGTACCTCAAATAACTAATTTATCTATTTTACCATCTCATTTTACAATACACCTAATATCAAATGTTTTTTTTTTATTTCATTTAAAATAATATAAACAATTCATTAAAATAATAAGTAAGACGGAGAGTTTGAGTGTTTTAATTAAAGGAAGAGATATTGTATTTAATTTTTAATAACTTGCTACATCCAATTGGTATTTATACCAGTTTACTATAATTGCAAAAAATTTAACTTTCACTTCTCTAATAACACATGATTTTTTTGTTCTTTGGTGGTAAATATATATATATATATATATATATATATATTTAATTACAATCACCATTGTGAATATTTTTATTGTTTTTGTTAAGTTTTTTGGTTTGATAGTTGCTATTTGAGTTAGGATAGCTATACTGATTGGGGAGAAGGGAGACCCAACTACAAAAATGAAATATAGAATAACTAAAAAAAAAAATTGGACCTAGGGGGGCCGGGCCCCCAGGTATAGACTGATCTTTTTATTTCTTGCCCCCACCCTTTTTCCCCCACTCCTGTCCCCTACCCTCTCAAATTTCTACTTCTATCTACTAACTATATAAAAAGAGACAATAGCTCTCACTATAGTACTTTTGGTTTATTCAACTTTTTTTTTTATTTTTTTATTTTATAATAAGCCAAAAAGGTGAGTTTGATGAGAAAGAAAAATTTTTAACATTAAAAAATTATTATATCCACAATATTTTCACAATAAATTTTAAGTAACAAGTTATTATTGACTCATTCTCAAAAAAAAAAAAAAAAAGAAGTTATTATTAACTATTATTGGTGGGGAAAAAAAAAATTTAGTGGTGGGTTTAAATTATTGTAGAAATATTGTAAATGTAACACTTAGTATTTAATATTATTACCACAACCAAAAATAAAGGCATTGTGAAAAAAAAAAGTACTCCATCCACAACATTTTCATAACAAATCTTTAGTGATAAATTGTTATTCTAATTTAAACTTATCAATGAAATTACTTTTTTTACCACTAATAACAACCCGTAACAACTTATTATTTATGATTTGTAAGGAAAATATTGTGGACATAGTATTTCTCTTGTGAAAAATGTTAAGGCATCTTGTTGTCGTCACAATATTTTCACAGCTACTCAGGTGTCAATTCTTTACAAGTCAAAGTAAAATATAACAAAGTTATAAAGGTATTATGAAAATGTTGTGCCATTCTTTGTGTTTCTAGAAATTATATTTTATTAGTCAATTTTTGTTGAGCCAAAATTCACTATTTCAAGTACAGTTTTTTTTTTTTTTCCCCTTCCTTTATGCACCATTTTACGTAAAAGCACATACTTTCACACACACTCACCAAAAAAAAAAAAAAAAAAAAAAAACACAAACAAACAAACAAAAAAAACAAAAACAAAAACACAAACAAAAACTTAGGATTAAAACACTTTTCATCCTTTATGTTTTGGATAATTCACAATTCCTCCTTAAACTTTAAAATCAAGCAATTTCCCCCTTGATATTTTGGAAAAAAGCAATATGTCATATTGCTGCTCTCTTAATTAAACCCTAATGAAAGCTTGTGATTCTTAAAATATTTCAGTAATGTCTAAAATACTCCCACTAAATTTTAACATGCCAAAAATTTTATTCATGTATTTTGAGTTTTAGATGGTAGTAATGCTTAGAAAGTTAGAATGGTAATATAAGGTATTTTATTTCCTTGCCTTTTGTTATCTTTTTTTTTTTCTTTTTTCTTTTTCTTTTTTTGCCTAAAATGGGTGTTCATTAAAATCTAATTAAGCTAAAGATTGCTCCTAAACTCATGTAGAATGATAAAGAAGAAAGTATGAATGAAAAAAATTTCATTGTGTATGGTTGAAGGTATTTGATGAAGAGTTTCAATTGTAGCATATGATATCTTTCATTTTTGAAATTTAAATATTGTGACATGGTTTTAGCAAAACTCAATTGCTTATTGTTGGAAGATGATAATATTCGTTATCATTCTTAGAAGTTTTTAATGAGTAGACATTGCCTTTAGCAAATAGGTATTAAAATTCTTATACGAATGAGATTAACTTTGTATGACATAAATTTTTTATTTATATAGTTTCATACTTCTTTAAATAAAAATTCTATCTTAATTTTTCACTCAAGAGGTAGCGCATGCCTTACATGTGCCACCCACACTAGTGTTTTTTAAACTCATAAACATTAAAAAATATATATATATACAAAATGAAAACAATTGAGTCCTAATATTATAAAAATTTCTAAAACATAGCAATACAATAATTCAAGTATTAAAAATAAAAAATAATTAAAAAATAACAATACAACAATAAAAAATTTAAATCTTTATCATAAAATATTAATTTAATAATATAATACCAAAAGACTTCAATATTTAAAGTTTGAAAGTTAAAAAGTATATTTGTAGTATAAATAAAAACCTATAAAATTATTTTAAAAATAATTTTTTAATTTTTATATATAAACAAAGCAAGGTCTTCCAATACCCACTCCTACCGCTAAACCCATTTCAAAAGAAGGATTTAACCCCATCCTTGGCCCTATTTTCCATGCAAAATGGGTAACACCAAAAGACATCAATATTTAAAGTTTGAAAGTTAAAATGTATATTTCTAGTATAAATAAAAACCTATAAAAAAATTTTCAAAATAATTTTTTAATTTTTATATATAAACAAAGTAAGGTCTTCCAATACCCATTCCTACCCCCGGACCCATTTCGAGGGAAGGATTTAAACCTCATCCTTGGTTGTATTTGCCATGCAAAATGGGTAACACCAAAAGAAATCAATATTTAATGTTTGAAAGTTAAAAAATATATTTGCAGTATAAATAGAAACCTATAAAAAAAAAATTTAATTTTTTTTTTAAATTTTTATATATAAACAGAGCAAGTTCTTCCAATACCCACTCCTACCCCCGAACCCATTTCGAGGGAAGGATTTAACCCCCATCCCTGGCCCTATTTGCCATGCAAATGGGTAACACCAAAAGACATCATAAATTTAAAGTTTGTAAGTAAAAGAGTAATGTACATTCCCAACATTTTCGAAAAAAATCTCTACATAGCAAGTTGTAACTAGTGAGTAAAAAAATGATGTTAGTGGTGAGTTCAAATTATAACTAGTAGCAACTTGCCTCATAGGATTTGTTGTGAAATTGTTATAAAGATATTGTGGATGCAACATTACTTAGGAGATATTTGATTTGCCGTAATGTGATACACATTTCAGTCATATTGCTGTAATATTTCCATATGATGTTTGGTTTGTTTATTTTTACCTAACATTACCATAATCTAAAATTACCAAAAAAATCACATTACCAAAACTTATAGAAAAAATTATACCTACCCATAGATTTTTTAATTACAAAATTTTCCATGGATATAATTTCAATTTTCAAGAACAAAATTGAAATCTTGCATCCTAACCTATTGTTCTCTCTCTCTCTCTCTGTGAAGAATTTTTTTGTCTATGACTTTGTGTGTGAGTTATGTATTCTAGGGTTTGGAGCTTGATGTGATTCTTTTTAGGAGGCAAATTCAGTGGGTTTTCATCATTTATTTGGTTCCTGAGTTAATTTTTTAGGACAATCAAGTGTGATTGTCAACACAACACGAAGATAACTTTGCTTTGATTTATTGTGATTTTTCTCTAGAGGTAAATTTGGTACCATTGTCCAAGAGAATGAAAGCAAAGCAGTAAGTTACTAGAGCTCCAATCTCCGACAATGGAATAATTAAGGAATACTCATTACTTCTTTAATAAAAAATGATAGGCCACAAACTGAATGACTCCTTGTGATAGAAATTAATTAATTAATTAACTAAGTCATTAATTAATCAATTTATCATGCAAATGCGTGATAGCACAAACAAATCACCAATAAACTAATTATGTAGCAAAAAATAAAAGACATGGTGATTTGTTTACGAATGGGGAAAACCTAATGGCAAAAACCCCACCGAGTGATTTTCAGGTCACCACTCTCGAAACTCCACTATTATCACAACAAACGGTTACAAGCAAGGAATCCCAAGTACCTTACCAACCTACAGTTGACCCCTTACCCCAATACCCAATTGGACTTGTTCTGTAGTGATAGTTCCCCTTTTTGATGCACGGCTCCCAAGTATATGACTAACGGTTGCGCGGATCCCAGTACGCGACTTCAAAACACCAACTGGGAAGATTGTTGGCTGCAAAGTTTTTCAATTCATCCACACAATGAAGATCAGGAAGATGCTTGGTCATAAAACCCTACGGTGCAAATACACAGCAACTTCTTCAAGAGAAAGAGATGAATTAGGTCAAGAACCTTGTCTCCAATCACAATTTGCTTGAACAGAGTTTGCTCAGTGCTTGTGCAACTTGTGTACCATTTTACGGCTCTTAAAACAATCCTTTTATATGTCTAGGGTTAGGAGAAAAGAAGGCCCATAGACAGATTCACGGATCCTAAGAAAATTAGAGTTGGATTTTGAAATTCTTAAACCTCGACAGATAGGAGGTGTCGAGAAGCTATCAACCAGCTGTCGAGCTTTAATAAATTTGCAATCTTGCTTGATTTCTTGAACAGACTTGAAGGTTTCAACACTTGATCTTGAAACGTGGTTTCTTGAAGTATTTAAAACACATCCTAAGTCTACCCAAATACAAGTAAAGTGCGTTTTGTCAAAGGATAAGCCAATTACATAAAATCATGACATATGTTCTTAACATGTGAAACACATATGTCCTAACAATCTCCCCTTTTGGTAATCTGTGACAAAACTACAACAAACAAATGAACATATGAAAGAAGTCATAAATCACTCAACTCATATTCACTTGTTGAATACAATAAAATCTATCCTAACACAAACTCTTGAAAAACTTTGCAAAAAGAGAGTTTATGACAAGTAGACTTTGACAACCTGTATTTCTGAAACACTTTAAACAAAACTCATCAAGGCATCTTTGTGTGAAACAGAAATAATAGATTGCATGCAAATAATAAGAAGCATGTGTATAAAGAGAGAAAAGAACCAACACATGAAAGGGTAGGTGAAAGAGAAACATACGTCAACAATATAGAAGAGAAAATAGGTACAATGTATGTCTATAAATGGTCACAAGACCTCATGTACAAGAACAATGTATCTAAGAAAGAAAGAAAAGAAAAGATACATAATATCCTCACTACATCCCTTAAAAAGAAAAAGATAACAACACTTCCCCTAACACAATGATCCCAAAAACTAACTCTCCCCCTAAGAGTGACTACTCTCATATCCAAAACTACTCCCCCTTTTTGTCACGAGTGACAAAGGGTAGAGTGTCAAGTAGACATCTCATCGGTAGAGCTAGCATCTCCATCATCATCTGAAGATCGTCATCACCATCATCATCATCATCATCATCCTCAGCATCAGAATAAAAAGCCACTGGATGAGGTGGTGAAGGAGTAGGCTCAGGTGCAAAGCCACCCATAGTCGCCTGCCATCATGCAATACGACCGACACGAACGTTCACCTAATACAACTCCGTAGAGAGTGTATCCAGGCGAGCATCCATGCGCTGCAACTGCGCCATGACGTCTCCTAAAGACACATCACCTGAAGAAGAAGGAGCGGATGCAGATGGAGTAGACTGGGATGGTGCAGAACGAGAGGAGGGTGCTGATGAATCCGTCTGCCGCGACCAAAACTGGGCCTCGCTACGTTTAATGGTAGCGTAATCTATGGCACACATGACGATGAAGTGGTCAGAAGAGGGAAAAGGAACGGAAAAATGACATAAAATCCTTGTGATAGCGGAAGGAAAGATGAGATTATCACGGGATACCGAATTTAAATGAACATTTATGATAGAAAGAATGAAGTGAGAAGGAAAATCTATAGTGAGATGCTTAAGAAGAGACAACAAAAATCGAGCACGAGGCTCTGTGATGGAGTTATAGTGAGAGAGTGGATGCAAAACAAAAGTCATCACCATGTTCATGAATCTAGGACCTTTAGCAAAAGGTCGACATGGTGTAAAGAGACGCTCACCCCAAGCAGTAGGGCGCTCACAAAAAGAAGACATGAGCTCATCCCTGAAGACTGTCCTCAGACGCTCATAACTAGGATAGTCAAGAAACTCTATCCTAGGGACACGAAGCACATCCACAACCAGCTGTGGTGTGACAGGAATGCACGTACCTCGAATGCGAGTGAAAAAGAGAGGTACTGAACGATCAATCCCATGCATGTTGGAGTAAAACTCTTGGATAAGCTCGAGAGGACATGCGACCAAGACGTCACACAGTGACTCCCATCCCCTACTGTGAATGACAGAGGGAAGGTCAGTGTCAGCAAAGTCCGACAAAACGACTTGGCATTCCGAATGAATGCCTCGTCTAGAGAAGTTCTCTGAAAATGCCTTAAAGGCATCATCATCACAAAACCGAATGTTAGAAGGAGAAGGATCAGTAGATAAAGAAGCACCAGAATGAAGAGGGTTTCAGGCAGGAGTGGATTTACTTTTAAGTGCCATAGACACGACTAACGTAAACAGATTTAGAGGGAGAAAAAGAGAAGAACAATCAGAAAAGTCCCAAGCAGTTCAAATATATCAAATATATGGAAAGGAGAGTACGTATGCATGGAAAATGCATGAACATGTGACATGCAAAATAAAAAGCATCATAGGCTCAGGCCAATCCAATCCTACCAACACACAAGTTTATTACACACATCTAAATGCTTGAAAATACCATTAAAATGCAAATGGGATGCAATGTATGAGGTTTTAAACACATTTAAATGAAAACCCAACCCAAAATTTCATTAAACACTCATCAATTTTGAAAATCCCCAAAAATTTTCACAAACCCAAAACCTAGGTTTTAAAACATGAAATGCATGAATAATGAGGGATTAGAAGCTTACCAAGTGTAGAAAAACTTGAAAAAGTTTGAAGAAACCTTGAGGAAGAGGTTGGGAGTGAAAGAGAGAGTGTTTGGGAGATGAACAAGCACGGACAAATCGAGAGAGATCGAATAAATGAGAGACGGATTGCGAAGGAGGTTTAAATAGAACCTTCAGTAATGCTTGACAGATGAGGTATCGAGAGGTGTCGAGGAAGCTGTCGAGATAAGTGTTAAGAAAATGGTCTTCGACAGCTGAGGTATCGAGCAACAAGGAATCAGATCCAAGAACAGAAGCTCGATCGATCCACTAGGTGTCGAGGAGCTATCGAGGAGGCAGGAGCTTTCTCGATCGATCCACCAGGTATCGAGGAGCTGTCAGGATTACGATAAGAAAAAGGCTTGAGAAGCTCAACAGATAGCAAGGTATGGAGGAGGTGTCGAGCCAGCTTTTCAAAACAGTTTTTCGAAAGGAGAAAAACACAAACATGAATGCAATCCAACATACAACTCAACCAATGAACCAATCCATACAGTAATCTCTCAAAATAGTCTCTCAAATTAAAATTTTGGGCACAAGGATCTCCAAAACACACACACACATTAAACAAGTCTAACCAATTTTATATTTCAAAAACAAGTCAAGACAGTTATTGAGTATACATTAACACATGTAAAACTTGTGATGGCCAAATCACATTGTATCTGCACATGTATCAAGAATAGCAAAGAATATTGCGTGTTGTGTGTGAAAAACATTGCAAGATTGCATAAGTGTATACATGTTATGACGATTTAAAATATGAGAAAATCTCTTTAACTCACACACAATCATAACTGCTTGATGGGGACTATCACCTTCAAGGTACATCCTATAACTCCCACATGTCCTAGAATACATGCTTGCAATCATATTTAAAAGTATTTTTTATCTTTTTGCTTTTTATTTTTCTTTGCATATTTTTCTTTTTAAGCAAAACATACATGGGCATATAAGAGATAGAAAAGAAATACCCATTTAAGTTAAGTTTTTGACATTGCACTTTTGCTATGCCGAAGCATACAGGTATCATATTATGATTAGCGGGCAACAGTGGTGAGATGGTTATTAATGTCTTTCTCTCAGGATTTTTTAGTCCTTCCCGTCAAAAAGAATGATACGAGTATTAAGTATAAGAGACAACTCAATCTCACTCATCACAAACAAGAGCCACAAAGCTCACTTGGTTAGTTGTGTATAGAGATGCTCATCTAAGCTACAAAAGATACAAAGTTTAGAAAACTTTGTTTCAATGGCCATCCAAGGTACACAAGTACCAATGTACACATAACACACACTATTTTTGTATTTTTCTGATTTTTCGATTTTTTTTTATATCAAAAACAAAATAAACAAAAACTGAAAATAAACAAACAAAAAAATGTTAGGATGACAACTTCACCCTTTACGGCGGCAATTCTATGCCCAGTGCCGTCGAAGTTTCGCCTCTCTTAGCTTGAACTGTTTAACGAACTTAAGGACCCCTTCGACCACCTCAACACTTTCAAGATGACACTAGGTCTCCAACAACCCCTGGACGAAATATTGTGTCACTCTTTCCCCACCACTCTCAAAGGAGTTGCAAGGGAATGGTTCATAAAGTTACCAACATCGTCCATCGACAGTTTCGAGCAGTTGATCAGTTCTTTTCTACATCACTTTGTCAGAGGACAGCGCCCGAGGAGGCCAGCAAACCACTTACTCACCATCAGACAAGGAGAGAAGAAGACCCTAAGGTCGTACGAGAAGCGTTTCACTCGAGAAACTTAGAGGTAGATGAAGCTGATGACAAGGTGCAACTAACAACCTTTAAAGTCGGATTGAAGTCTAGGGAATTCGTGGTCTCACTCGCGAAGAATCCTCCAAAAATGATGGTAGAAGTGCTCTTGAAAGCACAGAAGTACATGAACACTAAGGACGCCTTAACTGCAATAAAAGATGTAGAGAAAACTAGTGAAAAAGGAAGGAAAGAAAACAACCGAAGAAGACAAAAAAGGGAGCGCTCGGATTGTCAAACTAACAACGAGGGAAAAGGAAAGATGAAAAAGCTCATCAGACGATAAAATTTACTCCTTTAGTTATGCCTGTTGACAAAATTTTGGCACAGATTAAAGATAAGCACTACCTCAAATGGCCTAGGCCATTACATTCGTCACCTAATGTGCATGATAAGAAAGAGTATTGCCGTGTTCACAAGGATCACGGCCATTACACAAAGGATTGCAAAGACCTGAAGGAGCAGATAGAAGAACTCATACGAAAAGGGAAACTGCAGAGGTTTGTGAAGAAGGGAGAACTTAGTAGGTCTTGGGATGATGAAAAGGACAAGCACGAAGCCTCATCAATGGACGAGGACTACACGTCCCAAAGTCCACCGAGTGTGATCGAGGAGATAAAGACGATCATAGGCGGGCTATCCATAGGAGGGTCGTTTAGATCCCTTAAGAAATCATACCAAAGGCAAGTGAACAACGTCCATAGAATACCTCCCTGAAGTAGAGACTAATGGATAAGGACATGTTTCTCTCTAAAGAGAACGCTAGAGGAGTAAAGCAACCTCATGACGAACCCTTGGTTATAATGCTCACAATAGAAGGATTCAACACCAAGAGAATCCTCATGGATAATGGCAACTCTGCAAACATCATCTATCTCTTCACCTTTCAACAGTTAAAGTTAGATTCAGGAAGGCTGCGTCCTTTTGAGTCCCCCTTTGTCAGCTTCAGTGGGGACAAGGTGTATCATAAAGGAATTAGTGATGTTAATAGTCATAGTAGTATCTTATCCGCAACAGCTGACTCATCAATTGGATTTCCTGGTGGTAGATTGTCCCTCTTCATACAATGTTATCATTGGGAGGCCCATACTTAACCGCTGGAAGGCAGCCACGTCTACCTATTGCCTGAAGGCGAAATTCCTAACGAAAAACAGTGTAGGTGAAGTAAAAGGAGATCAAGTACTGGCTAGGGAGTGCTACTAAACAGTGTTGGTAGCCAAGGAAAACCATACGTGGATGATTGAGTAAAAAGAAAAGGAGAAGGTGGAAGCCCTAGAAACTATGGAGCTGGTAGACAGGGAGCCAATGAAGACTACTAGAGTAGGAACGACCATAAGTCCAGGCACGAAGAAGAAGCTAGTCCAATTCCTTAAGGAGAACCTGAACATTTTCACCTGGAGCCACAAAGACATGCTTGGCATATCCCCGGAGATTATCTAGCACAATTTAGATGTGGATCTTGAGAGAAAGCCCGTCTATTAAAGACAACGAGTGTTTACTCCAGAACGAAACCAAGTGATCATGGACGAAGTAAATAAACTACTGGCAGCAGGCTTCATCCGTGAGGTCTACTACCCAAACTGGTTGGCCAACGTCGTCCTTGTAAAGAAGGCTAACGGAAAATGGAGGATGTGCGTGGACTTCACAGACTTGAATAAGGCCTGCACAAAGGACAATTTCCCCCTGCCAAGGATAGATCAGATGGTGGACTCCACAGCAGGGCACAGGCTCCTGACTTTTATGGACGCATTCTCGAGATACAACCAAATAAAGCTGGCAGAGGAAGACCAAGAGAAAACTACCTTCATCACAAGCTAAGGGCTCTACTGCTACAAGGTGATGTCCTTCGGGTTGAAAAATGTAGGAACAGCTTGCCAAAAGTTAGTAAACAAGATGTTCAATAAATAGATCGAGAGGAATGTGGAAGTGTATGTGGATGGCATACTCGTCAAGAGTAAAGAAAAGTCTACTCACCTAGACAACCTCCAAAAGACGTTCACGACTCTTAAATGATATCAAATGAAGTTAAACCCAAGAAAATGAACCTTTGGGGTGGCATCAGGGAAGATTTTAGGGTTCATGGTGTCCTAAAGGGGAATAGAAGCAAACCCAGAGAAGGTGTAAGCCATACCGGAGATGGCGTCACCTAAGACCGTGAAGGAAGTCCAAAAGCTCACAGGAAGGATAGCAACGCTTAACAAGTTCATCTCGAAAGCGACAGACAAATGCCTGCCCTTCTTCAAGACATTAAAGCAAGCCTTTGTTTGGACAGATGAGTGTGAGAAAGCCTTCCACAAACTCAAGCAGTACATAAGCAATCCATCCCTCCTGAGTTCGTGGGAAAAAAATTTTATTTATATGTGGCAGTGTCAGCTACAACGGTGAGTGTTGCCTTGATTTGATAAGAAGACAAAAGACAGCTCCCAGTCTACTATGTCAGCCAGGCCTTCTAGGGGGTAGAAGCCAAATACCCACAGATAGAGAATATTGCATTTGCTTTGATTGTCGCTTCATGCAATCTGCGCCTTTATTTCTAGGTGAATCCTATCTTGGTGATGACGGACTAGCTTATAAAGAATGCAATGAACAAGCTCGAGGCTACGGGAAGGATAATCCAGTGGGCTATAGAGCTTAGCCAATTTGACATAGAATACCACTCTAGGACAGCTATTAAGGCATAGGCACTGGCAGATTTCATTGCTCAATTTACAATCCTCGACAAGGAGGGGGATATGGGCGAGTTGGAAAGATGGCCGATTCAGATTGATGGTTCGTTAGTCCAAAAGAAGGGCAGAGTAGGGGTCATTATCATTACCTTCGAAGGAGAGACACTCAAGTATGGAGTTCAGTTAGCATTCCCAGTCACAAATAATGAAGCTGAATACAAAAGAGTATTGATGGGATTAAGGGACGGAAAAGCACTAGGAGTGAAAGCAGCTGGATGACCCCAATCTTGTCCTTCCTTCAGGACGGATGGCTCCTACAGGACGTCAAAGAAGCAAGGAAGGTCAGGAAGAGGGCAGCAAGGTTCACGATCTTGAACAATACCTTGTACAAGAGAGGCTTCTCCATGCCCTACCTGAGGTGTGTCAACGAGGAGGAGGCCAACTATGTTTTGATGGAGATCCACGAAGGAATTTGCAGAGATCATGCAAGCCCGAGATCCCTGATCAACAAAGTTATCCGAACGGGTTACTTTTGGCCTACCCTGCAGAAGGACGTAAAGGAGTTCGTCAAGAAATGTGATAAATGCTATAGGTTTGGTAACGTCCAGCGCATCCCATCTGAAAAATTGACGACAATATCCTCTCAGTGGTCGTTTGCTCATTAGGGACTTGACATCATCGACCCATTACCTCAAGGTAAAAGACAGGTAAAATTTTTACTAGTTGCCATTGATTATTTCACAAAATGGGTTGAAGCAGAGGCATTATCAACCATCATGGAGGCCAAGGTCCAGAACTTTGTGTGGAAGAATATAGTCTGCCGATTTGGGATACCACGAATGATCATATCGGACAATAGGTGGCAATTTGATAGTCAAGGTTTCAAGGAATTCTGCTTGGGGCTAGGAATCAAGAACCATTTCTCATCCCCTAGTCACCACCAGGCTAACGGCCAGATAGAAGTGACGAACAGGACCCTGCTCAAGATCATCAAGGCTCGGCCGGACGAGGCAAAGGGCGTATGGCCAGAAGAACTGCTTAACATTTTGTGGGCATACAGGACTACAATAAGAACCCCAACAGGAGAGACCCTCTTTAGTCTCACCTATGGCATTGAAGTAGTCATTCCAGTCGAAGTAAGAGTCAGCAGCTTGAGACGGGAAGCTTTCCACAAAGGCAGCAATGACGATAAACTGAGAGTCAACTTGGATTGTTTGGAAGAATCCAGAGACAGAGCATCACGCAAGATGGCAAAGTACCAGTAGAAGATGTCTGAGTACTACAACAGAAGAGTGAAGCTTAAATGACTTAATATTGGAAACCTTGTCCTACGCAAAGTCACACCTGCCACCAAGAACCCAACTCAGGGGAAGCTCAGCCCAACCTAGGAAAGACCCTACAGAGTCACCCATTATTCCAAGCAAGGATGCTATCACCTGGAAACGTTTGATGGGAGGAAACTGCCACGACCATGGAATAACGAGCATTTAAAACAATACCATCAGTAGATGTAGTGGACGAATGTATTCATGTTCGAAATAAAGCAATAAAAAACTATTCAGCCAGTGTGATGCATGTAAAAAAAAAAAAAATGGCTGAGTAACAAGATTCCGCATAGACGAATGTAGGTTATTGACGAAGCTAAAAAATGACAAGATCCCTTCAATGAGTGTAAGTCACGAAAAATTGGCTAAGTGACAAGATTTTGCATAAACGGATGTAGGTTATTGACGAAGCCAAAGGATGAAAAAATCCCTTCAATAGGTGTAAGTCACAAAAACTATTCAGCCAGTGTGATGCATGTAAAAAAAAAAAAGGCTATGTAACAAGATTCCGCATAGACGAATGTAGGTTACTGACGAAGCCAAAAAATGACAAGATCCCTTCAATGGGTGTAAGTCACAAAAAATTGGCTAAGTGACAAGATTCTGCATAGACGGATGTAGGTTACTGACGAAGCCAAAGGATGACAAAATCGCTTCAATGGGTGTAAGTCATAGAAAACTGGCCAAGTAACAAGATTCCGCATAGACAGATGTAGGTTACCGACGAAGCCAAAGAATGACAAAATCTCTTCAATGGGCATAGGTCACAAAAAATTGGCTAAGTAACAACATTACATATAGACGGATGTAGGTTACTGATGAAACCCAAGAATGACAAGATCCCTTCAATGGGTGTAAGTCACAAAAAATTGGCTAAGTAGCAAGATTCCGCATAGACAGATGTGAGTTACTGACGAAACCAAAGAATGACAAAATCTCTTCAATGGGTGTAAGTCACAAAAAACTGGTTAAGTAATAAGATTCCGTCTCGACGGAAGTAAATTATTGACGGATTAAGACCCCCTTCAATAAGTATGAGTCACCACAAAAATTTTAACTAACAACAATGTAAGTTACTGATGCAGAAGAAGGAATGAAGCGAACAGAGATCACATGCAGTCACAAAGTATCATGCAAGGCAGGAATGAAAACAAGTAAGTATAGAATTACTAATATAATTGAAGGCCTAAAAACAATGGGCAACCAGCATTGTTTTAATATTATAATTAAAAGCCCATAAACACTGGGCAAAAAACATTGTTCTTAAGTTGGAATGAAAATATTGTTCTGGAAGTAGAATCAAAAAGCCTAAAACACACTAGGCACCAAAAAAAAAAAAAAAAAAAAAGAGAGAAAAAAAGGGGAGACGAACATAAGGCAGGTTCAGGCAATGGTCGTATCATCACCATCTTGAGGAGGCAGAGGAGCATCCCCTGGGGTGTCTTCAACAGGAGCAGTGGATTAGGAGGCCTCGTTCGCTGCCATCTCCTTGTGAACCACCTCCATGTCCAGATTTTCCAGGTCTACTCTAGAGGGGTATTTGACCAAGTACCGACAAAAGAGCTTAATCCCCTTATAGTACCAGCTAAAGAGTACAGTGTTGTACTCCTTAGTTTGCTGAAAAGTCTCGACGGCCTTGGCAGCAATGGTTTTCACCTTCTCCTTCGCAACTTGGAGTTGCTTCTCTTTCCCTAGTGTCAAATACCTCTTTGCTCTGAGGTCATCTCCTAAAGCCTTAGCCTTCTCCTTGATAATGTTGGCCTTGTCTATAACAACAATAAGATCCTTTTTCAGCTTGGAATTTTCTGCCTCCAAAGCCTTCACCCTAGACATCGCTGACGTAATTTTGGCTTCATGATTAAGATACTCAGAAGTAATGTGAAGACTCTCCCCCAGCACCTGAGAAGGAAACCCAACATTCAGGACGATGCAAAAGGAGAAAAGAAAAAAAATTGCACAAGTACGTTACCTAGACAAGTTTGTGGATATGACGACCTACAACCTCGTTGGAAGGCATGCCAGAAAAGACCTTCAAATCCTCAGTAGTAAAGATCTCTTATGCCCTCGACAACGCAAGACCAGCATCGTCCCAAACACTAGACAAACGAGAATCAGCCTTCTCCTTCCCTTTGACGACCACACGTGGCTTCTTCTGGATAGGAGTAATCACTTCGACCGAGGTAGTCGAGGAAGCTGTCCTCATCATCTTAGTACCAGGGGGTAGCTGGAGCAATGAAGACCCCATTCTCCATGACTCGCACTATCATCTTCCCGAGATTGGACAGAGGCTCGTTCTTCTTTAACCACATCTTCGCATACTTGTCCTGGTTAAATTTAGTCAGCATTCCTGCAAAAAGGAAACGATTGTTAAAAAATAAAAAAAAAAAATTAAAAAAAAAAAATTAAAAAAAAAAAAAAGGGCAGAGCTAAAGTGCTTACTTTTCTTCTCTTCTCTCTCGATAGTGTGTAGGACATAAACAGAAGGCATCGGGCCAAGGTAATACAAAGCCAAAGTGCGAGGATTGACCAAATCATCGAAATCGTCAATTGACTTCGTGTACTCAATAGTAGCCTCAACACGTTGCTTATACCTGCTCTTAAGTTTCGGCCATCTCTTAACTTCACAAGACAATAAACAGAAGAATTAGTAACGACAGAATGTACGAGAAAGAATGAAGGAGAAAAGACTGCTAGAAATAATGACGCACCTAGACTCGAGATTTTCCGCTGACGGAGCAACCTAGGGAGATCACCCCACCTCGCTAGAGGGAGTCTCCCATTCATCCCCAGACACAAAAAAGAAGCAGGACGTCCAGTATCTAAATGACGAGGGCAGGTCCCTGACGATCCTAGTCCTCCTTTCCCAAGGCACCAGTTTGTAGTACCCATGTTCCTTGGACTCCTTTAAACGATACAAATAAACAAGCTCATCCACCTTAATCATATCCCCTTTAGTAGCAGCCAGCCATATCTCTATATAGCTGACCACTATCCTCCACGAATTAGGCATAAGTTGCCTAGAAGCAATGTCAAAACGGCCTAGAAGTTCCATGATAAAAAGGTGGACTGGGAATCTAAGCCTGCTCAGGAAAATAGCCTCGTAGAAGCATACCTCCCCGGGTGAGAAGTGACAAGCTCATTCCTCCCCGCTAGGAAGATGAACCCTAACCCTCTCAGGGAATTGAAATCTTTCTCTAAACCTAGAAAGTGTCTCGTCGTCTAGACTGCACACCTCCCCAAGGGCATGGAAAGCCCTAACCTCTCGAGGGACAGAGACCATGGTATCTTCCTCCACCTCCACAGGATCGTTGCTAGATGACAACTCGGTCTCAAGCTCACTCGATCTCACCTCAGACATTGCTCCTCGCCCACTCACTAAACCCTCGAACCAATCAATTGACTGATAGAGCAAGATGAGCAAATCAGTCAACGCGATGCTTAAACTACTACCCTCAAAGACAAAGTTTTCAACGAAAGGGAAAAAGGTACAAGAAAGACCTAAAGAAGTCCCCAAACGTGCAAAGAGGAATGAAATTGAGGGCCAAGCTATCTGAACTTCAGAGCTACTAACCATGGAAAACTAGAAAACAAAAGAAGAGAGAAAGGTAATCCTAGAAGCCCCAAAACGGAAAAGAAATCAGAAACTAAGAACAATCTATCCATGCCATAAAAAAAGCGAAGGAAAAGGGAAGAGAGAGACATACCTCAAAGAAAGCAACCACAGAATACAAAAGCTCAACTATAGAATGCAAAAGCTCAAAGGAAATTGCAAAGTGGATTGGAGAAGAAGAAGCACAAAGCAATGATTGAGAGATAGTTGGAAAAAGTGAAGGGGAAAGTGGAAAGAGAGGAAGTTTAAAAACTAGGCACAAAAAACTGAAATTTAGCGGGAAACCCAAGAGTCACACAAAGTGAGCATTAACTCCACCGGTCAAAACATGCCACGTGGTCATGATGTATGTGGTGCGCCACTATGCATTAAATTTGGAACGAAACCCTAAGAGCCATGTTTGGGAAGAAAAACCTTTCATTTTCTGATGGTCGTCGTGACACACCACGACGACCACAGAACCTGGGGGGCAGTTGATGGGACCAACGAACTCCCTTTATTTGGATGACCTCATCAAATACATTCGTCCTCCTCGACACAGCATGGATGAAGACAGACGAGTCATTAATAAGAGGATTCAATACCTTGGACAGTTACCAACCAACTATCAGATTGTTGAAGGCTCATCAAAACTTACATTAATAAGCCCTAAGGCGTTACAGGGAGAGCACTAAAACCACAATCAAGGTCCCAACCGTTAGAAACTATGAAGCTATATATACAATCATCAAAGACAAACAAGGTACATAATTTTCACCCAAATATACGTTTATACAGATATCTCTAATATTCAAAACTTTCTTATTTCTCTCAAAAAGCTTCTATACGCTAACTTTGGCATCGAAAACGTTGTGGCAGGCACCACACCAGTGACCACCTTAGGAGAGCCTTTGTTTTGCATTTGCATAGATTATGATGAGGACTTAGCTCCATCTAGACAAATCTACATAACTAATGATTTACACATCATCATATGGTAAAAAATGTAATGTTTTTTGTGAGATGGTCTATTGTTAATATTGAATTGAGTGTTTATATGAAAGTTTAAAGTCTACAATAATTTATGATTTTTTTGCTGTGTAATTATGTTATTTCTTTATGTTCACTATTTGAATTTCTTTACTTTTTTTTTTTCTCGTTAAAATCAAATAGCCAGCATAATATATATATATATATATATATATATATATATATTTATACAAGATAGAATTTTTACTCTAGCCTAATTTAAGTGTATATGTGTGTGAAACTTCCTCTTAGAGACTTGAACCCCGACCCTTGCCCCCTACATCCTACAAGCATTTATACTTGTGAAGTGACTACTGCACCAAAGGTGCACGGTGGTTCCAGCATAATATTATTAACATTGTGTTATTGTATATGTAAGGATTATTTACTAAATATGATTGTGTGGTGTACACATTAATGTTTCCATTGATGCCTTTAGGTTTCAATTAGTTTTGTTTTGCATATTTTAGTTTATATATATATATATATATATGGATTCAATTACATTTTTATTCTGGATTAAATTGACACGTAAACTTCCCATGAATTCCCCCCCCCCCTTTTCCAGTAGCTAAATAGATGGTTAGAGTTCTCTTTTTATTTTTTGTTCACTATGTTTTGCAATCAATTTGAATTATTTGTGTTGTGCAATTTTACTATATAGCTTAGCTCGATGATTATATTGTGTTGGCTTATTTGTGTTGTGCAATTTTCCCCGCCCTTTTTCGATAGCCAAATGTTTTTGTTACATATATATTGTGGTTCAGTTTTGCTAGGTGTTTATTATCTGTGCTCCAAATGATTCTAATGCTAAAACTTTTCTTCTTCATGCATATGCAGTACCACCTTCGTATTATAGGGTTCGAGTTGTCAACAACATAAGTCACTCCCATTTAAATTAGAGAAATGATATGTCTACAACAATTTTACAACACTTTTACAACAAATCTTAAGTGACAGGTTGTTACTGGTTGTTATTGTTGGGTTAAAAAAGTAATCTTAGTACTAAATTCAAATTTGAACCAATAATAACTAACCACCCATGATTTGTTGTAAAAATATTGTAGATGTAGCCCCTCTCTTTAAATTATTATCTACTTCGTTTTGCAGTCGTTAGAAAATTTAGGTCTTCAAGGATTTTTAAATTCATTAGCTTAATTTCCCCTTTGTTGCTTTTATTTTTAAATGAATCTCTTTTTTATTTGTTAATGCTTGATTAAAAAAAAAGAACAAAAACAATATAAAAATATTTTTTAATGCGTACTTTTTGTGTAAAAAAAAATCGTTAAAATAATTTTTGGGACTTCACCATGTTATAATAATAATAAAATAAAAAAAAGAAAAGAAAAAGAGGATAATGCAAGAGGAGTGTGATAAAGAAATAATAGGTGATAGAAATAGTCCTACCTAAGCTAGGAAATACAGAAAATGGTCTTGTCAATAGAATTCTCACCACAACAAAAGGGGATAAAGCAAAAGTGGCAGGCATCATTATTTATTAGGCAATGGCCAAACACTTTCGATTATTTATTTACATTTCTTTTTGACCTCTACAATTTTGTCTTCATTTTTTTAGCAATCATTTTTTCCCATTATTAACTTTCATTTTCATGTTACACTACAACAAAATGTATCTTTAGTGACGAAACTCATTTCGTCATTGAAACCCCGTCACTAAAAGTCATGACGACGAAAAATTTCGTTACTAAAAGTCCGATTTGATTTTTTTTTTTTAACTTTTAGCGACGAAAACGTTTCGTCACTAAATGTTTTCCTCACTAAAAACACTATTTAGTGATGAAAATATTTCGTCACTAAAAACACTTTAATTTATTAAATCATATTTAGTAACGAATAATTTCATCACTAAAACTATGTTCGAGTACATATAGTGACGAAAAAGTTTGTTACTAAAACTATTTTTAAGAAAATCTAGGCATATATAGTGACGAAAATTTTCTGCACTAAAACCATTTCTTACAAAATTTTGCTACATTTAGCGGCGAAATATTTCATTACTAAAACAATTTTTTGTTACTATATTTGTGACGAAAAAATTCGTCGTTAAAACTTATTTCTGTTTTTATTTTTTTCATGGTTTTGATATTAACTTGTAACCTGTCATTACATTATGAAAACCTCACATTTGAATAACACAATTATTTCAACAACACATTTATAAAAGAAGATTCATATATTCCACATGTAAAACATAAAACAAGTATCCAATTCAAACTCCTTCCATACAATAATTGTTTGCAACACATACAATAACTCAAGATGTTTTATAACAATACAAAAAGTATAGCATAATATAATTAGAACTAATGGAAGATCTCCTCATGCCTCTTGCTTAGCTCATGCCTCTTGGTCCCTACCTCGCTCCTCTTGGTACAATTGAAGCCTTCTAAAACTTCATGTATTATTGGAATCATTGCTTGATCATAAAGATCTCTTTGTTGAACTAAGGGACCAAAAACCTACATATTACCACAAACAAAATCTTAGCATCTACCATCAAATATGAAACTAGATTCTCAAAATTAACATTGTTTAACATTTCTGACATATATGTTCAAGTTTTTTTTTTTTTTTTTTTTTGCTAACATTAAGTGGGGGAGGGAGATTTAAACTCAAGTTCTCCCACCTCTATAGAGAACTGGACAATATGCCAATGCCGCTAAGTACAAGGCTCTTGGTGACATATACATTCAAATTATAGGACTCCCTTATACTTTCCATTTTAGTATTCAGATGTAAAGGTGTACATGGTGGCACATCATTTAAAATTCTATTCTTACTACACCAAGGAATGAATACTTATTTTAGAGGACAAGACACCATGCACACCATTAAATGGACATTTTCCATTTCAAAGACAAATGAAGAGGACCCTTTTCCTTGAAAAAAAAATTACTTAACAAGAACACGCCTCTTTACCTACTCATTTTACCCTTTTCTATCCAAGTTTTATGTATATAACCCTTACATTAGACCACCTTGAAATAATTTGAAACCAAAGAATCCCCCATAAACAACTAATTAATCTTTGAACCTTAATTCTTGAAAGTAACAACCAAACAATTATAAGTAAATATTGAAACACACTTTGAAACAAACACCCAAATGCCAAAACATCAAAGTCTAAGTAAAACCCAATACCCCATTTGTGAAAATCTACTCATCACACTTTAACCCTCCTCAAAAGGTTCATACAATTTTCACCAATCTCAAAAATCCACATCCCATATTATATATATACAAACTAATTGAAATGAATGAAGTAGTACCTAATCTACTTATCACACTTTAACCCTCCTCAAAAGGTTCATACAATTTTCACCAATCTCAAAAATCCAATACAACCCACCTCAAAACCAATCACAAACATCACAAGTACAATGCTTACAAATATTGAAATCGAATAAAGTAATACTCATCGCATCTAATTAACAATTTTCATTCACATTTGCAAGAAATTAAAAACACTCCCAATATGAATTTAAACCACCTTATAACACCATGCAAGCCACCCCCTTGCTCCAACACAACAACCCACCACAAAACCAATTTCCAACATCACAAGTATATATAGAGTTTTATAAGTTTTTAATTAGAATATACTTACTTTGCTCAAGCTAAGTTTACAACTTTTAGAAAAAATCCAAAGTTAACTTGTGTTCTTCACCTTGTTCCTCACAAATTCTTTAGCCACAAAAGAGAGAGAGCTGGAGATAAAAGAAAGATAACTTAATCATCATGGATCAAGTGAAGAAGCTGTTAGCAAAAGCAAATGGGTCTACAAAAAAGATACAGGAATTAGGAAAAGCCATCCTCTGTGCTTCTAAAGCTTATGCCTACTGAAATAAAAATAAAATGAGTGAAATAGGTCCATTAACTTATCTATTCATCTCCCTAAGTTCATTACATTGGTTTATGTTTAAGGTGAGAATCTCCACTAGATCTGCTAAATAGTAAATTCAACCCAATTTTTGTGTCCTTCAACAATGCAGTGTGTAAAGGGCACTAAATACTTACTTCCCACCCTATTTTTTTCCTATTAGAAATGCAACTTTTGTTCCATTCTAGAATGAACTTCAGACACTTTGACAATCAGGTGGCTTCCAATAATGTTGCTTTATAGATATTATAATAATTAGACAAATAAAGTATGATGATGAACATGTAAGTCATCCAGTTGCAACCCACTTGCTTTATGAACTTAAAGACTCTAAGCATCTAATTATAAACATATTTCAAAAGATCAGAATCCAAAAAATCATTAAATGCCTAGGTATTCAGCTGGTATTTTTTTCCCCTATTAGGAACAAATGAAGAAATTAATAGGACAATGTTGGAGTTGTACAAATGTTAACCATCTCCATCCATGTTTTAAGACCCTACATGGTATCCCCAGCACAATATTCATATAGTTAGGAAATGTAGGAACTAAGATCTCAGAGCTATAACATTAATAACATAGTCATTGCATAGTAATTTTTGCATTGCCAATCTAATTTTTAAGTGAATGCTTCAAAGATAGATGCAATGCCTAGTACACATTTCTAGAACTTCTAAGCCCTTTGCTTGTTTCCCAACAAAACCAATAAATGCTTCACAAATCACACTCTCTAGTTCATAAAATCAAATATCACCCAAAACCCATTAAAACCAATGAATTACCCACTTTTTTTTCTTTTCCCATACTTTCTTAGCAACCAAACACAATATAATTTAACAAAAAAAAAAAGGTGTCATCATCAAGGTAATATTATCAAACAAAATAGAAACAAAAATGAAAAAGCAAAAGAAAGAGAGACCAGTTAGAGAGAAAGACCAAAGAAACTCTAGCGTTGCCGGAAGCGTTGTGAACTGAAGCGTCGTCAGATGAAGCATCGCGAACTGAAGGATGAAGCGTCGCCAACGGCGAGCTGAATCGTCACAACGGTGAACCAAATCATCGCAATGGCGAGCTCAATCGACGACGGTTAGCTGAACCGTTGCAACGGTGAGCCGAATTGTTGCAACGGTGAGCTTAATCTACGACAGTTAGCTGAATCGTCACAACGGCGAGATGATTCATTGCAACGGCGAGCTGACGCATTGCTGTTGAGCTTAATTGGTGACAGTTAGCTCTTAACGGAGCTTCATCAGTGACGGTTTGAGCTTTATCGGCGACTATGGGAGCTCAACGACGATGGTGGTTTGGGTTTGGGAGCTCAACAGCAATGGCTGAGAGAGCTCAACGGCGACAATGGTTTGGGTTTGGGAGCTCAATGGCGACGGTTTGGGAGCTCAACGGCGACAGCTGAGAGAGCTCAACGACGACGATTTGGGAGCTCAACCGTGACGGCTGAGAGAGCTCAATGGCAACGATTTGGGAGCTCAACGACAACGGTTTGGGAGCTCAACAACGACAATTTGGGAGCTTAACGTTTGGGGTTTTTTTTTTTTTTTTTTTGATCGAAATGGCTCCAGAGAGTTTTGGGTAGTGAAATGTTTGTGACTCAGAGAGTTTTGACCCATTAAACAAGACCGAAATGGCTTAAAGAGTGCTGGGTATTGAAATTTGGCTTTTAAGTCTTTAGTGACAAATTCTTGTTTTGTCACTAAAGACCAGGCTTTGTTAAGATTTTTATAGACGAAATTCATATTTCGTCACTAAAAATATATAAGTGCAAAATTATTATTAGTTTTAGTGCCGAATATTTTTCGTTGCTAATTCTTTCTTATAAGGATTTTCGTCACTAATACTATCCACAGTATTACCTACAGTGACTAAATATTTCGTCACTAAAGATTTCAACTTTTAGCGATGAAATATTTTGTCATTATAGATTAATTAAACTCGCGCCAACATTTCCCTCTTGGCGCCCATTTTTCAGATCACAATAGCGACAAAATTTTTTTTTTTTTCACTAAATGTTATAATTTTTTTCATTATTAGTGACGAAATTCATATTTCGTCACTAAAGCTGTATTTTTAGCGGCGAAAAATATTTCCTCACTAATTTTCGTCACTATAAATACATTTTGTTGTAGTGTTACTTTAGTTTTGGCCAATCACTTAGCAGTGGGCACCACCGCATCGTTGAATCCAAGGATGGTGACCTGGACTACGTGAATCATGCTAACCTTCGAAATTGTTGCATAAAAAATAAAGCAAAATTCAGATCTTATATCCTAAATTGATAAATGAATTGCATAACAATTCTCAAATTTTCTTACGTTGTATTCTCTCGTGTTTCCGTGTCGTTGTTCGTTGGCAGAACATGAGAGCATCAACTTCTTTGTTTATTTAAAGAACCATATGGTGAAAAGCATGATATGTGAAATAGGTCCCATGTTGGTATGGGCAATAATAGGAATCTCAGAGGATGATAAAAATGAAGCACATCCTATGTGCGTTAAGGAGGACTTTTCATCACTAATGTTATTGTGACTAAACAATTGTTTATTCAAACCAAATTCAAGTTCAAGGTTTCTTAAGCTAAAGATATACATCTCTTTGGTTCTTATAGTTTGGTAAGAAGAAAAGGGTAGAAGCTAGGAAGTACAATAATAACGAAAAAACATAAACAGAAAAAAAAAAAAAAAAAAAAAAAAAAAAGGCATAAAACCTATAATAATTAATAAATATTATTAGCTCATTTTGAGTGAATTAGTTATATTAATAAGTAAAAATTAGTCATATCATTACAATCGCATACCCTTAGTGTAGTGGTCACTACACAAGTATAAGTGCTTGTAAAGTGTAGGGGATAAGGATCGGGGTTTAAGTTTTCAGAAGAAAGTTTTACATATATACACTTATATTATTTTAAAGTAGAATTTCTATCTTGTATATATAAAAAAAAAAAAATTAATAATAGATTTGAATATATATATATATATATATATATATATATCATAAAAAATAAAATAAATATTATTTAAGTGATATTTAAATATAAAAATGTTTCTTTAAAATTTTTGCCTAAAGCCTCAAACAGTCAAACTATTTTGGGCCGGTCCTGCATGGTGTATAAAGTTCTTTGACTGCCTAAGTTTTCCCTACCAGCATAGTCCACAATTACCTGCTAAAGCTTAGATTGAGGAAAGAAATATATATATATATATATATATATATATATATATATATATATATATATTTATGACTATTTTGAATGATTGCATATTATTGAGAGACAATTTTTTCCACGTCACATGTATTAACCTTATTATACTTCACCTAGTCAATCAGCGAAAAAAATACACAGAATTACAGATATCCTTAACAAATTATTTTGGGCCTATTGCACTTCACTAGATAATTGGGCCAAAACTCACCATTACATCACCGAAGCAAAAGCCCAAGATCTGTCCCTATCTAAATGGTTAGTTTTATTTATTTATTTTTAGAATGGTTAGTTTAAATCCTTTTATTGGTCGTCCAGTTTCGTCAAAGTCGGGTTATTGATGAATGGTCCTAAGCATAGGCTAACCTAAGTGGTCCACCATAAAAGTTATATTTGCCTCATAAGAAAATGTAATCAAATTAGGCTTCTTCTTTTCTTTTTTTGGTGAAAGTAACATGGTAGGTAGGCTACTTAGGTTTGACCCTTCATAGAGAACACGCAAATTTCCAAAGAGAGAGACCTATTATGAAAGTTAAAAGTAATTTAAAATCTTGAAACAATAATTTACTTTTATATAATGTCACGTAAACAATAATTTTTCACCACTCTTAAGATGGCAACTTGTTATTGATTTTCACATTAACATATCACTAACATCATTTTATTATTTATTATTACAAACTTATTGCTCACAATTGGCATAAAAAAAAAAAAAGCCGAAAAATAATATGTTTTTTTTTTGTATTTTTTTTTTTTTTTTTGGTATTTGCTTTTGATTTTTTTGGCTTCTAACTAAAACATAACTAAACTACCGACACTCTTATGTTTGGCTCAGTCAACCTCCTATAATAATGAGTTAATTAAGTTTATGATTACAAAAGACTAAACATAACTCTAATTTTATTTTGGAATAAAAAAATTGTGAGAAATAATACAAGCAATTTAGGACAACAAAAAAGATAAACGGTCACATGTTACTACTCCTATAAAATTATATATGTTACTATGATTGCATTAATGAATATATGCTAATTTTTATTTTTTAGATATGTAGGGGAGAGGGAGAGGAATTCAAATCTTGAACTTCTTCATAAAAAACACACCCAAAAAAAAGAAATATAACCATGTATCTAGAGGTCATTGGTGGGCATAAACTAATCTTAAACTAACTGATCAGTTGAAGTAGTAAGGTTATAACTTATATCCATAAAAAAAAAAAAAATTATAGTTATGTACTTATAATTGCGTGTACTATTAGATTCCAGTTATAAAAATTTTGTCCCAGTGTTTTTTTTGTTTTGTTATTATTAAATTTTTTTTTTTTTTTTTTTTGAGAAGGATGTCCCAGTTATATCTTATTGCTCCTGTTTAATGAATTTTAGTTTAAAAAAAAAAACAAAAAAAAAACGAAACGAAAAAGTCAAGTCAAGACAGCCTTTTGTTTACTACTTTGTTTTCCTTGCCTCGCATTTCATTTCAGTTAAAATCAGTACTTGGAAGCCCCATCACTTTTGGTAAAAGCAACAAAGACCAATCTAATCTATGCGGTCCACCATAATAGTTATCTTCCTCTAATGAAATTGTAATCAACTAAGATTTTCCTAAAGCGGTCCCTCCAAAAACAAAACAAAACAAAACAAAGCAAAGCAAAAGAATTCCTAACACGGTAGGTATACCTACCGTAGCATAGTTACTACAAATACAAGATGAAAAAGGAGTAAAGAAATAAAAAGGTGGTCTTTATCTCTATACTTTTAAATTTGGACTATACTTTTTTTTTTCCCTTTGTATTGCGCGGAAGTTTGTTAGATCTCACATTGAAAAGTTTAGTGGGTATGTGGAGTATGGGCTATATAAACAATTATGAAAACAGATTGAAAATTGTTCATCTTGGATTGCTCTGTTTTAAAAGCCCTAAAACTCAAATCTCCATACTCCTTAGTGCAAAATTTCAAATATGACAGCTACTATATAAGCACTGTGCAAATTAAAATTGGTATACATGTATTAAACCAATATACTACCTAATTAAAGATAGTTTGTTTAGAACCATTCTACTTGTCATAATTTATTGAAGTAGTTAATTGTGAGTAATAGACAATAATCACTTTCATAATGATCTATTAATTTTTTTTCACCATCACTCACATTCGATTGTATCAAATTTGTGTCAAAAATTGTGACATAAAAGATAAATGTTCTTAAACTTTCCCGATTAAAGAGAAGTATGAAATAACAGTTAAAGTTATTTTTGCTGCTATTCACAAAAAAAATCTAATACAAGAAAAAAAACAAACCCAACCCTCCTTACTTGTTGTAGTTCTCAAGCAATCCCCCTGTTCCCACGTAATCCTCACTCCCTCTACATTGATGGCCACGTACAACGCTTGAAGCAAGGGAAGGAGATTGAAATCTAATTATCTAATATTAAAACGGTTGTTTCAACAGTATTGGGTCAAAGCAGTATGAAGATTTCTCAGTCAAGGGTGGCGGCTCCTACGGCTTATCCAAGAATTGGTTAGCGTATAGAACTTTTATGGTCTGCTTCTTTTAAGAGGGCACCACAATTTTGTTTTTCGTTTTTTATTTTTTTGAGAATGTTTTGATTTATAAATTCTAGTTATAATGATAGTTTTTTATTATCAAAACAATACATCTATCAATTTTTTATATAGGTAGAGATTGAACCCCTAATTTTTTTATTTAATAATTTAAGATTTTATCTATTGAGTTAACTAGAACCTATTTTGTTTTTGTTTTTAATATTTGATAAATACTCATTAAATATGATTTAATAGGAATATGATAATGTGTATTAATATTGGTTTTTTAATTTGTAAAATTTTGATGTGGCACGTTGGTATAAAGTGTAAATTGTGACTTTTACATTAGATCATTATTGAAATTAGGTGCACATATATAATGTTACATGTCCTTTAAAATCACTTACCATTGACTTTTAACACTTATTTTATTTGATCAATTATCGACCCTTATTTATTAGTGGAAAGTGCCAATGTGGTCTTAGAATGTTACATCGTGTACACTATCAATTGTTATCTATCTTTTACATTAAAAAAAAAAAAATCAAATCAAATCAAATGTAAATTTTTTTTAAAAATTTCAAAGTAAAGCAAAAAAGATTTTAATACACTTAATTGTATGCTTTATTCTTTTATGGAAAATGTTTATTTTCAAATTAGTTTGGAGGAATCTTTCTCCAACCCCTATGTGAGGGTTGAAAAGACAATTTATATGTAGTTTTAGACTTTTAGTCGCATGAACTTTCTAATGATTCATGTGAGTTATTTAAATAATATACATGGATAATGTTATGAATCAACACATAGTTGGTTGGAGAATATTCTTTCAAACTAGTTAGGAGATAAATTTTTTTGTAATTTTTGTATTAGCTTATAAGCTTTTTTTTCCCCTTAAAAAAATGTAACATTTTAAAAATACAATATGGATTATCCTTAGCCTCCCTCCTCTCTGTCATAGGGGATGATGATGAAAGGAAAAAAGTTTGACTCTAAACTGGTTTGGAATTATTTTTTTCAATTCATTATGTGATGATTTATAAAACTATCTATTTGTATTAGTTAAATAAGTTACACGACTCATTTAAAAAGTAATATAACTAAAACTACACATGAATATAATATTTTTAATCTTCATATAATAAATTGTAGTAAGATATCTCTAAACCAGTTTGGAGTGAAACTTTTTGGCTTTAAAAACAATAATTTGCCCTTATCAAAGGACTTTAGAAAAACTTTTTTGACTCGAAAACAATAATTCGCTTAGATTCTATCGTAAAAAAAGACTTTAGATTGTCGCTATGGGGATAAAGCAAAAGTGGTCGGCAATAACCACAAAAAAATGGCCAAGCCCACGTGATCACCTCTGTTTTGCTTTCTATAATTATGTCTCCTCTTCACATAATAGTGGGATAAAACAATACTTTTGCATATTCACGCTTTTTTTCTCTTCATATAAAATATTCTCCATTTTACCTTTCACTTTTCCATTATTACTTTTCAATTTTCAATTGGCCATCAATCATGTTGCTTTAGTTTTGGCCAATCACTCAATAGAGGGGACTGCAAAGTTACTATCATTCAACCCAAGAATAGCGATCTGCTGGACAACGTGAATCATGCTAAGAAACAACCTTCGAAGCTGTTGCGTTTAAAAATAGAGTAAAAATATGGTCTTATAACATCAATTGACAAGGGAATTTAATAGCAACTCTCGAATTTTCTTACTAAGTATTTTTCTGGTGTTTCGACTTACCATATCGTTTCTCATTGACAGAACGTCAAACTTTATTTTTCAAAGAATGATATCAATAAAACTCTTTGAGTATGGACTATTCTTTAGGTGTACATTGTCTTCTCGTTCCATGCACATTAGGTGTACAATACTTTTTTTTTTAATAGAGATTTTGAACACAAAATCGCATAAGCAACTTGCATGATGCATTTATAATGAAAAAATCATATGCTAAAAAGGTTTATATATATATATATATATATATATATAAACTTATATTAATCACTAATAAATGAAGAATAATTAAGTATTTGTCTTTACACAATCAAACGCATTAACAAATTGTTGTAGAGTATCCTTGGGGTGTCTGCTCTTAAAGACAATTATAATCTAACAACATGGATGCCAGAAGTTACTTCAAATTCTGTTGAACCTGAACTTTGTGAAGGTTTAATAAGATTACAAGAAAGCAGAAGGGTCCATATAATTGTCACCTACTGACAGGACTTACGAGATCAATTAGAGACGAATCCAGTAGGACAGACGAGACCACCCCTAAGATGAGCCCAAGAAGCATCCACATCATTGACGAAAATAGCGGAACCATTCAGTGCCACCAATAACACCTCAGACGGTTACAAAACCATCTGTATAGACTGTTGAGAGCACAATAAAAGCTCCATTACAAGGCAAGAAGCGTTACCTAAGGAAGGGATTAACGTCATAAATGTCAATCACAACGGCTAGAACCCAAGACAACATATATAAAGCCCCCCACACTGCCAACAAAAGGTACACAAACACAAACACAGACACCCAAAAAGGATAAGTTACTGCCATTTTAGTATTCTTTCTCATCTTATATTATACTCTTTTATTCTGACTTGGGCATCGGAGACGTTGTGGCAGGCACCACACCAGTGACCAATCCGAAAGGAGCAGCCTTCTCACTTACGTAGGCATCCAGACGAAGGGTTGGATCCATCTGGGCACATTCAATTCGACTAACGAAATCACACTTCATCAGTTTGGTGCCGTCTGTGGGGAACGACATTTTCGGATTCATATTTGAGAACGTAGTTTCTATCAACTTTTTACATTCAGATGGAGTCCAATCCAGATTCCACAACCTTGGCCCAGCAAGTCCAGGCTCTTGCGGCCACCATTGAGGAACTCACCAAACAAAATCAGGAAATGAAGCTGCAGCTTCAGCGGGTTCAATAGGAGAAGAATCGGTCCAAGGGTAATCCGGATGAGGAAAGAGATAGCCATAAGAGGAGTATTCATCAAAGACCTATTACTCCGGATGAGCAGAATTCAGATCTCCTTCGAGAGATGAGGAAAGAGATGGACGAACTGAGGAATGCCATCAAGGAGAAAACAGACCGGAGTGTGGATAGAATGGTAAAGGCCATAGACTCGCCTCTCACTACAGCAATCCTTGAATGCCTCGTGCCCTCAAAATTTCATCTACCTCAACTTGAGCCATTCGACGGGCTCAAACACCCTCAAGATCACCTTAATACCTTCAAAATGACACTAGGCCTTCAACAGCCACCCGATGAGATACTATGTCGTTCATTTCCCACCACTCTCAAAGGAGCGGCAAGGGAGTGGTTCACGAAGTTGACAACCTCGTCCATCGACAACTTCGAGCAGTTGAGCAATGCTTTCTTGCATCACTTCATTGGGGGGCAACGTCTTAAGAGGCCAGCGGATCACCTACTCACCATCAAGTAGGGGGAAAAGGAAACCTTGAGATCATAAGTGAAACACTTCACTCGGGAGACCCTTGAGGTGGATGAAGCTGATGACAAAGTACAGCTGACGACCTTCAAAGTGGGACTGAGATCCAGAGACCTAGTGGCTTCACTCGCAAAGAACCCTCCAAAGACGATGGCGGAAATGTTACTGAAAGCACAGAAGTACATGAATGCTGAAGATGCTTTAGCGGCCATAAAGGATGTAGAAAAGCCAGGAGACAAAGGAAGGAAGGATGACGAACATAGGGGTCAAAAGAGGGAGCGCCTAGATCGTCGGAATAATGACAAGAACAGAAGGAAAGAAGATAAAGGTCCTTAGACGGTGAAATTTACCCCTCTAGTTATGCCTGTTGACAAAATTTTAACGCAGATTAAGGACGAGTACTATCTCAAATGGCCAAGATCACTGCACTCATCCCCTAACGTCTATGATAAGAACAAGTACTGCCGATTTCACAAGGATCATGGCCACAACACGGAAGATTGTAGAGACCTAAAGGAACAGATAGAAGAGCTGATACGAAAAGGAAAATTACAAAAATACGTGAAGAAAGGGGAGTATAGTAAGTTCAGGGATGACAATAAGAGTTAGCATGAGTCTTCATCCAGGAATGACAATCGTCCATTCCAACCTCCACAGGATATGATCAGGGAGATAAAGACGATTACAGGAGGTCCCTTCACAGGAGGGTCATTCAAATCTCTCAAGAAAGCATGCAAAGATAGGTGAATAGCATCCACATGATACCTCTGTTCAAGCAAAAACGAACGGACCAAGACATGTCCTTCAATGAAGCGTATGCCAAGGGAGTAAAGCAACCTCACAATAACCCTTTAGTTATAATGCTAACTATAAAGGGATTCAACACCAAAAGGATCCTCGTGGACAACAGTAGCTCCGTAGACATCATCTACCTCTCTGCTTTCCAGCAGCTAAAGCTAGATCCAAGGAGGCTGCGTCCATTTGACTCCCCCCTCGTCAGTTTCAGTGGAGACAGGGTATATCCCAAGGGCTTAGTGAGGTTGACAGTAACGGTGGGGACCTACCCGGTGCAGTTAACTCGTCAATTAGACTTCCTAGTGGTAGATTGTCCCTCATCATACAATGTAATCATTGGGAGGCCTAAGCTTAACAAGTGGAAAGCAGCCACATCCACCTACTGCCTAAAGGTAAAGTTCCCAACAGATAACGGTGTCGATGAAGTAAAAGAAGATCAAGTCTTAGCCAGAGAATGTTATCAAGCTGTATTGGCTGCAAAGGAGAATCACACATGGATGATTGAAGATAAGGACGAAGATAAAATGGAAGCCTTGGAAGTAGTGGAACTGGTCAAAGGATAGGTAACCAAGATGACGAAGATAAGGACGACATTAAGCCCGGAGATGAAAACAAGGCTCATCCAGTTCCTTAAAGAAAACCTAGATGTCTTCACTTAGAGTCACGAGGACATGCCAGGCATAGCTCCAGAAGTCATTCAGCATAAGTTGAATTTGAACCCGGAAAGAAAGCCTGTCCAGCAAAGACGAAGAGTCTTCGCCCCAGAACGAGACCAAGCAGTCACAGATGAAGTTGCCAAGCTATTGACGGCAGGTTTAATATGAGAAGTACACTATCCTGAGTGGCTCACAAACATCGTCCTTGTAAAGAAAGCAAATGGGAAATGGAGGATGTGTGTGGACTTCACAAACTTGAATAAGGCATGCCCGAATGACAGTTTCCCTTTACCAAGGTTAGACCAACTTATGGATTCTACAGCCGGACACAAGTTGCTGACGTTCATGGACGATTTCTTAGGATATAACCAGATAAGAATGGCTGAAGAAGAACAGGAGAAGACTTCTTTCATCATAAGTCAAGGACTCTATTGCTACAAGGTAATGCCTTTTGGATTGAAGAACGCCGGAGCTACGTATCAGAGACTAGTGAACAAAATGTTCAGCAAATAGATTGGCAGGAATATGGAAGTATGTGTGGACGATATGCTCGTCAAGAATAAGGAAGAGCTTGCGCATCTGGACAACCTAAAGGAGACGTTTGCCACACTCAAACAATACCAGATGAGGTTGAATTCTAGTAAATGTGTTTTTGGCATAGCTTTAGAGAAGTTCTTAGGCTTTGTGGTGTCCTAGAGAGGAATAGAAGCAAACCCGGAGAAAGTGCAAGCTATAATCAATATGGCATCACCCAGGACCGTCAAGGAAGTTCAGAAGCTGACGGGAAGGATTGCAGCTTTAAACAGGTTCGTCTCTAGAGCGACGGACAAGTGCCTACCCTTTTTCAAGACCTTGAAGCAAGCCTTTGCCTGGACCGATGAATGTGAAGCAGCATTCCAAGACTCAAACATTACCTAAGTAATCCAACCCTTTTAAGTCCGTCCAAGGAGGGAGAAAACCTATATTTTTACTTGGCGGTATCAGCAACAACAGTAAGTGCAACCTTGATCAGAGAGGAAGGCAAGAGACAGCTCCCCGTTTACTACGTCAGCCAAGCTTTCCAAGGGGCTGAGTTCAGGTACCCAAAGATTGAAAAGATCGCGTTTGCATTAATAGTAGCCTCACGCAAACTAAGACAATATTTCCAAGTGAATCCTATCCTGGTAATGATGGATCAACCTATCAAAAAATCCACAAACAAACCTGAAGCAACTGGAAGAATGATCTAGTGGGCGATTGAACTCAGCCAATTTGACATTGAGTATCATCCCAAAACAGCCATCAAGGCACAAGCTTTGGCAAACTTCATCGCAGACTTCACCTCTCCGGACGAGGATAGTCTCACCGACGAAGCCGAGTGATGGATGATACAGACTAATGGTTCGTCAGCCTAAAATAGGGGGGGAGTAGGGGTTGTCATAATCGCCCCTGATGGAGAAATACTCAAATACGGAGTTCGACTGAAATTTTCGGCTACCAACAACGAGGTCGAGTACGAGGGAGTACTGACGGGACTGAGGCTCGAAAAAGCTCTTAGAGCTAAGAACCTATTAGTCCAAAATGATTCAAAGCTAGTAATCGGACAAATCAAAGAAGACTACGAAGTAAAGGAGGAAAGAATGTAGAAATATGTCAGGTTGACGAAACATCTTACTTGGGAGTTCGATAAGATAGAATTCGGACAGATCCCCAGAAGCCAGAATATGATGGCAAACAAAGTCTCGAAGCTAGCATCGTCAGAGGAAGGGGGGATCAGCATGGACTTGGAAATGGAAGTCCAAAAATACCCCAGCATTGAAGAAGTGCCGACATTCGCAATCTAGAACACAAACAGTTGGATGACACCAATCGTTTCTTTCCTCCAGGACAGGCACCTCCCTCAGAACACAGAAGAGGCCAAGAAGGTCAAAAAGAGAGCGGCCAGATTTACGATCCTCAATGACACCTTATACAAAAGAGGTTTCTCCATGCCTTACTTGAGGTATGTCGACGAAGAAGAAGCAAAGTACATATTGGAAGAAATCCACGAAGGGATTTGAGAGGACCACACCAGCCCTAACTCCCTAGTGAACAAGGTCATTCGAATAGGTTATTTTTGGCCAACTATGTAAGTGGATGCAACGGAGCTTGTAAAGAAGTGTGACAAGTGCCAATGATACAGTAATGTTTAGCGGCTTCCAGTAGAGAGATCGACGACGATAGCCTCTCCGTGGCCATTTGCACAATGGGGAATCGACATTGTCAGTCCACTGCTCCAAGGTAAAGGTCAGGTAAAATTTCTACTAGTTGCTATTGACTACTTCACAAAATGGGTCGAAGTAGAGGCCTTAGCTACGATCACTAAAGCTAGAGTTCGGAGCTTTGTATGGAAGAATATAATTTACAGGTTTGGGATTCCATTGACGATCATATCAGATAATGGATGATAGTTCGACAGCCAAGGCTTTAGGGACTTCTGTTCGGGTCTGGGCATCAAGAACCAATTCTCATCCCCAGGGCATCCTTAGGAAAATGGAAAGACGGAAGTGACGAATTGGACACTATTCAAGATTATCAAAACCAAGCTGGACGACGCGAAGGGCGCCTGGCAAGAAGAATTGCCCAATGTCCTTTGGGCTTATAGGACCATAGCAAGGACCCCAACGGGAGAAACCCCCTTCAGACTCACCTATGGAACTGAAGCAGTGATCCCTGTTGAGGTAGAAGTAACCAGCATTAGACGAGAGGCATTCAGCGAAGAGGGTAATGAAGACAAGCTGCAGCTTAACTTGGATTGCTTGGATGAAGTAAGAGACAAAGTTTCCAGCAGAATGGCGAAGTACTAGCAAAAGATGGCTGAATACTACAATAAGAGAGTAAAACTCAAACGACACGACATAGGAGACCTTGTCCTACGCAAAGTCACCACAGCAACAAAAGATCCTGCCCAAGGAAAGCTTGGCCCCACATGGAAAGGACCCTACCGAGTCGTCCACTACTCTAGGCAAGACAGTTATCACCTGGAAACCATAGACGGACAAAGGCTCTTGTGCCCATGGAACATGGAGCACTTGAAAAAGTACCACCAATAGATGTATCAAATGAATATGTTCATTCTTGAAATTAATAAAAGAATTGTTCTCCCAATGTCTTCATGCAAACAGATCTAGCCAGCAGTAAAACCAAAAATGGCTAGGTAACAAGATTCCGCCTTGAGGGATGTAAGTTACTGACGAAGCCACAAAAAAGACAAAACCCTTTAAGAGGGCGAGTGAAAAGGCTAAGTGACAAGATTCCGCCTTGACGGATGTAAGTTATTGACGAAGCCACAAAAAAGACAAAATCCCTTAAGAGGGCAAGTGAAAAGGCTAAGTGACAAGATTCCGCCTTGACGGATGTAAGTTATCGACGAAGCCACAAAAAAGACAAAATCCCTTAAAAGGGCGAGTAAAAAAGCTAAGTGACAAGATTCCGCCTTAACGGATGTAAATTACTGACGAAGCCACAAAAAAGACAAAATCCCTTAAGAGGGCAAGTGAAAAGGCTAAGTGACAAGATTCCGCCTTAACGGATGTAAGTTATTGACGAAGCCACAAAAAAGACAAAATCCCTTAAAAGGGCGAGTAAAAAAGCTAAGTGACAAGATTCCGCCTTAACGGATGTAAATTACTGACGAAGCCACAAAAAAGACAAAATCCCTTAAGAGGACGAGTCAAAGGGCTAAGTTACTGAGATTCCGCCTTGATGGGTGTAAGTTACTGAGATTCCGCCTAAACGGATGTAAGTTACTGAAGGATAAGCACACAACGACCAAAAAAAAAAAAAAGGGTACAAGAGCCCTGTAACAAATCAAAAGAAAGCCCAGGCTGCACCCAAGCCCCATTGAAGGATAGTCAGTTGCAGGCCAGGTAGCAGAATGGTGACAAAGATACAACTAAAGTGTGCAATCATAAACGTATCAAATAGCCAACAAAATGTGCAATCACATAAGCCAAGTAAATACACAACCATAACTTTAATTAAAGCCCAAAAAGCAACAGGCCATTACCATTGTTTGTACATTTAAAGGCCCATAAACGCTGGACCCAAAAATATTGTTCTTAAGACAAATTAAAAAGAAACTATTACAAAATTAGATTTACAAACCCAAAACATAACGAGCACACATACAAAAAAGTTTTTTTTCTCTAAAGGCCAGGTTCAGGCATTAACAACAATGTCATTACTGGCGCGGGTGTCATCAGTTGGGGCACTCTCAGGGGCGTCATTAGCAGGGGCACTCTCGGGGGCATCAGTCTTAGTAGCAGAACACTGAGCAGCCTCGTCAATAGCCATCTCCTGGTCTACCTCCTCCAGGTCCAACTTCCCCAAGTCTACACCGGAAGGATGCTTAACAAGGTACCTCCTTAAGAGTTCGAAACCCTTGAAGTACCAACTGAACAAGACTGTGTTGTACTCATCAGTCATTTGGAAGGCTTCAACGGACCTGGCAGCAATTGTCTTGAGCTTATCCTTAGCGCCCAGAAGTTACTCATCCTTCTCCAGGGTCAACTGACGCTCAGCCTTGAGTTCATCGCTTAAAGTTTTCACCTTCTCTTTCAGCCTCCATAGCTTCCATTTTCGACGTAAGAGAAGCCACCTTAGCCTCTTGAGTGAGATACTCAGAGGTGATATGGAGACTCTCCCCTAGCACCGGAGAAGAAATTTGGAATCGTTAGTAAAATGGGAGGTAAAATGGGACTAAAAGTTACACAAACATCTTACCTGAACAAGCTTATGGACATGACAGCTTGCGACGTTATTGAAGGACACCCCAGAGAAGACCATTAGGTCCTTAGCAGTCACAACCTCATGAGCCCTGTCCACTGCCAGCCTCTCGTCACTCCAAACAGTGGACAAACAAGGGTCAGCCTTTTCCTTCTCCCTATCGGACAAACGTGGTCTCTTGGAGATGGGATTAGAAAGCTCATCAATCGAGGTTGAAGGTGAAGCTGTCCTCGTCGTTTTAGCACTAGAGACGACAGGAGTAACGGAGGCGACTGGAACAACGAAGGGACCTTTCTTAGTAACACGCACCGTCTTTTTCCCTATGTTCGACAATGGCTCATCCTTTTTCGCCCTCATCTTTGTGTACATGTCCTTGTTGGATTTAGTCGTCATCTTTGCAAGAGGAAAACATTTGTGTAAAAAAAATAAAAATAAAAATAAAAGGGTTAGGGACGCACGAAAAGGTCAGCACTGACGAGCTTAGAACGTACTCTTTTTTCCTTCGATATTGAGATTACGCAGGACGAAGGCGGAAGGTTCTGGTCTAAGACAGTAGAAGGCAAAGGTCCTTGGGTCCATAAGATTGTCCCAACTCTCAATTGTACGCACGTAACCAATGGCCTTCTACACTCGCTCCTTGTACCTGCTTTTCAGTTTAGGCCGTCTCTTAACTGCGCAAAACAAGATGTGGGAGAATCAGTGGCAACAACAGTAAACAAAATAGAACTTAAATGACGAAAAGGAATATTGACACACCTAAGGTGGGGGTTCCCCACTAACGATGCAACCTCGGGAGATCACCCCAAACCCCGCCAGAGGGAGTCTTAAAGTCATCCCCAGACATAAAGAAAAATCTGGACTTCCAATACCTGAAAGACGAAGGTAATCCCTTGACGATCCTAGTTTTTCTCTCCCAGGGCACCAATTCGTAGTACCCATACTCCTTGGACGCTTTTAAATGGTACAAATAGACAAGCTTGTCAACCCGAAGCATGTCTCCGTCCATAGCGGCCAGCTATATTCCCATACAGCTGACCACTATTCTCCACGAGTTAGGCATAAGCTGCCCAGGAGTGATACCAAAATGGTCTAACAGCTCCATAAGGAAGGGATGAACAGGGAACCTTTACCCACAGACGAAGGTGGACTCATAAAAGCACACCTCCCCAGGGAAGAAATGATAGGCCCGTTCCTCTTCACTGGGCAAGCGAACCCTGACCCGCTCCGGGAATTGAAATCTGTCCTTAAACCTACCGAATGTATCAGCATCCAACCCACACTCCTCTTTGAGGGCGTAGAAAGGCCTAACCTCGCGAGGTTTAAACACAGCAGTATCCCCCTCCACTGGGTCACCACTTGACAATAACCCAGTCTCGAGTTCACTAGACCTGACTTCCGACATCGCCTCCCTCTCTCTCACTAAACCCCAGAATCAATCAATTGATTGACGAAGCAAGGGAAACAAATTGGCCAATACAACGCCCAAACTATTACCCTAAAAAAAAAGTTCTCGAGATGAGGAAAAACACCTAAAGACCCCCCCTAAGCGTGCAAAGAGGAAGGAAATTGAGGGGCAAGCTATCCTAACTTCAGAGCTACTAACCATGGAAAGACAGACTAAACCCCCAATAAACCCAAAAACAAATGCAAAAGAAAAAGGAGAAAAAATCAGAAAACTACCATGGCTTGTGTCTACATCGAAATAATAGAAAGGACAGAAAGAGAAAAGAAAAGCGTACCTTAAAGAGAAAAAGATGGAAAACAACACTGCACAGTTTGCTAGAGAAAAGTTACAGCCAGTAAAGCGCTCGGAATGAATGGTTGGAAGTTTTCTCAGAAAAAGTGAAAGAAAGTTTTCTCAGAAAAGTGAAAAAAGAAAATGAGAAATGGAAAAGTTTTAAATCAAAGCCCAAAACAACTAGAAACCAGCGGGAAACCCAATAGTCCCACAAATTAGAACATTAACTCCACCAACCGGAACATGCCACATGGCCACAACCTACGAAGCGCCTCCACTACTCATTTAATGCAGTGCATGATCCCAAGGGCCGCCAACCAAAAAAAAAAACCTTTTCATCTTCTATGGTCACCATGGCATTCCATGATGACCAAAGAATCGGGGGGCAGCTGACGGGATTGATGAGATCAATTAGAGACGAATCCAGTAGGACAAACGAGACCACCCTTAAGACGAGCCCAAGAAGCATCCACATCACTAACGAGAATAGCGGAACCATTCAATGCCACCAATAACACCTCGGACGGTTACAAAACCATTTGTATAGACCGTTGAGAGCACAATAAAAGCTCCATTACAAGGCAAGAAGCATTACCTAAGGAAAGGATTAACGTCATAAATGCCAATCACAACGGCTAGAACCCAAGACAACATATATAAAGCCCCCCACACTACCAACAAAAGGTATACAAACACAAACACAGGCACCCAAAAAGGATAAGTTACTACCATTTTAGTATTCTTTCTCATCTTATATTATACTTTTTTGTTCTGACTTGGGCATCAGAGACGTTGTGGCAGGCACCACACCGGTGACCATTCTGAAAGGAGCAGCCTTCTCACTTATGTAGGCATCCAGACGAGGGGTTGGATCCATCTGGGCACATTCAATTCAACTGACGTAATTGCACTTCATCACCTACTATATTGGGTTTCTTGATGGATCTTAATTGCATAGCATTTTTATATTCATATGTATGTATTTGTCCGTGTGGTATGCAAATTATGCCACATTCTCTGCAAAGAATATAAATCATATCAATGGATACTTCATATTGATATATATATATATATTTTAAATGTGTATATATTTGTTCATAAAATTAATTAATTTAATATGAAAATCTTAGAGATTGGAATATACATGACAATTGCTCTTCTGACTATAGGCAAAAAACAAAGAAAGCAATTGAATTCACCGTCTTCTACTGCTAATTCAAGGGAATTGCATTTTCCACAAAATGGTTGGGAGCAGTTCAAAGCGTGCTTAAGAAAATAACACTTGTGTTCGATTGGCGAAGTCCTTCATTCAATGAGCTTTATTTTTCTGTCAGTCTGATCTTCGCTGTTTGGAATATGATTATAGAAGAAAGAAGAGAAAACGTTAGTTGAAACAATTGCATTTATACTTGCATCGAAAATAATATTTTGAACCCTTGGTTGATTTTAAGTGGAATTTAATGAACTTTGACAAATTAAACAATCATGCAATTTCAATTATTATTGGACATACAGGTTAATTACCACATATTATAAACCTCACTAAACAAAATGCACAAGTAGTAAAGTAAAGAACACAAACAATTAATGATGAAGTGGAGAACCTATGAATTCATTTAAAGGAAAAAGTACAACTAGGTTAGTCCTATCTCCAAAAAGGAATTTCACTAGTCTCTACTAGATATGACAAAATGGGTCAGAATTTCCTAACCCGACCTGATCCAAAAAAACTCAACCCGAACATGATTTTTTTTACTAGAAGCAAAACAGGTTGACTCTTGACTCAACTCATGTTTTTTACGGGTCAACCCGACCCAACCCGAACTCAAGCCTGAACCATTTTTAAAAAATTTTTTTTTTGGGTAAAAATAAAATAAAATAAAGACAATATTGGTTTAATTGTTTGTTGTAAGTTTTAAGGAAACAATTGAGACATTTACATAATCTCATGTAATTTAATTGAAAGATGAATGGTTGAGCATTCTGTAATAAGTAAAGATTTTTAGATATCAAATAGCAAAGTACATACCAAGATAATCTGGTTACAGTAGAGTTAAAAACATAGATTTAAAATTGTAAACATGTATGAGAAACATTCACAAGTGTGAAAATAGTGAAGCTAAAGTATCAAATTAGCATACATTATGAATGATTAGAACTATTTTTTAACAATTTATATCCAAAATAAACTGCTTTTCAAATTAAATTATGATATTTTCTAGAGTGTGTGTTGCTTAACAATGATATGATATTCATAAAAGAGTCCATGTATAAATAAGTAAATAATCAAACTTTAATATATATCTCAAATTGAAATAGAGTGCCAACCACAATTTATAATAGATTATAAAATTAATTTTCAAGATTGTAAATTTTTTATATGTTTTTATTCTTTGTCAAATGAGTTATCCAATAAGTTATTTGTAATTTTGTTTTATATTTTGGGATGTTGATATTGTATAGTAATTAAACTTGTATATTTGTTTTACTTATATTTGTGTTATTTTGTTTTAGATAGCAATGTTAGGATTTGTATAACTTTAAAATTATTGAATAAGTATTATTAAGTTTAACTGAGTTCATTCTTGATATAAGTGGTGAATTCAAAGTAATGCATTTTACATTAAGTAATTTGTTGTATGACTTTCCAAATGGCAAATACATGTTGTTTTCTTTATAAAAAAAAAAATTCATGTGAAAAATATGGGTCAACCTAACCTGGCCTGCAACCTGATTGACCTAAACCCATTTTTAACCCACTTAAAATGACCATTTTTGACCCGCAACCCATTTGACTAGCAACCCGATTGACTTAACCTCAACATGATCCGCCCGTTTTGCCATGTCTAGTCTCTACCCCATAGAATTGAAGTTGTACAAACTTAATCCAACCCTTGATCCTAGTCTCTACCCAGAAAAAACATTAAAAAAAAAAAAATGTGACCCCAATATCAACAACAAGCCACTTTAAATGTTCTAATTAAAAACCCTTCCACGAATTGCTTCCCTAACTCCAAGAACCACCTTGAAGATTTGATCTTTGTACAACATATTGGAAAGAGGTTTGTGGCTTTAGCTTTGATAATCGATTGGAAAACCATCTTAATATTTACTTTTTGAAAAATGATTTATCGTGAAATAGAGGGTTATTTTATTTTATTTTATTATTATTATCAAAACAATAGCACAAGCCATTACTTTTGAAAACCTCTCTTTTGAATTGAGTTTAGTGTGCCTTCAAATAGTTATGCATATAGCTCACATTTATCAAGGTAATTAATAGCCAACTAAATTAAATAAGGGTCATGCTAACAGATGCACTTAGGACAATGATTAATAATTTATTTTGGAAAAGTTTTGATACCACTTTTATGGAAAATGGAAAAAGCTATTAAAACATTAATTGTTTTTTTTTTCCCTTTTTCCGTAAAAATTTTCTTTAAATGGATTACTAATCAATGTCCTAAGGACATTTGTTAGCATTTCCTATTAAATAAATAAAAAAAGAATTCTTGTGTCTCAATTCAATGAGCCTAAATTGTGATTGTGTTGAGAGACATATCTCAGTCAATCAAAACACGATAAAAGGAAAGTTGAAATTCTAGAAACTGCCTTCTCTTAAGTTTCATCTTGGGCACTTGATCTTGTTGTGAATGCAAGTCATCAAGTCAATTTATTTTGGGAAATTTTCGATACCACTTATGTTATTCAATCAATAAAATTCATACTTTTGTCTTTCTATTCTTTGGTAGATTCTAGACCATTTTACCTTGTGGATTCAAGGAACCCTAGTGGATTCGAGATTATTTTCAGAAGCAAATGTGTTTTGTTTCTTGCTTTCTAGAAATAGACATGTTCTGCTTCTTGACGCTTCTGCATCCCGCATCATATTAAAATTGATTCTACACTCTTTTCAAATATATTAGTAAATTCGTGTAAGAATAATTTTTCTGATATTCATAAACTAATCAATAAATATAGTTAAAAAAATTTCGTAATTATTTTAGGTTAAACTATTAATTTGGTACTATAGGGTAACGTTCAATTGGATCCTCAACTATTGATTATGTCAAAGTAGTCCACCAATCTTTAATTGTGCCAAGTCAATCTCTTAATCTTGTAAAATGAAGTGAATTTTATTCTTGAATCTACTCCCCGTTTTAAGTTAAACGAATTTAGTTAATATGGCAAATGTGACGTTAGTTAAAAGGTTATTATAAAATTTTAAAATTTTCAAACTCAAATCAATTTTAACTATCATTTCATTAAAAATTAAATGGATAAGTGATCCAAGTATGAAATTGAATTGATTTTGTAATTCAATAGACTAAATTGAAACAATTAATAGTTAAGGGGTCAAATTATACTTTATCCAATAATTTATAGACAACATTAATAATTTAATTTTTTTTCACACTAATAATCTCAAGTGAAAGTGATTTTATACCAGTTGAAGTAATAGTTCAACGATAATTATATCATTTATGGTATCCCATATATGTGGTTGGAGCCTACCATCTCTTCCCCCTAAAAGTGAAATTATATGATGAACACTAACCACAATTTTGAAATAAAAACTTTTCATTAGAGCATTCAGATTGAATTCTCTAAAATAGCACAAGAGTCCAATTAAGAACATGACCTCCCTACACATTAGTCAAAGTAAAATTTTGCTAAGGTGCTTCCCAAAAATAAAGAACATTGTATCTTATCCAAATGAATATTTTTTTCATATTTGAAAAAGTTGGTGTGGGTGTCTTGAAAATGATGTCGTGGAACATTGAAAAAAGCACAAAAGATACTCTCTTTTATGGAATAAAATTAAATTATTAGTTTCTAGTAGTAAACCTTAAATTTACAAGGGGTTCCTTTGAATCCATAAGGTAATAGGTTTGAAATTCACAAAAAAAAAAAAAAAAAAAAAAAACAATAAACAAAGTTTGTATTTTCTTAATCTCATGAAAAATTGAATTGCCTTTGGAGGCTACAATACATTTAAACAATAAAAAGAAAACTTAAGGTGTCTAGAAAACCTAAGACGACTGGGAAACTCTAAGACGACTAGTAAACCCTAAGGCAGTTAGGAAAGCATATAAAACCCTAATTTATTAAACTACATTAAAAGAACCTAAAAATAAGAAAATAAATACCCTAAACCTAAAATAACGAAAATTACATAAAATTACCAAAATTAATAAATTCCAAAAGTTAAATAGTAAATTTTGTCCTACATTAGAAAAGTGAAGAAAAGGTTGGTGTTTTGAAAAGTGGAGGAAATAATAATAACAACTGAAAAAAAAAAGAATGAAAAAAATAATATTTAACTTAAATGGATTTTAAGATAAAGAATTGGATGTGTGTTTAAATAAATAGTTAGCTAAAATAAAATAGATATTTTGCACAACTCAATCTAAATGCTCTTGTTCCTTTATTCACTTGACGGATCTCAAAAGCAAGTATAGCTTTTCCGATAGCGCTCCTATTGGATTTATTTTTTGGTAACTGCTGACATTTAAATTTGGACTGGGAACGGAGCATTAAATTTAGTAAAATCAGTCAAATGACAATAGCTAAAGTATCGTATATTAGCCAAGAGTTTATATCTTAATTAGCCCCCTCTACGCAGAGACATCAAAAATTTAAATTTGACAATCCTCAATTATAAATGTATCTCAAAGGATTTTATATTAAATTATCGATCAATGGTGCTAAATTGGTGACCAAGATAATCTTCTAAGTGCTTTTGGTCCTTGAAATTTGAAGCGAGCACTATTGTATATTGGAATCTTTTATACGTTGATATGTGAGAGTCCAAAATGATTGGGCAACTACTTCTATGAAAAGCTTGTGGATATATATTGGATAAAAGATATAACTGATTGTCATATATGTTGAGACCATCACTTAACGTTCTGCCCTCCTACTCGTGGGTTGCCAAAAACTCAGCGGTCTCTGATAAGTTTAGAAAAATCATCCCTTTGGTGTCCATCCAATTGTGAAGATAGACACCTTTTAATTGAGAACAGTTGACCATTTTCATGAGAAATTAAGAACTTGAGCCATTATGATTTCATATGCAAACTGAGATTACCTCAAAGTTTGTAATACTCCACTAATTCGCTCATTGGTGTTTATTAGGTAGATTTGTACTATATAAGTGATCATGAGTATAACTAATTGTTATACTGAAATTAAGCTAATTTGCACATTGAATGTTTATTAGAAAAATTTGAACTTACAAAATGCTTATGAGCATAGTTATTAAACCCAGATTAGACATTAACTTGGTCTATGAGCTAGGTTACTAGGTCATTGGTAAAGAGAGAATATTTTTTCTTCATGTGTACCCTCAACTTGTTTTTTTTTTTTTAAAAAAAAAAACTTGGTTTGTGTCTTTTTCTTTTCCCTACCTCCTAAACTTTCCCTAATACTGTTTTTCCCACAACTTGTTTTGTTTTTCCTATTTTTATAGGGGGAGAAATTTTTTTTAACCTCTGTTGTTCTTAGGGAGAGTTGTTGCTCTTCATAGGGGGAGTTGTCTCTATTTTCTATAGAGTTGAATTGTTTTGTCTTCCCTTAATTCTCTATTTTCTCTTATCCTTTATTGTGTATGTTTACTCATTATTGAGTTGTCTTTGTCAATATGTGACAAAAAGGGGGAGATCTAGATGAACTATGGGTGGGAATCCTGTTTGTTTTGTTTAGGAGGAGATACATTGATTGTTTATGATAGTGGAAAATACAAGTATGTTTTGTTGTATCTAACTTAGGGGGAGAGTTAGTTTGCATATTTGTTGTTTTCTTGTTTTCCTGTTTTTATTTTCCACACATGCGTTTATGCGTTTTGTTTAGTGTTTCAGGAAATATACAGGTTGATTCAGTCGTGCTGCTGTCTACACTTGCAACTGATAGATAGTAGTTAGGTTGAATTGTATTTGGGCTATTTGTAACTTTGAGCATTTCATGTTTGTGATGTGTTTTGTCACGGATTGCCAAAAGGGGAGATTGTTAGGTTCCAAGACCTTAGGAACTAATGTATTAGAACTTTAATTTGTATTATGTTGGCAAACCATGATCAAAACATAGAGTCTAGGTTTAGGCTTGCTCAAAGTATGTTTATTTGTAAAATTGGAATCGAGTGATTGCAGAATTTATTGGACTAAATCTGCAAGGCTCAATCGATCAAAAATTAGACTCGATCGATCGAACCACGTACAGATTTATTTTTCTGTAGAGTTCCAGTTCAGCCCAAACTCTACTTAAATGTATTAGGGTTCAAGTAAAACACTCCTATATATAAGGAAAACCCTAAAATGTTTTTATAAGTTTTTAGAGAGAAAAGAGTGTGCCTCCTTTTGTATTTTAGGGTTTTGTACCCAAAAGCTCTCTAAGGACTTGGTTGCTCATATTGCGGCTTATGTGAATATCTTGTGAGATCTTTAAGGAGGTTTCCTTCACATAAACTTAGGGTTTTCAAGGAGAAGATTTTTCTACACCTTGATGATCATTCCAGTTGCTGCCATTGAAGCTTAAAGAAAACACAAGCGGGTGTGCTTGTATTTGGTGGAGAATCCAAGAAAGAAGGAGTCCGTGGATTCGGAGCTTGCACGTGGTCGTGTCAGTAAGTTCTACTGGTGGGTAGCAATAAGAAGTCAAGCGTGGGGTCTTGTAAGTCTTATTGTATGAACTTCGATTCTTTCAAGATAGTGGATTCAAGTTTACCTTGAGGATAACTAGGTTAAATCCTCTCCAGGTTTTTACCGATTTGGTTTCTTGGGTGATCATATCTTTATGTTCTTTATATTTCTGCTGCTTTACTTGATATGATTATTTGATTGTGTTAACCTAGATTTAATTAATTTGACTAAGTAACAACTTGGCTAAATTCCTAGGTTAATCCAATTGTGTTTTAAGGGGTCTAAAAACCAATAGGTATTATTATTAATGAAAGGCAATCTTGCCATCTTTTATTTTGATTATTGTTGTCCAATTTTCTCTTTATTCCTCTAAGTGTTAAACAGAACCTCGATTATACCTGGTTTCTCAGACCACATACCTTGAGTAAATTAATACTTTTTATTTGTTTAAGTGTTAGACAGAACCTCGGTCATGCCTGGTTCCTCAGACCACATACCTTGGGTAAATTAATGCATTTTATTTGTTTAAGTGTTAAACTAAACCTCGGTCATGTCTGGTTCCTCTCACCACATATCTTGGGTAAATTAATGCTTCTTATTTCTCTAAGTATTAAATAGAACATTGGCCATGCTTGGTTCCTCGAACGACATGCCTTGGGTAGATTAATGCTATTTACTTCTCTAAGTCGTACATAAAAGCCTAGCCAAGCATTGCTCCTTGGATTATATTCCTCAGGTACTTTAACACTGTATATTTGATTAGTGTTTTGGTTCATGTTAGCATACTGAATTAAAGGTGGGTTTTTAATAGTATAGGTTATGCTTTGCTTTAGCAAACAGTAGTCTAATATATATATATATATATATATATATAACAGTAGTACATACTTGAAATAAACTAAAACTCCTGATTAAGTTCTTCATTGATAAAAAAAGGAGTACATTTACCCAAAAAAAAAAAAAACAATAACCTCAAATGTTATTTGTTATTCGCAGCACTAGAGGATAGAAGATGTTATTTGTTTTCCTCAGATCCGAGGAAGCTTCTACTCCGACCAAGTTCAATGCCTTAGTCCATACCTAAAGACAATAACCTCGACAATCTCCTATGACTTGGGCCTTTAGAGCATCCTCTATCTCTTTCACTCCAATATCATAACTAGATTGCTTGGCCTGAGCAAGAGCCTCCTCTTTCTTCTCCAGCTCTTTTTTCTGAGCTTCTATCTGCTCTCGAGCGATGGCTAGTTGCTCCTCAGCTTTGCGAAGTTGTTGACACTAGTCTTCAGCTTGCTTCTCAGCGCCAATTAGAGCAGCCTTAGTGCTTTTTCTTTCTCTGTTTGCCTCGGTCAATTTTGTACTGAGGTCTTCCATCTTCTTCTCGGCCATGTTTAAAGACGTGACAGCAGATATTCGACGTGTCTCCTCATCTTTTAACTGAACATGGGCCTGATCTACCCATTCCTCAGCGATGTTGGTTGGACTGGAAAAGAGCAATAATGTAAAGAAAAGTTAGTAAGTTAAGTTCTCCAATATATAAAAGAAAATATTATATATATATATATATATATATATATATATATAATAAATCAAATATGTAATATAGGAAATTGGTTGAGGCACATACTATGGCTAGATCCCTCTTCAAGGTCAAGAAGACCTCATGCTTTTTCAAGGTCCTCAAGTTAGCCATGTCTTGTGGTAGCAGTAGAGGCTATTCTAGAGCATTAGCTATATAGCCCGCTTTGCCTTTTTGAAAGTCACTAATGGAGGAGTCCAATGGGAGTGGGGCTCCGTCCAACTTGACTGAGGGGTTCCAAATTGAAACCCTAGGGCTACGGTCTGAGACCATCTTTGTACCCGAGCCCTCCGTCGCATTTTTTTCTTTGTGCCCCTTTGGTATTCTTTGCTCCTTTTTGGGGCTCAAGGTCTTTAAAGGGAGCAACTTCACCCTCTTCAGGTACTTATTTTCTCTTTTTCTTCCTTTTTCTCTTCTTTTCTAGTTGTTCAAATGAGGAGCTATGAGTAGGAAGGGGAGTTGGAGGTCGAGGTTGAATGGCTACCTTGGGTGTAGACCCGCTTGCATGTTCTTCTTATGTTGGAGCACCATGGCTTCTAGTATTTCAGCTAGCTCTTGGCTGCTGCTGATTTTAGCGTAGGGTAGAGATCCGGAAGTGGTGCCTGGAGATTCTGTAGGATATGGTTGGTCAAAGACTTCGAAATCTTCTTCTGAGTCTGCTACCTCAATTACTTTGACCGTTTCTTCATCTTGTGCCGGAGTCGTCTCTTCCTCGGCTATGCATTGGGTGGGCAACTCAACTTGAATGGTACCTTCAGGGGGAGGACTGGTAAGGAACCGAAGTATTGCAACGTTGATTTGGTGTAACCAAGGATCTTTCGCCTTGATAACGCTTTTGGAGGATTGAAAGCTAGATGAGATCGGCTTGTACCCGAGAATAATGTGAGCGGCACGCAATTGTCTGTTCGTGTGGAGGAAGATCTCGGATTGAAGAATTCTGTTAAGATCTGCTTCGTTAACGAGACTGCAGTTGGGAGTTGTAAAATTCTTGTCTGCAGATATCCAAAAACAAAAGTATTATTAGACAAGGGACAGGAAAAAAGCATTTGTGAACTAAAGAGAGAAAGGGGCTACGAAATTGAAGTTGTCACTATTGGAAAGGGAAAAAATCAGAGAAGGCTGCCACCACTACATTAAATGCTCTACACCGAACCACCTGGCCGCATTTATATGGAGATGACACTTGAACAGTGATATCTTAGTTTACAGTTATTCACAAAGCTTCCATGAGGTTTCTGATGGGACAAGCATCCAAGAGATCACCTATAAGATCAACAAGTGGAAGGCTGGGGTGAAGAATGGAAAGACTTTATAAAGGAAGGGCCCCCATAAAAAACGGGGCATGTAATTTGAGAAGAAAGAAAAAAAGAACATCTTGTACTTACATAAACTTGAGTGAAAATAAGAACACTTCATCCTCAAACTTGATTGAGGAGTGTTATTTCTACTAAATTGTGTTTTGTTGTCTTCCTAGCACAAATCCAATCAATTAAGGCCCATACTTAATTTGCTGAGACGTTTCCCTGTAAAATCCATTTCTCTAACAAATATATTGTTTGGGCTTGTTGGGCCATCATCCATTGTTGGTGGGTTGAGGGTCTAATTTTTAGTCCTTACAATATTATTTAAGAATTATTATAGTACTGGAATTTGTAGTATGCATTTAAGAATTTTTTTTCTTTAGTACCAAAAAAAAAAAAAAAATATATATATATATATATTTCCTAGTTGATTTCCTGTTGTATTTATCTAAATATTATTTCTATAATATTTATGTATAATTAAGGAGTATGATGGATTGAAGCACAATATATCATAGCCAAATTGAACTTAGAATAAAATATAAGAAATAAGTTTAAGTTTTTTTCTCTCAAGAATTAGATAAGTTTAATTAAGCTAACTAAGGTAATATGATTTCATTTGTGTTGGACTGTACAAAATCATTCTATTTGTTTATATGTATTGGTTAGTGTGATTGAATAAAGTTGCAAGATTTCTTAAGAATGAGATCACACCGAGGTATATGCTTCAATTGAGAGAATTTTTTAATTCCAGAGTAATGAACATTAGTATTACCATGGAAAACATAAATCAAAACAGTATGCATGTCCACAGTCATAAAATGAATGCAATAGTTAAACATTGTAAGCGTCCAAAAGTTATTTCCTTAAAAATTTTAAATTGTAAGATATTTTTTTTTTTTTTAGAAGATAAATGGTAAGAATTAGAGATTAGATCTTTTTTATAAAAAAAGAAAAAAAGAAAAAGAAAAAAGATTAGTATGTTTGACTTATGATAATGTAATTTAAATCATAATTTGTCCAAAAAAAAATACATATAAATAATCATATAAATCTAAATTATAATCCCAAATACAAAGAAAAAGAGGAACACCATACGATCCATACCTATTGATCATAATATTTTGTTTCCTCTTCCAAGTTATCCTAAGAACTAAGAAGTTAGAAATTAGCATAGATTTAGATGAGATTAAAAGAACATTAGCAAGAATTTATGTAGTATTTAATTTAAAAATTACGAAGCCATTTAGAAAATAAAATAAACAAATGGGAGGCAAATGATCATATACTAAATCAATAATCGCATTCCAATTATTTAGACACAAAAAATTTTAATGGGTGAAACACAATTATGTAAAGAAAAACTATAAACATGAATACAAAGAAATAGACTATCAATTGAAAATTTTAAAAAAAAAAAAAGAAAAAAGAAAAAAGAAACATGGTATTTACAACCCTGGAAAAGAAAATTCAGTACAAACCTTTACATCGTAATTTTTCAAAAAAATAATGAAAATAACCATATAAAACTAAGTTATAATCCCAAATACAAAGAAAAAGAGGATCATATGGTCCATACCTATCAAGATGAGACTAAAAGAAAATTAGCAAGAATTTATGTAGTATTTAATTAAAAAAATTACAAAGCCATTCAGAAAATAAAATAAACAAATGGGAGGAAAATGATCATGCACTCGAACAAAAAAATGCATTCCAATTCTTTAGATACAAAAAACATTTAATGGGTAAAATGCAAAAAAAAAAATAATAATAATAATGGGTAAAACGCGATTATGTAAAGAAAAATTGTGAACATGAATACAAAGAAATAGACTATAAATTGAAAATTAAAAAAGAGAAAAAAGAAACATGGTATTTACAACCTCGGAATAGAAAATCCAATACAAATTGCAAACCATAAAAATTGCAACAGAAAAGAAAAGAAGTTGAAGGGAAGAAAAAGAGAAATTGGCCTCAAATAGACTTTCCAATTTTAGTTGTAATTTGGTAACTTATGGGGTGGAAAGAAAGCAATACAAACTACAAACCATAAAAATTGCATCAAAAGAGCAAAGAAGTTCAAGAGAAGAAAAAGAAAAACTGATCTCAAATAGACTTTCCAATTCTAGTTGTAATTTGGTGACCTCAAATAGACTTTCAAAATCTATATATAAAAAATTAAATTGGTGGGTTTGAAATCCAAAGGTAGGCAATTGAATTTTTTGATGGGGAGAAAAGCCGTATTTTTGATAAGTAGGTGATAAGTCAGAGAGAGAGAGAGAGAGAGAGAGAGAAGGATTGGTTGCTGAATTGAAAGCAATTTGGATTCAATGGGAAAGTCAATAATAGTATAAACATTAGCCGTTTGTTTGATGGGAAGATGATGAGTTGAGAGAGAGAAAATGGAATTGATTAAAGAGAATGTGTGAAGTGGAAACTCAAAAAAAAAAATGGAAAAAAAAAACTTTGTGACATGGCGATGATGTGGCTCAACTAGAACGTAATAACAATAAATACTATGCTTCATCTTTTAGATATATATAGAGATATAGATGTAATGCAACAATCATTTGATTACTTCTTGCTATAAGGAAGAGGTTGAATAAAATTAGACTCATACACCTAGCAAACAACCCAATCCTATCTTCTACACTGCAAAAAGTCTAGGAAATAAGCTATTAATAATTTCTACCTCTAACTAATGAATCCATCTCGTTCAAAGCCAATAATGACAGCTCCTTCATGTTCAACTTGCTGATCCTCATCCTTAGCCTATTGCTCATCCTCATCTTAGCAAGTCGAGACTTCCACTACTCCAAGCAAGTGTCTTCCAAAATGCAAATGCCTTCCAAGTTTGTCTGAATCATAACACAAAATCACTAAGTTATTGTTCGTTAATAGAAATTTATTGTCTAACCACTTCAGGGTAATCTGATAACTATCTAATATCCAATATTGCATCATTAACTGTATTCAAAAGTATATCAAAATGTACACAAGTTTGCTAGAACAAATGTCAATTGTTATTACTAGCAAAAATTAGATTGACAAGCCTTTATACTATCAATTATTACCTTTAGTTGTGAAAATAAGATTTTTTCTTTTTTTTTTTCAGGGTAAGGATAACTTGAACTTCATACAAGGCATAAAAGGCAATATCTAAATAGCTAGGTATTCAAAGTTCAAAAGTTTTTGCCTATCCAAAATTTCACCATATTTGCCGAAGTTGGGAAGCCATAATGCACACTTAAATTCTCAAGGATTCGATTCTTAAATTCTCACGGATTCGATTCTCTCTTGCTTTGTTGTTGACATTCATTCCATGGGATTGGATTCTTCTGTATTCCCTCAATTTCTCAACAACCAAACATGGCACAAAGTAAAACTGAATTTTAGGAAAAAGAATAAAACACTAGAATGTTCACAGCACTCATAAATAGAGAATAAAACTTATAGCATCATCATGGCACTAATCTTGATATAGTATATAAATCATTGCACCTCAGATCTAACAACTAAAATTACTTGCAAATCAAAGTTAAATAATACTCAAGAATTCACATGATAAAATGTCCAAGAATGAGTCTTGATGATTGAACTAAGCTTTTCTCATGGAAATAAACATGTTAAATGAAAAGACTAAACCCAAATTCTTTAAAGATGACATAGTCTTTTCATTGAGGCATTTTGTCAAACATGTTGAGTACAGTGACAGGAGGAATGAACATAAATTGGGAAATCAATTGGCCATAAATACCTAAATTACCAAAACAAAAATCATTCAACATACATCATTCCATCAAAACTAACCATACTCATAAAAAAGATCAACATGGGCATCAAAGGAAACCAAAGAAAAGCAAAATAAAAATTAAAAATAAAAATAAAAGATCATCAAGAACACCTATGGCAGAAAGTGTCACGGGCTAAGAAATTCAGAAATTTCATCTTACAAAAAGAATGGGAAAATAGAACTCACCTCATTCATTGCTTGAAAGGATGTGTTATTGCTTGAATCTTGAAGCATTATCATCCTTTGTTAGAGGAACAACATACCTCTCAGATCTAAAAATTTGGATTATCCATCAAATCATTTTCATATCCAGGTTGAGGAGGCGAGAGATTATGATGGAGAAAACATAGAGGAGGTGTATGATGATAAGCAGGGTAGTGGCGAGGTTGCCATTGCTGGCGAGTGGGACGTTAAAGAAGAATTTGGCAGAAGTACATTTTGTTTGGTGTTAGGAAATACTCCATGTGATATTTCATAAAACAAAATTTGACAACACCCAACTCATTTACATCTCAAATTTAAAGATCCTGCCCATTTACATCTCAAAAACAAAATTTGAAAATGCTCTCAGTAGTTAGAACTGATGGGGTTAAAGGACGTTATACATGGTGGGTGACATGACAAATTAGCTTATGTCATTAGTTTTTAATGATCTGTCTTCTTCCTATTGGTTGGGACTACACAATAAGCTGTGTATCTCGAAAAATAAGAGTGGATCGGGTTTACAAGAACTTGAATCTTTTAACTTAAACTACGTTGGCTAAGTAAGGTGTGATTAATCCAGATATGAAGGTTGCTGCGATCTAATTGATAGGGATACGCATTGGTGGAATTTGGAGCTTTTATATCATGCTTTTATGCCTGATTATGTTGCTAAAATATTGCAGATACCACTGTCACAGTTTGATGTTCCAGATATATATTTTTTTCACATAACAGAGGAATTTTATTAATGAAAGGAAATGTACAGACACAGAAAAATAGAGTTCAAACAAACTAAACCAGACTAGCAAGACCCTGAAGACAACACTGGACTAAACAGAAACTATTACAACAACACAAAAACAGAACAAGTCTTCCACTACACCCAAAACATAAACAACAACTAAACATTACAAAAGACCGGGAAAAACTTATTTGCAGATCACTTCACTGGATGATGCAAAACCCATGGAATCCCCGTAGAGGCATTGCCATAAAAAGGTGGGGCATGTGTCATATTTGGATTGCCACAAAAAATTGGGTGAGTATTTTGTTCAAAGTGCTTATCATTTGAACTTAAAAGACTAAGGCTCAATAGCAAATTAGGAAATGTTCCACAGATTCAAAGTTTCATAATTCAAGGAGGAAATTAAGTAAGGACTTTGGCAGTTATGATCAGCCATATTAAAAATTCAACTAGCAACTTTTTTTTTTCCATTGTTTATCGACGTTTAGGATCCATAATCTCAGACAACACTGCCCTAGGGGACATCAATCCATCTGAATCCTTGCTAGCAAAACTTCCTCGGCTTACTACGGTCACTTGACTATTGCTATTAGTACTTGATAGTTTTCCACTGCTACTAAAAATCATGTCATCACTTTAATTGACATCTGACATAGAGATCAAATCATGTTCATCATCATCATTCATGTCAATTTCTTCTGCCAAATCAAACTTTACATTTATTTTTGCACTCTCTTGCAACTCCAATGCTAACTCAAGCCCCCCAACCACATCATTCATTGATGGTCGTTTGGTTCCATTGTCAAGCAAACAATTCTCTACAATCTCGCCAAATTTCTTCAAACATTCTAGTTCAATTTCCCCCTTCAAAGATGGATCAACAGTTTGATCAAGCTTTCCATTGCGATAGCACTGTAGGACCCATGCTGCTAGACCCATTGGCTCATCCTCATCTGTACGTATGATTGGTGGCTTTCCACACAACACTTCACACAACACCACACCATAGGAGTACACATCAGACTTCTCCGTAAGTTGTTGAAAGCGATAATATTCCGGGTCCAAATATCCAAATGTACCCTTAACCACTGTACTAACATGAGACTTTGACATAGTGGGACCAAACTTTGACAACCCAAAATCAGACACCTTGGCCAACCATTGCTCATCTAATAAGATATTTGTACTCTTCATATCACGATGAATGATTGTATATGTCGCACCTGTATGAAGGTAGTTCAACCCATGTGCTGCACCAATACAGATTTGGAGTCGTTGCTTCCAAGAAAGTGGCTGATACTTGGTGTTATAGAGATGGTCACGAAGGGTCCCATGAGCCATGTAATCATACACGAGTATCATCTCGTTTCCATCCTCACAATATCCAATCAAAGAAACAATATGGCGGTGGCGGAGTTGAGACAACATCGCAATCTCTGTTTTGAACTCCTGAGCTCCTTGTTGAGAACCGGATTTTAATCGTTTGATCGCAATTGGTGTAGCCGCACTACCATTAATGTATCCTTTGTACACATCACCGAACCCTCCAGCACCAATAATGAGTACTTCGTCAAAATTGTTGGTAGCTGCTATAATCTCAGCGAGTGAGAAGTAGCGACACAAACTACACGGTAGAGTTGACCCGCTTGCCTTTGTTGAATTGTCGGAATCCTTGACTCTTTCGGCTAGTCGGAAAATCAAGACTACGAGAATCAGGAGTATAGTAAAGCCAGAAACTCCACTACCAACGGCAATTATTATTGTTCTATTATTCTTCTTCGACTCTGTTGATTGTATCGGTGGCACAGACTTTAGAGGGGTCAATGGAACTGGTTCGGGGTTGGGTCCCGCAAGATTGCCACTGACGTCGCTTACTTTGAAGATTTCGATACCGTTCAAGATTGCATCATTGAAATGAGTGACATGGTCATTGGGGTTCGCTTGTAGGGCGATAGAAAGGTTCATTTTCTTCTGGTTTTCTTTGCCATATATTGACACAGCGTAGTCTCTGTATATGGGAACACCTTTGCTACCTGCCCATCTCATCACATCGGCTGCAGTCTCGGCAGTTTGATTTGCTATGAAAATAAGAAACACTCGGCTGTTCATAGCAATAATCTCTGGTTGAAACTCGCAGAAGTGTAGCCTAACAAGGTAATCAAACTGAGAATCTACGGTAAATTCCCAAGTGAGATTGTATTTCTTATTGACAGCTTTGTTAGGCCCCATAGTCCTGGCAGTTCGATATATATCTTCGGGTGCAGTGTACGGTGGAATTACTGTGAACTGAAGTTTAATGGTTGTGTTAACAGGTAGAACGGATGTTAAATCTTCTGTCAAGTACTTTTCGTCCGGACTCCAGCTCCGGAACATTCCGGTGTCTTCAGTGGGTGAGATGTAGGCCCCTCCAACATTTATTCTGTATAACATCTCGAGAGCAGTTTCGTTACCGATGCTGTACAGCATCTGCTGGCCGAGTAAAGGGAACGATTGATCATCAGACTGAGTATAATAGAGATAAGAAGGCATGGACAAGATTTCAATTCCGTTGATAAAAGCAAATGAATTGGAATCGCTTGGAGTGAAGGTTATGTTCAGCCTCTCATCTTCATTGATGTTGACACAGAACTCTTTATATATGGTATCACCAGGATCACCATCGGCGTCTGCCGTAAGTGAAGCGTTAAAGCTGTTAAGAAGAGTAAAAGGTCCAGCTTTGACAGAGAAGAGGGCTTTAGAGCGATCGAAGTTGCCGTAAGAAGCTGGGTAGAAGTATAGTCGAACGAATTTTTGACCGGTAGTGAGTGGGAATATGTAGGTGAAAGGGGAGAAAGACAAGCGGGCAGTGGTATAGGGTAGTTGGGAAGCAGAGGGGGATTGTTTAACTGAGATTGTGGCTTGAGATACCTGGTTTTGTGATTGTTCTTGAGGGAAGAATTTAGAATTCATGTCACCAATCCAGGTCCGACCATCTACTGCAGTTGCGTTGCAGGAGGAGCCACAGCTAATCATAATATTATCGACTGGTGTGTAAAGAGATGGCGAGTTACCGGCTACGGTGTAAGTGAAGTGGTTCAGAAACAAGGCGAGGAAAAGAGGTGTGAGACATGGTCGGAGTATGGTTGAAAGATACATGTTGCTTCGGCTGCCCATTGTAGCAGAGAGAACAAAAGTTTTTACAGCCGTGCTTTTAGTTGAATGATGACTGCGAATCACGTATATTCACGTTTGTAGAAGACGATTCTTCTGGGAAAAACGTTGAAGGAGTCAGTTTGACTTGTAGGAAAGACTTTAACTTGCTGTAGCTGAAGGGAAGTGCGGCAGGAAGACTTGGTAAGTCTTGAGAAAGACCCCAAAATTTCTTTTAAAGCTTTACCGTGATAATTAATAATACAGCTAAACAAATTTTACGTACTTTTTTTTTTTTTTTGGGTGTTTTTTTTTTTTTTTGTTGGTGTTTTAGGTTATATATGTTCTATCAAATTATGGTGGGTTAAGTGTTTGATTTTTTTTTTTTTTTAACTTTTATTATTTTATAATAAAAGTAAAAACAATACCTAACAAGTCTTGGTAAAATATAACGTGGAACACAATAAATAGTCTAGATTCCAAAATGGTTACATATTTTACTTCTAATTTATGGCCAAAACCTAAAAAGGACAACCAAGGAGGAAAAAGAATACACAAATAAAAAGAAATATGGTCTTCCGCAGAAAAGTCTCACTGCCGACGCCCATCGTGTTAAAGCGGTAAAGGTCCATTAAAAAAAATGTGGTAAAGGTTTTAATTCCTACTAATTTACTATCTCAAAAAAAAAAAAAAAAAAAAATCAAATTCAGTTTAGTGTGTGCAAGTTTTTAAGAAGAGTAAAAGGTCCAACTTTCACGGAGAAGAGGGCTTTAGACCGGTCAAAATTTCCATACGAAGCCGGGTAGGAGTATAGTCGAACGAATTTTTGGCCGGTAGTGATTGGGAATATGTAGGTGAATGGGGAGACAGACAAGCGGGCAGTGGTATAGGGTACTTGGGAAGCAGATAAGGATTGCTTAAGTGAGTTTGTGGCTAGAGAGGCCTGGTTTTGTGATAGTTCTTGAGGGAGGAATTTTGAATTGACATCTCCAGTCCAGGTCCGACTATCTAATGCAATCGAATTGTCAGAGGAGCCACAGTTAAGGATAATATTATCGACTGGTTTATAAGGAGACGGAGAGTTAATGACTAATGTGTTGGACAAGAGGAGCAGCAAGAAGGCGAGGTAAAGAGTTGTGAAAGTTAAACATGGTAGGACTGTGGTGCAAAGATTCGTGTTGCCCATTGTAGCAAACACAGGGAGAACCGAGTCTGAGTGATTTTCAAAAGAAAATAATTAAAAAGTTTTTTTTGATGAATAAAATAATTAAAAAGTTATTACAAAAGAATGTGATAATTGATATAGTTCGTTGAAGTGGACAAGTTGATTTATTTATAATATGATGTCGAGACTATTCTTTCCGCGTGTTTAATGATGTGATAACTGATAACTGATAGTCTGGTAGGCAGAAAATTATTTCATACAATATCAAATACAACAAAAAAGAATGAGAGAAGAGAAATTAAGAAAACAATAGAAAAAAGGGGGACCACTCATTTCCTTAAAAATAAAAAAATAAAACTCATCTTTTATGATGAAAATTTTAAGTCTCGCTTCGTTTGTACACATGAGCTAAGTTACAAATGCCAAAAAAAAAAAAAAAACCTTAGAAAAATTGAGTAAGCAAGGTTTTATTAATTCTTATTTAGACTTATTACTAACATTACTTTTTTTATTTGCCATTGATAAACCGCCAATTTTTATCCTATAAATTCCTCTCTGTCACATATAGAGAATGAACAAGATCATATCAGTCGTTACATGTGAAATCTCAATATAAGTTGAAATCAACCAAAACACACCAAAATAAATTGGAATTAAGAGGATTCATGGTTCATAGATGCTCTTAGGCCATTTGTGAATAAACTATTTTAGAAAAAAATTTATACCACTTTCATGGAAAATATAAAAAATTATTAAAAAGAATTAGTTATTTTTTTTGCTTATAAATTTTTTTTTTAAATATTTGTTAAACATTGACCTTTAGGATATTTATTAACTTTTTCCTATATATATATATATATATATTTTTTTTTTTAAATAAAAGAAAGAAAGGGTAAACAGTGGCAGAGAAAACAAAGACTAATAAAAAGTACAAGAAAAATAAGAGGAGTGGGGCAGGGAAGAGTGAAGACTTGCGAAGTCTTGAGGAAGAAACCAAAATGATTGGAAAAGTGATAATGCACTCCAATGTTTATGTTTTTGGTTTCTTTTATGGTAAAAAAAAAAAAAAAAAAAAGGAGTGGGGCAGGGAAGAGTGAAGACTTGCGAAGTCTTGAGGAAGAAACCAAAATGATTGGAAAAGTGATAATGCACTCCAATGTTTATGTTTTTGGTTTCTTTAATGGTAAAAAAAACAAAAAAACAAAAAAAAAAGGTTACAAAGATAAGATCATAAATGAAGAAAAGAATACACGGACACAAAGAAGAAATTTGGTCTTCGGCAGAAAAGGCTCACTACTTAACATGTGTTCCACGCCCTCAAGGAAATTGCACTGGATAATGAAGTCCTTAGAGTCAAGCAAATTGTCTTGTGGAAGATTTTTGATATGATGGATATTTTATGCAATAATAATTCTATCTAGTCACAACAATTTTTTATAAATTTTTTCACAATTATGACAAAATGTATATTAAGATTTTTTATTATTATTGAAAAATGAAGATATATTATGCTTGATGTATAATGAAAAAAAAAATCACATACCAACAGGGATGGACCTAGGATTTTAAGCTAGCGGGGCCAGAGTATAAAGAAAATAGAAAACTCAAAATAGACATTCATATAGTATTAAAAATTTATAAATACACAAAATTGTTGTTTTTAAATACATTAAGATGCAATCATCTATAAAAAAAAATGAAATAATGTTTTTTTAATATTGAGCTGACTAGGATTTTTATTTTTTAAAGTTAGAGCATTCATAGTAGTGGTGCTAAAAATTTTAGTTTTTAGTACCTCAAATAACTAATTGTTAGGAGTTTAATTAGGAACTTGTTAAATGTAATGACCTATGCTATTTTATTTGGTTAAGTACTTGGCTGCCTGCTAAGGTACCTAATGAGCTAAAATAGCAAAGGTTAGGAAGTAGGACTACAATAAGACTAGAGGGGGGGCTTGTACCGGATCAAGTGTAGAGGTAGTGGAGTTAGTTGTTACAGCTAGGACAGCTGGAGACTGAGTTAGTTACACAGCTGTATGCACAGCTATATGCAGTCAGTTAGCAAGGGGAATTGGGGTATAAGGAAGCAAGGCATGTAATGAAAGAGGGCATGAATTGAGTAAAGTAATTCAGTACTTCTTTTCCATTCTCTTCCCCATTCTTGCATACATCATAGGAGGCCTAGCTAACCTCGAATTTAGCTACCATCACTACATCCAATTCAATCCTTATCACTAATTTATCTATTTTACCATCTTACTTTACAATACACCTAATATCAAATTTTTTTTTTTTTTCATTTAAAATAATATAAACAACTCATTAAAATAATAAGTAAGACGGAGAGTTTGAGTGTTTTAATTAAAGGAAGAGATATTGTATTTAATTTTTAATAACTTGCTACAGCCAATTGGTATTTATACCAGTTTACTATAATTGCAAAAAATTTAACTTTAACTTCTCCAATAACACATGATTTTTTTGTTCTTTGGTGGTATATATATATATATATATATATTTTTAATTACAATCACCATTGTGAATATTTTTATTGTTTTTGTTAAGTTTTTGGGTTTGATAGTCGCTATTTGAGTTAGGATAGCTATACTGATTGGGGAGAAGGGAGACCCAACTACAAAAATGAAATATAGAATAACTAAAAAAAAAAATTGGACCTAGGGGGGCCGGGCCCCCAGGAATAGACTGATCTTTTTATTTCTCGCCCCCACCCTTTTTCCCCCACTCCTGTCCCCTGCCCTCTCAAATTTCTACTTCTATCTACTAACTATATAAAAAGAGACAATAGCTCTCACTATAGTACTTTTGGTTTATTCAACTTTTTTTTTTTTTTTTTTTATAATAAGCCAAAAAGGTGAGTTTGATGAGAAAGAAAAATTTTTGACATTAAAAAAATATTATATCCACAATATTTTCACAATAAATTTTAAGTAACAAGTTATTATTGACTCATTCTCAAAAAAAAAAAAAAAAAAAGTTATTATTAACTATTATTGGTGGGGAAAAAAAAAATTTAGTGGTGGGTTTAAATTAGAATCGTTAATAACTTACAATCAAAGATTTGATGTAAAAGTATTGTAGAAATATTGTAAATGTAACACTTAGTATTTAATATTATTACCACAACCAAAAATAAAGGCATTGTGAAAAAAAAAAGTACTGCATCCACAACATTTTCATAACAAATCTTTAGTGATAAATTGTTATTCTAATTTAAACTTATCAATGAAATTACTTTTTTTACCACTAATAACAACCCGTAACAACTTATTATTTATGATTTGTAAGGAAAATATTGTGGACATAGTATTTCTCTTGTGAAAAATGTTAAGGCATCTTGTTGTCGTCACAATATTTTCACAACTACTTAGGTGTCAATTCTTTACAAGTCAAAGTAAAATATAACAGAGTTATAAAGGTATTATGAAAATGTTGTGCCATTCTTTGTGTTTCTAGAAATTATATTTTATTAGTCAATTTTTGTTGAGCCAAAATTCACTATTTCAAGTACTGTTTTTTTTTTTTTTTTTTCCTTCCTTTATGCACCATTTTACGTAAAAGCACATAGTTTCACACACACTCACCAAAAAAAAAAAAAAAAAAAAAACACAAACAAACAAACAAAAAAAACAAAAACAAAAACACAAACAAAAACTTAGGATTAAAACACTTTTCATCATTTATGTTTTGGATAATTTACAATTCCTCCTTAAACTTTAAAATCAAGCAATTTCCCCCTTGATATTTTGGAAAAAAGCAATATGTCATATTGTTGCTCTCTTAATTAAACCCTAATGAAAGCTTGTGATTCTTAAAATATTTCAGTAATGTCTAAAATACTCCCACTAAATTTTAACATGCCAAAAGTTTTATTCATGTATTTTGAGTTTTAGATGGTAGTAATGCTTAGAAAGTTAGAATGGTAATATAAGGTATTTTATTTCCTTGCCTTTTGTTATCTTTTTTTTTTTTCTTTTTTCTTTTTCTTTTTTTGCCTAAAATGGGTGTTCATTAAAAACTAATTAAGCTAAAGATTGCTCCTAAACTCATGTAGAATGATAAAGAAGAAAGTATGAATGAAAAAAATTTCATTGTGTATGGTTGAAGGTATTTGATGAAGAGTTTCAATTGTAGCATATGATATCTTTCATTTTTTAAATTTAAAAATTGTGACATGGTTTTAGCAAAACTCAATTGCTTATTGTTGGAAGATGATAATATTCGTTATCATTCTTAGAAGTTTTTAATGAGTAGAAATTGCCTTTAGCAAATAGGTATTAAAATTCTTATACGAATGAGATTAACTTTGTATGACATACATTTTTTATTTATATAGTTTCATACTTCTTTAAATAAAAATTCTATCTTAATTTTTTCACTCAAGAGGTAGTGCATGCCTTACATGTGCCACCCACACTAGTGTTTTTTAAACTCATAAACATAAAAAAAAAATATATATATATATATATATATATATATACAAAATGAAAACAATTGAGTCCTAATATTATAAAAATTTCTAAAACATAGCAATACAATAATTCAAGTATTAAAAATAAAAAATAATTAAAAAATAACAATACAACAATAAAAAATTTAAATCTTTATCATAAAATATTAATTTAATAATATAATACCAAAAGACTTCAATATTTAAAGTTTGAAAGTTAAAAAGTATATTTGTAGTTAAATAAAAACCTATAAAATTATTTTAAAAATAAATTTTTAATTTTTATATATAAACAGAGCAAGGTCTTCCAATACCCACTCCTACCGCTAAACCCATTTCAAAAGAAGGATTTAACCCCATCCTTGGCCCTATTTTCCATGCAAAATGGGTAACACCAAAAGACATCAATATTTAAAGTTTGAAAGTTAAAATGTATATTTGTAGTATAAATAAAAACCTATAAAATAATTTTCAAAATAATTTTTTAATTTTTATATATAAACAAAGTAAGGTCTTCCAATACCCATTCCTACCCCCGGACCCATTTCGAGGGAAGGATTTAAACCTCATCCTTGGTTGTATTTGCCATGCAAAATGGGTAACACCAAAAGACATCAATATTTAATGTTTGAAAGTTAAAAAATATATTTGCAGTATAAATAAAAACCTATAAAAAAAATTTAAATTTTTTTTTAAAATTTTTATATATAAACAGAGCAAGTTCTTCCAATACCCACTCCTACCCCCGAACCCATTTCGAGGGAAGGATTTAACCCCCATCCCTGGCCCTATTTGCCATGCAAATGGGTAACACCAAAAGACATCATAAATTTAAAGTTTGTAAGTAAAAGAGTAATGTACATTCCCAACATTTTCGAAAAAAATCTCTACATAGCAAGTTGTAACTAGTGAGTAAAAAAATGATGTTAGTGGTGAGTTCAAATTATAACTAGTAGCAACTTGCCTCATAGGATTTGTTGTGAAATTGTTATAAAGATATTGTGGACGCAACATTACTTAGGAGATATTTGATTTGCCGTAATGTGATACACATTTCAGTCATATTGCTGTAATATTTCCATATGATGTTTGGTTTGTTTATTTTTACCTAACATTACCATAATCTAAAATTACCAAAAAATTCACATTACCAAAACTTATAGAAAAAATTATACCTACCCATAGATTTTTTAATTACAAAATTGTCCATGGATATAATTTCAATTTTCAAGAACAAAATTGAAATCTTGCATCCTAACCTATTGTTCTCTCTCTCTCTCTCTCTCTCTCTCTCTCTCTGTGAAGAAATTTTTTGTCTATGACTTTGTGTGTGAGTTATGTATTCTAGGGTTTGGAGCTTGATGTGATTCTTTTTAGGAGGCAAATTCAGTGGGTTTTCATCATATATTTTGTTCCTGAGTTAATTTTTTAGGACAATCAAGTGTGATTGTCAACACAACACGAAGATAACTTTGCTTTGATTTATTGTGATTTTTCTCTAGAGGCAAATTTGGTACCATTGTCCAAGAGAATGAAAGCAAAGCAGTAAGTTACTAGAGCTCCAATCTCCGACAATGGAATAATTAAGGAATACTCATTACTTCTTTAATAAAAAATGATAGGCCACAAACTGAATGACTCCTTGTGATAGAAATTAATTAATTAATTAACCAAGTCATTAATTAATCAATTTATCATGCAAATGCGTGATAGCACAAACAAATCACCAATAAACTAATTATGTAGCAGAAAATAAAAGACACGGTGATTTGTTTACGAATGGGGAAAACCTAATGGCAAAAACCCCACCGAGTGATTTTCAGGTCACCACTCCTGAAACTCCACTATTATCACAACAAGCGGTTACATGCAAGGAATCCCAAGTACCTTACCAACCTACAGTTGAACCCTTACCCTAATACCCAATTGGACTTGTTTTGTAGTGATAGTTCCCCTTTTTGATGCACAGCTCCCAAGTACATGACTAACGGTTGCGCGAATCCCAGTACGCGACTTCAAAACACCAACTGGGAAGATTGTTGGCTGCAAAGTTTTTCAATTCATCCACACAATGAAGATCAGGAAGATGCTTGGTCATAAAACCCTACGGTGCAAATACACAGCAACTTCTTCAAGAGAAAGAGATGAATTAGGTCAAGAACCTTGTCTCCAATCACAATTTGCTTGAACAGAGTTTGCTCAGTGCTTGTGCAACTTATGTACCATTTTACGGCTCTTAAAACAATCCTTTTATATGTCTAGGGTTAGGAGAAAATAAGGCCCATAGACAGATTCACAGATCCTAAGAAAATTAGAGTTGGATTTTGAAATTCTTAAACCTCGACAGATAGGAGGTGTCGAGAGGCTATCAACCAGCAGTCGAGCTTTAATAAATTTGCACTCTTGCTTGATTTCTTGAACAGACTTGAAGGTTTCAACACTTGATCTTGAAACGTGGTTTCTTGAAGTATTTAAAACACATCCTAAGTCTACCCAAATACAAGTAAAGTGCGTTTTGTCAAAGGATAAGCCAATTACATAAAATGATGACATATGTTCTTAACATGTGAAACACATATGTCCTAACAATCTCCCCCTTTGGTAATCCGTGACAAAACTACAACAAACAAATGAACATATGAGAGAAGTCATAAATCACTCAACTCATATTCACTTGTTAAATACAATAAAATCTATCCTAACACAAACTCTTGAAAAACTTTGCAAAAAGAGAGTTTATGACAAGTAGACTTTGACAACCTGTATTTCTGAAACACTTTAAACAAAACTCATCAAGGCATCTTTGTGTGAAACAGAAATAATAGATTGCATACAAATAATAAGAAGCATGTGTATAAAGAGAGAAAAGAACCAACATATGAAAGGGTAGGTGAAAGAGAAACATACGTCAACAATATAGAAGAGAAAATAGGTACAATATATGTCTATAAATGGTCACAAGACCTCATGTACAAGAACAATGTATCTAAGAAAGAAAGAAAAGAAAAGATACATAATATCCTCATTACATCCCTTAAAAAGAAAAAGATAACAACACTTCCCCTAACACAATGATCCCAAAAACTAACTCTCCCCCTAAGAGTGCCTACTCTCATATCCAAAACTATTTCCCCTTTTTGTCATGAGTGACAAAGGGTAGAGTGTCAAGTAGACATCTCATCGGTAGAGCTAGCATCTCCATCATCATCTGAAGCGGCATCGTCATCACCATCATCATCATCATCATCATCCTCAGCATCAGAATAAAAAGCCACTGGATGAGGTGGTGAAGGAGTAGGCTCAGGTGCAAAGCCACCCATAGTCGCCTGCCATCATGCAATACGACCGACACGAACATTCACCTAATACAACTCCGTAGAGAGTGTATCCAGGCGAGCATCCATGCGCTGCAGCTGCGCCATGACGTCTCCTAAAGACACATCACCTGAAGAAGAAGGAGCGGATGCAGATGGAGTAGACCGGGATGGTGCAGAACGAGAGGAGGGTGCTGATGAATCTGTCTGCCGCGACCAAAACTGGGCCTCGCTACGTTTAATGGTAGCGTAATCTATGGCACACATGACGATGAAGTGGTCAGAAGAGGGAAAAGGAACGAAAAAATGACATAAAATCCTCGTGATAGTGGAAGGAAAGATGAGCTTATCACGGGATACCGAATCTAAATGAACATTTATGATAGAAAGAATGAAGTGAGAAGGAAAATCTATAGTGAGATGCTTAAGAAGAGACAAAAAAAATCGAGCACGAGGCTCTGTGATGGAGTTATAGTGAGAAAGTGGATGCAAAACAAAAGTCATCACCATGTTCATGAATCTAGGACCTTTAGCAAAAGGTCGACATGGTGTAAAGAGACGCTCACCCCAAGCAGTAGGGCGCTCACAAAAAGAAGACATGAGCTCATCCCTGAAGACTGTCCTCAGACGCTCATAACTAGGATAGTCAAGAAACTTTATCCTAGGGACACGAAGCACATCCACAACCAATTGTGGTGTGACAGGAATGCACGTACCTCGAACGCGAGTGAAAAAGAGAGGTACTGAACGATCAATCCCATGCATGTTGGAGTAAAACTCTTGGATAAGCTCAAGAGGACATGCGACCGGGACGTCACATAGTGACTCCCATCCCCTATTGTGAATGACAGAGGGAAGGTCAGTGTCAGCAAAGTCTGACAAAACGACTTGGCATTCCGAATGAATGCCTCGTCTAGAGAAGTTCTCCGAAAATGCCTTAAAGGCATCATCATCACAAAACCGGACGTTAGAAGGAGAAGGATCAGTAGATAAAGAAGCACCAGAACGAAGAGGGTTTCGGGCAGGAGTGGATTTACTTTTAAGTGCCATAGACACGACTAACGTAAACAGATTTAGAGGGAGAAAAAGAGAAGAACAATCAGAAAAGTCCCAAGCAGTTCAAATATATCAAATATATGGAAAGGAGAGTACGTATGCATGGAAAATGCATGAACATGTGACATGCAAAATAAAAAGCATCATGGGCTCAGGCCAATCCAATCCTACCAACACACAAGCATATTACACACATCTAAATGCTTGAAAATACCATTAAAATGCAAATGGGATGCAATGTATGAGGTTTTAAACACATTTAAATGAAAACCCAACCCAAAATTTCATTAAACACTCATCAATTTTGAAAAACCCCAAAAATTTTCACAAACCCAAAACCTAGGTTTTAAAACATGAAATGCATGAATAATGAGGGATTAGAAGCTTACCAAGTGTAGAAAAACTTGAAAAAGTTTGAAGAAACCTTGAGGAAGAGGTTGGGAGTGAAAGAGAGAGTGTTTGGGAGATGAACAAGCGCGGACAAATCGAGAGAGATCGAATAAATGAGAGACGGATTGCGAAGGAGGTTTAAATAGAACCTTCAGTAATGCTTGACAGATAAGGTATCGAGAGGTGTCGAGGAAGCTGTCGAGATAGATGTTAAGAAAATGGTCTTCGACAGCTGAGGTATCGAGCAACAAGGAATCAGATCCAAGAACAGAAGCTCGATTGATCCACTTGGTGTCGAGGAGCTATCGAGGAGGCAGGAGCTTTCTCGATCGATCCACCAGGTATCGAGGAGCTGTCGGGATTACGATAAGAAAAAGGCTTGAGAAGCTCAACAGATAGCAAGGTATGGAGGAGGTGTCGAGCCAGCTTTTCAAAACAGTTTTTCGAAAGGAGAAAAACACAAGCATGAATGCAATCCAACATACAACTCAACCAATGATCCAATCCATACAGTAATCTCTCAAAATAGTCTCTCAAATTAAAATTTTGAGCACAAGGATCTCCAAAACACACACACACACTAAACAAGTCTAACCAATTTTATATTTCAAAAACAAGTCAAGACAGTTATTGAGCATACATTAACACATGTAAAACTTGTGATGGCCAAATCACATTGTATATGCACATGTATCAAGAATAGCAAAGAATATTGCGTGTTGTGTGTGAAAAACATTGCAAGATTGCATAAGTATATACATGTTATGACGATTTAAGATATGAGAAAATCTCTTTAACTCACACACAATCATAACTGCTTGATGGGGACTATCACCTTCAAGGTACATCCTATAACTCCCACATCTCCTAGAATACATGCTTGCAATCATATTTAAAAGCATTTTTTATCTTTTTGCTTTTATTTTTCTTTGCATATTTTTCTTTTTAAGCAAAACATACATGGGCATATAAGAGATAGAAAAGAAATACCCATTTAAGTTAAGCTTTTGACATTGCACTTTTACTATGCCGAAGCATACAGGTATCATATTATGATTAGCGGGCAACAGTGGTGAGATGGTTATTAATGCCTTTCTCTCAGGATTTTTTAGTCCTTCCCGTCAAAAAGAATGATACGAGTATTAAGTATAAGAGACAACTCAATCTTACTCATCACAAACAAGAGCCACAAAGCTCACTTGGTTAGTTGTGTATAGAGATGCTCATCTAAGCTACAAAAGATACAAAGTTTAGTAAACTTTGTTTCAATGGCCATCCAAGGTACATAAGTACCAATGTACACATAACACACACTATTTTTGTATTTTTCTGATTTTTCGATTTTTTTTAATATCAAAAATAAAATAAACAAAAACTGAAAATAAACAAACAAAAAAATGTTAAACAAAGCAAAGCATAAAACTAGACTGACTCAAAATAAAAGCAAAACACAAAAGTAATGCAACAAACAAAAACAAGAAGATAGAAGAAAGTGATAAAATCACTTAGAGTCCTTTTTCTTCCATACCTTGGAAGAACCTTTCCTTTGATTAAATCCTTGAATCGGTGGAGAGGGGGAAGAATTGAAACCGTTCAAGTTTGAAAGGAACATGAGGGCCTTGAAAAGATCACCGAGAGGAGCGAGAGATGATTGAAGCTGATTTTGGCTTCTAGATGCTATCATGCCATTGCTCTGTTAAGTGGCTAACCACTTATAGCAATTTGGTCAAGTATGACCGGCAGTTCCACAATGATGACAGAGATGCTGCTTCTTTTGTTTAGGCTTCTGAGAGTTAGCCTTTTTAGCCTTAGGATTTTTAACATCTTTCTTATCTAGTTTAGGGGGTTCTCCTAAGATAGATTTACCATTATCTAAGCTCTCACTAGCTAGACTAATTTTAACATCAGTGTTCTCAATTTCAGTATTACTAGCAGGAGGAACAAAAACAGTAGTACTAGTAGAAGCAGTATTAGAGGGAGAAAGACCATACCCTAAACCTATTCGATCTGAAGCAGATTTCTGAATGCTGAGCATCTCGTCTAGCTTAGCGCTTGAAGTCCTCTCCAATTGAGCTCTAACATGAAACAGCTCCGCCTTAAACTTCTTGGTCTTCTCAGCTAAAAAATTGTTTTCAAACCTCAGTGCCCCAATAGTCTGATTAGCCTCATTAAACTTAAAGGATAATTTTTCACGGTCAAGTTCCACATCACTGAGTTTCTTGGTGGCCAGCCTATAAAGTTTCTTATGTTTTTCAAAAACTTTGTACAATTTCTCATAGGATGTATGGATGTCATCTTGATCATCCATCTTTTCAAATTTGGACTCCACCAATTTTTTTTCTTCATCCACATCTTCAACAATCCCATCAGTAGGATTGATAGTGGCAGTGAAGGCATTCAAGATTCCGTCATCCTCATTGTCGGAATCTTCCTCAGGCTCAGTGTCGCTCAAGGTAGCAGCAAGTGCCTTACTCTTCTCAATGCTCTTGAGATACGTAGGACACTCATGTTTCATGTGCCCGAAGCCTTGACACCCAAAACATTTAGGTCCTGTGGGAACAATGTCCTGACCACTTTCCTTAGCATCCCTTTTCCCTTTGTCTTGCCCTTTAAACTTCTTAGAACTGGATTGCCTGCGGTCCTTGTCGAAGTTCCTTCCGTTGGCATTCTTCATAAACTTCTTGAACTGCCTTGTAATGTAGGACTTCATCTTGGAATCTTCATCATTGGAAAACTCATTTGTGTCACTGCTCTTTGCCTTCAAGGCCATGCTTTTGCCCTTTCTCGACTTTCCAATCCTTGATAACCCTAGCTCATAAGTCTGCAGATTACCAACCAGCTCTGTCAAAGGAATTTTGTCAATATCCTTTGATTCTTCTATTGCCGTAATCTTGGCATGCAATCTCTCGGGTAGAGATCTGAGCACTTTCCTTACAATCTTGGGTTCAGGAATGGTTTTCTCAAGATTGAATGCTGAGTTTACTATGTCCTTGAGCTTGGCATAGAACTCATCAAACGACTCATCCTCCTCTATCTTTATTTCTTCAAAGCTTGTAGTAAGCCTCTGAAGCTTTGAATCCTTAACAGCCTTTGTACCCTCATAGGTTGTCTGGAGGATGGTCCATGCTTCCTTTACAGTTTCTGTGGAGGATATCTTCTTAAACTCCTCATTAGTGACTGCACTGAATAAGGCATTCAATGCTCTGCTATTGAAGTTAGCCACCTTGATCTTTGCTTCATCCCAATCGGCCGACGCTTCCTTTGGCTTGGTCCAGCCAATCTCTACAGCTTGCCACACCTTCTCATCTAAAGACTGCAAGAAAGCTCTCATGTGTACTTTCCAGTATGTATAGTTAGTGCCATTAAATAAATGAGGTATAATTAATGACTGTCCTCTATCCATGACAAACAGGGGTCAATGGATTAACACAGTAAAGATTAAACATAATCAGAGTGTGCCTACTCTGATACCACTTGATAGGCCATAAACTGAATGACCCATTGTGATAGAAATTAATTAATTAATTAGCCAAGTTATTAATTAATCAATTTATCATGCAAATGCGTGATAGCACAAACAAATCACTAATAAACTAATTATGCAATGGAAAATAAAAGACACGGTGATTTGTTTACGAATGGGGAAAACCTAACGGTAAAAACCCCACCGGATGATTTTCAGGTCACCACTCCCAAAACTCCACTATTATCACAACAAGCGGTTACAAGCAAGGAATCCCAAGTACCTTACCAACCTACAGTTGAACCCTTACTTCAATACCTAATTGAACTTGTTCTGTAGTGACAGTTCCCCTTTCTGATGCACGGCTCCCAAGTACGTGACTAATGGTTGTGCGAATCCCAGAACACGACTTCAAAACACCAACTGAGAAGATTGTTGGCTGCAAAGTTATTCAGTTCACCCACACGATAAAGATCAGGAAGATGCTTGGTCATAAAACCCTACGGTGCAAATACACAGCAACTTCTTCAAGAGAAAGAGATGAACTAGGTCAAGAACCTTGTCTCCGATCACAATTTGCTTGAACAGTGCTTGTGCAACTTGTGTACCATTTTATGGCTCTTAAAACTGTTAGGTTCTAAATGTTTAGAACAATTGGCAAATCGTGAACACAAACTTGTCTAGATATAGATCTTAGAGTCTATAGGTTTTATTAGACAATGCTCAATGTGATTCAAGTCAAGATTCAAGAAAATACAAGCTGCAGAAAGAAGATTTCATAATCTATCTAGTTCGATCGATCGAAAGACAGGCTCGATCGATCGAAAGTCGTATCTGCAGAATTTTAATTAAGCCCAAACAGCAGTTCAAGCCCATTTAGGATTAGGTTTTCTAATCTACTTCTCCTAGTATATAAAGGAAACCCTAAGCATGTTTTTATGTGGCTTTTCAAAGAGAAAAGAGTGTGCCTCTTTTTTATTTAGGGTTTTGTTCCTTAAAAACTCTCTTATGTCTTCTACCGGTGCTATTCCTTGAAGAATCTCAAGATCCGGTATTGTAGAAGTTGCTTCCTTCTCTTGTCATCAAAGGTGTTGATGATCTAAACCTTCAAGGGTGGTCTTGGAGTCACAAATAGGAGAGTTTGTGTTGCTAAACCTTTGAGTGGGATCTCAAAGTCACAAACGGGGGTGTTTGTGTTTTGCAAAAGCTAAAGAAAGAAGGAGTCCATGGATTCGGAGCTTGCACGTGGTCGTGTCAGTAAGTTCTACTGGTTGGTAGCAATAAGAAATCGAGTGTGGGGGCTTGTAAGTCTTATTGTATGAATTTCGATTCTTTCTAGTGGATTTGCTTTTTACCTTGAGGATAGCTAGGTCAAATCCTCCCCAGGTTTTTACCGGCTTGGTTTCCTGGGTGATCATATCGTGTGTTATTTATTTTCCGCTGCTTTGCATGATTTGATCTTTATTATTGTGATAACCTAGACTTGTTTAATTGGACTAAGTAACAACTTGGCTAATTACCTAGGTTTAATCAATTGTTTAAGGGGTCTAAAAACCAACAAAAACAATCCTTTTATATGTCTAGGGTTAGGAGAAAAGAAGGCTCATAGACAGATTCTTGGATCCCAAGAAAATCAGAGTTGGATTCTGAAATTCTTAAACCTCGACAGATAGGAGGTGTCGAGAAGCTATCGACCAGTTGTCAAGCTTTAATGAATTTGCACTTTTGCTTGATTTCTTGAACAAACTTGAAGGCTTCAACACTTGATCTTGAAACGTGGTTTCTTGAAGTATTTAAAACATATCCTAAGTCTACCAAAATACAAGTAAAATGCGTTTTATAAAAGGATAAGCCAATTACATAAAATGATGACATATGTTCTTAACATGTGAAACACATATGTTCTAACAAAAAATATTTTTCCTTTTATGTCAAGGAGAATCCTTGTTTTCCACACCAAGTAAATTCAATTTCCTCTACAGTAAGAAAAAACCTTCCCTTTTACACCAAGGAAAAACCTTCCCTTCTACATCAAGGAAACCCAAACCAAAACTAATTAGGAATTTGAGGCAAATTCAAAAAATCTCCACATTGACTCAAATTACATCAAGCAATCTTCATTCTTTATCAAAAGAACTTTGCCTTAATCCAAGCAAGCTTTCCTTGAACAATTTGTTCATTGATTCCACATCTAAGCCAAAACTTGTGTGCACATCTACCTTGAACCAACATCAAAGATGCACTAGACATAATTTTCTCTTTAAATTCACCAATATCCAACCTTGAGTTTTGATACCAATTGTTATGCAACAGCGGAAGCCATAACATCAATTATTATGATTTGAGTCTTGCACAAGTGCATTCACATAAACAAGAAAATAAAACATCTACAAAAGACAACAAAATTTAATTTGATTCATCCAACTCCATGCCCATATCCATAGGCAAGGCTGACCAAAATATCCACTATCAATGATATGGATTACAACAACATTAATCAACACTCACAAACCCAGCCCCAATACACCCAATAACTCTCTTACACTCACAAAACAAAAAAAACTCTCTACACACAACCATGAGTGATCATAATTTCAACCCTCCAAAAATCTACCAAATTACTCTGAGAAACCCACTTATATTCTTCTAGCAGTTTTTTTCCTCTCCCTATATGGGAGGAACATTGTCATAAGCCACCAAACCCTTTGCAATAGTGCCCATCTATAAGGTTTCAAAAAACTCTATATACTACTTTTGTGTTCGTGTGTTCTAATAAGTATTATTGTTTCCTTAAAAAAAAAGAAAAAAAAATGTTTATCCCACATGGGTTGTGTGTATTAGAATTTCAGTTCTTATAACTCTAGGCTACTACTACAAAGATTAGGCCTTTTTGTAGTGGTACTCTGGTTATGTAATATATTATAAGTTTATTTAAAAAACTCTATATACTACTTTCATATTCGTGTGTTCTAAAAAGTAATACTGTTTCCTGAAAAAATTTAAAAAAAAAAAACTCACTCCTTGATGGATAAGAAATACTCATTACTTCTACAATAATGAATATTTTTCTTTCTAATGTCAAGGAGAATCATTGTCTTCCACACCAAATAAACTCCTCGTTTTCTACACTAAGGAAAAACCTTCCCTTCTACTTCAATGAAATCCAAACCAAACTAATTAGGAATTTGAGGCAATATTGAACTATTATTAATTGTTTTTGATAAATAATTAAATTGGTTATGAAATTTCAAATAGTATATAAAACAACTTGAACGTTTAGACCCCCAATTTACAAATTACCAATTCAAGCTTAATATCAAACAATATATGTGCGGAAAAGGAACATAAGCGTATAACAGAATTGATAAACAATCTAAACCAAATAAAATCACATCCACAGCAGAAATTAAATGGCAAAGATTAAGGGAAGAGAGATGCAAACACAAGGACAACACAACGATGTGTTATTGAAGAGGAAACTGAAGCCTTTGGCGTAAAACCTCTCTGCCGCCCTCCAAGTGGTAAATAATCCACTAAAGAACAAAGTTGGGATACATGAACAGTAGAAGACCCTCCAAGCCTAATCTACCTAGTGTACATAAGCCCTCCAAGCTTCTTACTCCAAATGAACAGTAGAAGACCCTCCAAGCCTAATCTACCTAGTGTACATAAGCCCTCCAAGCTTTTTACTCCAATGAGGTTACGCTGAACATTTATCTTCTTTAGCTTATCGGATTCCGCTATAACCTATAGCATCAACCAATATGAATTGGTTCCTTCCGAACTGCTTCTCAAAGCACCAAAAAGCCTTCTCACATATATGGGTAAGGTGAGAAAAGGATTTCGTTAAAGAACCTCTCAAGGATGTAACAATGGAGAGGGTGAGAGTTGAGAAATTTGAAGAGTCACTATGTAAAGATTGTGGATGAGTCAATATTGTTTTTCTCTAGGGTTTTTCTCTCAAAATTATCTCTAGAAGCTCTCAATATTTTGTGGGTATAAGGGGTATTTATACTGGAGTGAGAAAGGAATGCGAAGAGTAAGTTTTTCCATAACAGAGTGGACTGGCAACTTAGCCTCGCGACTTGATTGAGTCGCGAGTCCAAGCCGTGAGCTAACTGAATGGCCAGTCTAGATTTTTTGTCCTGTAGTGCTACAGTTGGCATGACGGTTCAGCTTCTATGCATGCTTCACTCAAGTGCATCTTCTGGTGGCTTGCAAGCCACGAGCCACCCGTGAGATCCAGCTACGAGTCCTTGCTTCACTACACAATCTTGAGCATTTCTTCACACTCTCTCACACACTACCCTTACATGATTCCCACTTAAACACAGGGTTACTAATTGCTAAATTACAAGCAAATTTGGCATGGAATAAAGCCAACAAGATGGTTAATTAAATTCAACCTTACAAGTTATTACTTGTTAGTTACAATGCATGAATTTATGAAGCAAGTTTGATTTATTGTAATGTCTTTTACATTGTAATTGTTTCTTTACTGACTGTGCCCCTCTTGAAATAAGGTTCCATGTGGACTGTAATACAGGGTAATGCAGATATGATATTTGGTGGCATTACAGTTATTTGTGGACTATTGAGAACGATAGTTGGAGGCTTTGTTCTTGATTTTGTGACTAACACCATTCCAAATGCTTTTTTTTAAGGTAGGTGCTTTCAAGTTTAGAGAAGGGTCCAGAATTACCTTCCTTGATACTTTTCTTAACCATTCATGTATTATTTTCTTCTTCTTGGGCTGTATGGCATAGAAGAGTCAAAATTGAGATAATCAAATATTTGTTATAAGGCAAGTTTACTTACATTGTACAGAAGCTTTGAAATGTTAAGCATGTTGCTAGGTTTTATGGAGCCTAATTATGTTTGATCTGGATTTTGACTTGACCCAAAATAATATTGTTATAGTTTTTAATAAGAGATTTTTTAAGGCTTAATCCATGGAGCGAAAGCCTAGGCCGACAGGCCTAAGCCGTAGAATAGAAAAAATGTTGTTTTGGAGATTAGGGTCTTATGTTGTTCTTGAGAGAGAAAATTGAACTGCCGCATCTTGTATTTTTTCCTGAAAATAATGAAATCCTTGCAACTCCGTGGATGTAGACAAATTGACAAATCACGTAAATATTTTCTTGTGTGATTGTTGTCTTTGGCGCGTACTTTTTTCTCTATTTTTGCATCTCACAGATCTGAGAATTTCGTGAATATTCCCCTTCACATGCTATGAATTTCATTGGCTTGTATTGAAATAACTTCAATGTTAATTCTTCTTCTTCTTCTTCTTCTTCTTTTGGTTATATTTTCAAGTTTGATCCAATGAAGTTTGACCAGATATAATACTGTATCACTTACTATACAGATAAAGCTTTAGGGAATTAAGAAAACCTCTAAGAAGGCCTTATACAATTCAAATATTCATTATCAGTACAATCATCATGCCAAAATATTTTCACCTTACCTTCACCACTAAAGTTTGTGATCTTATGTGATGCTTCATATGCGTGCTGTTAATTGGAAATGTAGATAATTGAACTTTTTTATGTGAAATTATCCAATGTTGTTACACATTATCTTGCAAAAAGATATTGTAATGATGGGTGTTTCATGGTTCTTTTGTACATGTTAATTTGATTTAATCATCTTTGATGCTCAACATTTCCAACAACTATTTTCTAAATTGCTGCTTAGGTGGTTTGCCCTTTTTTAAATACGCTTTTAGAGTGATATTGAACATCCACTTGGCGCAATAACATTTTTCAAAGTGTCATGTGTACAATATATCTTTATGCATAAGATTTCATCTCGGAGGTTTGGGCATGATCTTAATATGCTCATCCTTTTTATAAGTCCTGCAGTGAAATTGATATGTCATGTTGACAATTGTCGGGGACGTTTCGCTACGAGGGCCAAAAATGCAAGAACGGCCAAAATCTTCCCTTAGGTTCCTTAGAAGTGATTGTTTATGGAGAGTATCCAAACAAAAATTCCAATATTAAGTGAGTAGAGGCTAATGGTGCTTTAATAAGTGAGAAATCAAAATGAGTTGAAATACAAGAAAATGTAATATAAAAAAAAGATTACAGAGATCCCAAACTTTGACTCACAATCAGCCAAAAGAGGAAATTAAGAGAGGTCATGGAGAAGAGAGGGAAGGTTCCCCTATACCCATATTTCCACCCCCAAGTTTCAAAATTGTGAGAATGCATCTTGGTTGAATGGGTTTTTGCTTTAAATTTTAATAACAAAAGTGTAGAAAAATACTTGAAAACAATAGGTTTGAAACTTCGATCCACATTCAGCGAGAAGAGTAAATTGAGAGAGGTCGTGAGGAAGAGAGGGAAGGTTTTCCTATGCCTATGTTTTGCACCCCCAAGCTTCAGAATTGTGAGAATGTTAGCTGGTTGAATGAGCTTTTGCTATAACGTTTTAGCTCCAGGGGTAAAACATGGTTGACCTGTTTTGAATCTAATTGTTGCCTTTTATATTGAGTTTTAGGTGCTTTTAGTGACTGGTTTTAGGCAAGGAGAGAGGCTTTGGACCTCCTAAGTGCTAAATTGATATTTGGTTCAGATTTGCTTTAATTGGATTTAAGAATTAGCTTGCTTTATGCATAATTAAAAAAAGATTTGACTAAGCCCCCCATTGGCTCCTCATTTTCAGTTGTTTCAGACTCTTAGGAGGCTCCCCTAAGCAAGGGCTAGCAGCTAGAGTTAGCCAATGAGAGCCAACTATGTTTTAATGGCAAAAATGGATTAGGACAAAAACTTTAGGCCACAGTCAGCCATAGTATAAAAACTCTTTTAGGGATGGAAATTTAGGGTACAAGATTTCCTCCATGAGCTTAAGGTGCTACCAACGTCCCTTGCCCACTTGGTATCACGCTTGAGTTGGGCTCATGCAAAAAGTCTGAAGGAAATCGACCCATACCTTCCAAACCACACTTCTTCAATTTCTCCAATAAGTTGCATGGATTTGTGGCTTTGAGCCATTCTTAAAAGAATAATATAAAAATATGATACTTGAATTGAGCTTGTAGAAAAACTGTATCGCTAAATTGGGTATCAACAATGGTCTTATAGTATACTTTGCTTAGCCTTCTGCCTGAATTTTTTTCATCCCCAGTGACCATGATTTGGTCAAGTATACATACCACACGTGGCATATGAAAACATGGATTAATATATAATAATTGAAAATAATATGACAAAAATTCACCTCCAAATATCCATCCAGCTTAACCCTTTTCCGTTGTGATAGGCCAAGAATGTATTGACCTCTTGTGATATATTAATTGATTAATTAGCCAAGTTTATTAATTAATCAAATTAAAATGCAGTGTACGTGGCAGCACGAACAAATCACCAAATAACTAAGTATGTAGCAGAAATTAAATTGACACGGTGATTTGTTTACGAATGGGGAAAACCTACATGGCAAAAATCTCATCAAGTGATTTTAAGGTCACCACTCTTGAGAATCCACTATTATCAAAACAAGCGATTACAAGTAAAGAAATTCCAGTACCTTATACCAACCTACAGTTAAACCCTTACCCTAATACCCAATTGGACTTGTTCTGTAGTGGCAATCTCTCATTTTCTATGCACGGCTCCCAGTATGTGACTAACCAATTGTGCGGATCCCAATACGTGACTTGATCACCAACTTGAGAATGATGTTGGCAGAAATGTTCTTCAGTTCATCACACAATGAAGATCATGAAGTTGCTTGGTTACAAAACCCTATGGTGTACAAACACAACAGCTTCTTCAAGAGAAAGAAGAACTAGGGCAAACTAGGTTTTCGGTTACACTTTTCTTCACACTTGTGGAATTGTGCTCTTGTGCAACGTGCATAACATTTTACGGCCCTTAAAATAATCTTTATATATATTTAGGATTGTGAGAAAAGAAAGCTCAAACATACATTCACGGATTTGATGAAAATCAGCTCTGAAAAACTGAACTTCATAAATCTCGACAGATGCCCTATCTATCGAATAGCTATCGAGCCTCAGGCTGAAACAACTCTCTTTAAACCTTGATAGATACTCGCTGTCGAGATTTAATGAACAACACTTTCACACTTGATTCTTGGATAGACTTGCATGGCTTTAATACTTGAACTTGAAACCTTGTTTCTTAAAGCATTAAACACATCCTAGATCTACCCAATTACAAGTAAAGTGTGTTTTGTCAAGGGATTAGCCAATTACATAAAATGTTGACATATGTTCCTAACATTGAATCACATCTGTCCTAACAATCTCCCCTTTTGGAAATCCATGAAAAAACCACAATAAACAAATGAACATATGAGAGAAGTCATAAAAAAATCAACTCATATTCACTTGTTGAATATAATAAAATCTATCCTAACACAATTACATAAAATGTTGACATATGTTCCTAACATTGAATCACATTTGTCCTAACAATCTCCCCTTTTGGAAATCCATGAAAAAACCACAATAAACAAATGAACATATGAGAGAAGTCATAAAAAAATCAACTTATATTCACTTGTTGAATATAATAAAATCTATCTTAACACAAACTCTTGAAAAACTTTGCAAGAGGAGAGTTTATGGCAAGTAGACTTTGACAACCTGTATTTCTAAAACACTTTAAACAAAACTCATCAAGGCATCTTAGTGTGAAACAGAAATAATAAATTGCATACAGTGTATATAAGAAGCAGGTGCATAAAGAGAGAAAAGAAACAATACATGTAAAGATAGGTGAAAGAACTGTAATAACAACCTCAAATGTATATATATCAACAAGTACAAGGCTTATTATCACAGCATGATCACAAGATCTAAGGTACATGAACAATGTATCTAAAATAGAGAGAAAAGAAAAAGATACATACAAGTCCTCACTACATCCCTCAAATAAACACTCCCCCTAACAAAAATCCCTTATATTAACCCTCCCCCTATGAGCATGACTACCCTCATATCCAAAACTACTCTTCCTTTTTGTCACGAGTGACAACGGGTAAGTACATCAAGTAGACATCTCATTAGCATTGGAAGAGCTAGCATCATCATCCTCATCAACATCAAAAGCATCCGCATCACCATCATCGTCCTCATCCTCAGAAGCCTCTAGAGTAGGAGGATGAGAAGCAACAAAGCCATCCATGACTGCCTGTCATCGTGCAATACAACCAACACGGGTGTTCACCTGACATAACTCATCATTAAGAGTGTCAAGGTGAGTATCCATGCGCACAAACTGTGCCATAATGTCCTCGAGAGTCACACCACTCGTAGAAGAAGAAGGAACGGATGTGGATGAAGCTGTAGAAGTTGGAGGAATTGCCATCTTGGACTGCCTTGAACGTAGCTGCGCCTTGCTCCGTTTAATAGTAGCAGTGTCTATGGCACACATGACATGGAAGTGGTCAGAAGCGGGAAAGGGAATAGAAAAATGGCATAGAATCCTCGTGATAGCCAAAGTGAAGATGAGCTTATCACGGGTCGCCGTATCCCTATACATGTCTACGAGGGAAAGAATGAATGAGAGGAAAAATCTATAGTAAAATGCTCTAAAAGGGAAAGCAAAAATCGAGCACGGGGCTTTATAATGGAGTTATAATGAGATAAAGGGTGCAAAACAAAGGTCATAACCATGTTAATAAACCGAGGACCTTTAGCAAAGGCTGTACAATGAGTGAATTGACGATCACCCCAATTAAAGGGATGCTCACAAAAAGAGGATATAAGTTTGTCTTTAGACACGGTCCTAAGATGCTCATTAACTAGGGTAGTTAGGGTGCGCTACCCTAGGGACATGGAGCATGTCGGATACAATATCCGGAGTGACCACGATGCGCGTACCTCAAACACAAGTGACAAAGAGAGGTACTGAAAAATCAAATCCATGCATGTTGGAGTAGAACTTCTGTATAAGCAGGGATGGACAAGTGACTAGGGAGTCACACAGTGACTCCCAACCCCTACTGTGAATGACAGTGGGTAGGTCAGTGTTGGAGAAGTTTGACAAAATGACTTGGCATTTCGAATGAATGCCTCGTCTAAAAAAAGTTCTCCAAAAAGTCTTTCCAGGCTTTATCATCACGGTACTAAACATGTGAGGGAGTAGGATCAGAAGAAGTGGATGCCCCAGAATGAAGAGGGTTCCGGGACGGAGTAGATTTACGTTTAGGTGCCATGACGCAACTAGTGTAAACAAAAGAGAGAGAGGGAGAGAGAGAGACACGTAGAAAAGCACCAATCACAATCAATATATAAGAATATAGAGAATGTAAGGTATGTATGCATGAAAATGCATGAGCATGTGATATGCAATAGTAAAAACATCACGAGCTCAGCCCAATCCAATCCTACGAGCACACAATCATTTCAACAAAGTAAACACACATCTATAATGCATGATGATTTTGAACCATTTTCATAAAGCCCATCCTAAAAATTTCACAAAAAACTCCACCAATTTTGAAAAACCCAAAAAATTTTCAAAAGCCCAAAACTTATACCTAAATGCATGAAATGCATGAAGAATGAGAGATAAAGATCATACCAGATGTAAGAAAAATGATCTTAAGGCCGAAAAACTCTTGGGAAGGGAGTTTGAAGTGAGAAAGAGAGGTTTTGGGAGGTGAAGAGTCTGCAGGAGTCAAGAGAGATTGAGAGAAATGAAAAAGAATTCACGCGGATCCTATTTATAGACTCTCATAATTCTCGGCAGATCGAGAGGTGTTGAGCTTTAAAGGCTTGAAGAGATACAGCTATCGAGCAACTATCTAAAGGTGTCCACAACAAAATAAGGCTCGATGGATCGAGGAGCTATCGAGGAGACAAAAACTTTCTCAATGGATCGAGAAGCTATTGAGATTGCGATAAAAAAGAAGCTAAAAAGCTCGATAGATAGCCTAGCTGTTGAGAGGTGTCGAGGAGCTGTCGAGATTGCTTAAAAACAGTTTTCAAGAAGAGAAAAACACAGATATGAATACAATCAAACATGCAACTCAACCAAGGATCCAAAAAACATTTTAATCTCTCAAAAACATCTCTCAATCAAGAAAAATGTAAGCATAAAGATCCCAAAACACACACACACACACACACACACACACACACAAAACAAATCTAACCAATTTTATATTTCAAAAACAAGTTAAGACAGTTTAGTGAGCATATATTAACACATGTATTCTTTGTGACGGTTAAATCACATTGTACCTGCACATTTATCAAAAGTAGCAAAGAATATTGCGTGTCATGTGTGAAAAACATCGCAAGATTACATAAATGTCTATGTGTTATGATAGTTTGAGATATGTGAAAATCACTTTAACTCACACACAATTATAACTGTTTGATGGGGACTATCACCTGCGAGGTACATCCTATAACTCTCACATTTCCTAGAATACATGCTTGCAATCATATATAAAGCATTTTGATCTTTTTGCTTTTATTTTTCCTTGCATATTTTTCTTTTAAGCAAACCATGCATGGACATATATGAGATAGAAAAGAAATACCCAATTATGTTAAACATTTGACATTCCATTTTTGTTATGCCGAAGCATACAAATGTCATTTTATGATTGGCGGGCAATAGTGGTGAGATGGTTATTTATGCCTTTCTCTTAGGATTTTCTAGTCATTCTTGTCAAAAAGAGTGATACGAGTGTTAAGTACAAAAGATTACTTAATCTTACTTGTCACAAACACGAGCCACAAAGCTCACTTACTTAGTTGTGCATAGAGATGCTCATCTAAACTAAAAAAAGATGCAAAGTTTAGAAAACTTTGTTTCAATGGCCATCCAAGGTACACAAGTAAAAATGTACATAAACACACACTATTTTTTGTATTTTTCTGATTTTTCAATTTTTTTAAAAATTTTTATATGAAAAACAAAACAAAGAAAAATTGAAAAATAACCAAATAATAACATGTTAAACAAGACAAATCAATGCATAAAATTAGATTGACTCAAAACAAGAAAGCAAAACACACAAGTAATGCAAAACAACAATACGAAGGGGAGAGAGAGAAGAAGTGACAGAATCACTTGGAGCTTTTTTCCTTTCACACCTTGGAAGAACCTTTCCGTTTAGCAAACCTTTGATCCGGCGGTAAGGGGGAAGAGTTAAAACCATTTAAGTTCAAAAGGAACATGAGAGCTTTGAGAAGATCTCCAAGAGGAGCAAAAAAGGATGGAAGCTGATTCTGGTTTCCCGACGCGATCATGCCGTTGCTCTATTAAGTGGCTAGCCACTTATAGCAATTAGGTCGAGTATATCCAGCTACACCACAGTGATGATAGAAATGCTGCTTTTTCTGTTTTAGCTTTTGAGAGTTTCCCTTCTTAGCCTAGGGTTCTTAATCTCTTTCTTATCAAGCTTAGGGGGTGCTCTTAAGATAGATTTACCCTTGTCTATGGTCTCACTAGCTAATTCATTCTTAACATTATTGTTCTCAATTTCAATATTATTAGTAGAATGAACAAAAATAGTAGTACTAGTAAAACCAATACTAGGAGAAGAGAAATCATACCCTAAATCGGTTCGATCAGAAGCCGAATTCTGAAGATTGAGCATCTTATCGAGCTTAGCACTTGAAGTCCTTTCCAGCTGAGCTCTGACTTGGAACAGTTCTGCCTCAAGCTTCTTGGTCTTCTCAGTTAAGAAATTATTCTCAAAGCTCTGTGCTTTAATAGTCTGATTGGCTTCATCAAACTTTGTAGAGATTTCTTCTCGCACAAACTCCACATCACTAAGCTTCTTGGTGGCCAATCTTACAACTTCTCATGCTTTTCTGAGACCTTGTATAACTTTGCATAGGCTGTGTGGATGTTATCTTTTTCATCCATTTTCTCAAACTTAGATTCCACCAATTCCTTTTCTTTATCCACATCTTCAACAATCCCCTCAGTAGGATTTACAGTGGCAGTGAAGGCATTTAGGATTCCATCATCCTTATTATCGGAGTCATCCTCAGGCTCGGTATCGCTCAAGGTAGCAGTAAGTGGCTTGCTTTTTCCAATGGTCTTGAGATAAGTAAGGCATTCTTGTTTCATGTGACCGAAGCCTTGACACTCAAAGCACTTTGGTCCTGAGGGAACAGTGTACTGACTGCCATCCCTAGCATCCTTCTTCCCTTTTTCTTGACTCTTGAATTTTGAAGAACTGGATTGCTTTTGGTCCTTGTCGAAGCCCTTTGCATTGGCATTCTTCATGAACTTCTTGAATTGCCTGGTGATGTAGGACTTCATTTTAGAATCTTCATCATCAGAAGACTCATCAGTATCACTGTTCTTGGCCTTCAATGCCATGCTCTTACTCTTGCTCAATTTCCCGATCCTTGTCAAACCCAACTTATAGGTCTGTAGATTACCAACCAGCTCAGTCAAGGGAATTTTGTCAATGTTATTTGATTCCTCAATGGTAGTGATCTTAGCATGGAACATCTTGGGTAGAGATCTGAGTACCTTTCTCATAATCTTGGGTTCAAGAATGGTTTTCTCAAGATTAAAAGCTAAGTTCACTATGTCCTTGAGCTTGGCATAGAACTTATCGAATGACTCATCCTCCTCCATCTTGATCTCTTCAAAACTTGTAGTAAGCCTCTGAAGCTTTGAATTCTTGACAGCCTTGGTTCCTTCATGGGTTGTCTGGAGAATGGTCTATGCTTCCTTAGCAATTTCAATGGAAGATATCTTCTTGAACTCCTCATTCATGACTGCACTGAATAGAGCATTCAATGTCCTGCTATTGAAGTTTGCCGCCTTGATCTTATCATTATCCTAGTCGGCCGGCGCTTCCGTAGACTTGGTCTAGCTTATCTCTATAGCTTACCACACTTTCTCATCTAGAGACTGCAAGAAAGCTCTCATGCATACTTTCCAGTATGCATAGTTAGTATCATCAAATAAAGGAGGTATTATAAGAGACTGTCCTCTATCCATGACAAACAGGGGTTAGTGGATCTCACAGCAAAGATTAACCCTAATCAGAATGTGCTTGCTCTAATACCACTTGATAGGCCAAGAATGTATTAACCCCTTGTGATATATTAATTGATTAATTAGCCAAGTTTATTAATTAATCAAATTAGCATGCAATGTACGTGGCAACACAAACAAATCACCAAATAACTAAGTATGCAGCGGAAATTAAATTGACATGGTGATTTGTTTACGAATAGGGAAAACCTACACGGCAAAAACCCCACTGTGTGATTTTAAGGTCACCACTCTCGAGAATCCACTATTATCAAAACAAGCGGTTACAAGTAAAGGAATCTCAGTACCTTATACCAATCTACAGTTGAACCCTTACCCCATTACCCAATTGGACTTGTTTTGTAGTAACAATCTCTCATTTTCAATGCAAGGCTCCTAGTACGCGACTAACCAATTGCGCGAATGCCAGTACGAGACTTGATCACCAACTTGAGAATGATGTTGGCTACAAAGTTCTTTAGCTCATCACACGATGAAGATCATGAAGTTGCTTGGTCACAAAACTCTATGGTGTACAAACACAGCAGTTTCTTCAAGAGAAAGAAGAACTAGGGCAAACTAGGTTTCCGGTTACACTTTTTTTCACATTAATGGAATTGTGCTATTGTGCAACGTGTGTAACCTTTTACAACCCTTAAAATAATCTTTATATATGTTTAGGGTTGTGAGAAAAGAAATGCAAAACATACATTCACGGATTGGATAAAAATCAGCTCTGAAAAACTGAACTTCATAAATCTTGACAAGTACCCTATCTGTCGAGCAGTTGTCAGGCCTCGGGCTGAAATAGCTCTCTTTGAACCTTGATAGATACTAGTTGTTGAGCTAGCTGTGGAGATTTAATGAACTACACTTTCACACTTGATTCTTGGACAGACTTGCATGGCTTTAACACTTGAACTTGAAACCTTGTTTCTTAAAGCATTAAACACATCCTAGATCTACCCAATTACAAGTAAAGTGTGTTTTGTTAAAGGATTAGACAATTACATAAAATGTTGACATATGTTCCTAACATTGAATCACATATGTCCTAACACATTGAACTCCAAGTTTATCTATCCAAATATAGTATCAATAAGCAATTTCAGATTTGATAATAAATGTTTCTTGTTTACCTTGATTAACTGCAATAACTTTCTTTTAAATATCAAATTGTCCATTGCTCAAATATCGCATCCACTATCAGGGCTTTTACCTGGATTTTCTTGGCTAGGTTTGCACTTCTTAGTGCTAGCTTGGCTTTTGATTTTTATGAACTACCGAAAATTTTGTGTTTATTGAATAAATACATGCTAAAATTGATCGGAGAATGAGAGAGAGGCCTAATGCTTCAACACTATGGCTGAAACTATTTGTCAAAACGCATTGTAGTATAGTACTTAAAACTAGCTTCAAATCAAATTGTCCATATATCTATATTTATACATAATATATGCAAGCTATGCAGAGAACTCATAGTTCATGTCTAAACTTTAGTTGAGATTGTTTGCGTGTGATTTTGATATGAAGTTTACGTTTGAATACACAAGTTGGGAGAGTATGACAAATTACTCGCAAGTATTTTTAGATGCACTTCAAAGGTTGGAAAATAATTTCCCATAACCTCCATGTGGTAATATCGTTGCCTAGTATATTGACAATTTTCATGCTTAATACTCTCTCTCTCTCTCTCTCTCTCTCTCTCTCTGGGGCATGTTCACGTGCTAGGTGGCTATTATTTGGTTGACTCACGTTAACCATGCACTATGGGGTTTTTTTTTTTTTTACCTCCATTCTGTATTGAGAGATTCGATATACAAGACTTTTGAGGTGGGAGTTGTCCAATGGGTTCTAAAGAACTTTTCAATTACATACATTCATCTCTTTGCAATGTAATTAAAAGATGTTTTGGCATTTAAAATGCATGATTTTCAATTTTATAAAATGATGGCTTATTATAGATCACTAGTCCCAGATCCGCACGTTGTGCGTGATAATTTTTTTAGAGTTATCTCGTAAATTTATTATTATTATTATTGTTGTTGTTGTTGTTGTTGTTTTACTATTGTCTATGTAACTTATGTAAAATTCTTATATGATAAAATTATCCAAATCATGTTATGTAATAAAATAATATTTATTTTTTATAATGCAATAGGATAACATTTAACAATCAGAGAGAACAAAAAAGAAGAAAGAAAAAAAATTTAAAACACAAAACTAAGTTGCATCAACTCAAAGTAGAGTTATTAAAAATACAAAAAATTAATAACCTAAAGCAGAGATGCAAGAAAAATAAAAAAATAAAAAAAATCCACTAAAAAATTGAGAGAGAGAAATAATTTTTTTGCGGGGGAAAATTATGCATAGAAATATAGAATAGAAAAGATAATGAAAAATTTATAATAGGAGGATAAGAATAAGAAGAAACAAAATAAATGAAGATAAAGGGAAAGATAAAAAGTGTTATTAAGATAGAGGGTAGTGGGGAGATGCAAATGTGAAAGGAATGAGAAATGTCGGAGAAAGCGCAAATGTTAAAAAAAAAAAGTATGATTTTCTAAGGAATTTTTTATTTATTTTTATTTAATTAAAACATTATATGTTTAATTTTTTTTTTAAAAAATGAGAGAAAATATTAATAATTTAATGATATGGAGGATATGACTGAATTTAAATGGTCAAGTGTTGTAGTGCTATTGATTTTAGCTTGAATATATATATATATATATATATATATATAATTTTTTTTTTTTTTTTTTTTTGCAACATGAAAAATGATAAACCCTATCCATATAACTAAATTAAAGTTGCTTTATGATGTTAAGATAACAAAACGAATTGGTGGTTACCAGAAAGCTAATCAATTTTTTTTTTTTTGGAAAGAATAAACTTGAAAGCTGAACATGAATTGTCTTATTTTATTACTTGTCATTTGGGTGACATTGAAGTCTCACATAAATTAATGGAGCCTCATTAGACCTATAAACCATTATACCTCTAAAGAATACTAGAAACAAAAAGTTAGCATAAATTAGTACTTACCCTTTGCAAGTCAAGAGGATACACAAACAATCTAACATACATCATTACCCAACAATGTTTCAACTCACCACATTGCAAAGTAATCATGCAAATGAACTTTGAAATATCCATTTGGTGTTACAATCAATGGTACGTAGCTTTTAGGAAAAAATATGTAATAGTGGTAAATTAAACAACACTATTCAATTACTCAGATTTATCACGATACGAGGAGAACATGAATGCATTATGGACCCCTTTGTTTCTTATGGCCTATAAAAAATTTAAACTATTGGAATTAAGAAGAAATAGATTTCTAAATATATAAATAGAATAATTTTTGTTAGAAGTCAATCACTGCACATATGGAGAGAAAAAAAAAATCAAATGACAAGATAACGCATCAAGTCAAAAAGGATTTTCATAGAACAAATGTCATGTTGTACAAAAATAACATATATAGAACAACTAAATAGGTGAATTCAAAGCAACCGAAACTAAGAATTTAAAGAAAAACACATGTAATAAAATTAACAATTAAAGAGAAAAAAAAAACTTAAATAACAAAACTAAATTGCATCAGCTCAATATAAAGTTCTAAAGAACACAACAATTTATCAACCTAAAGCAAAGATGAAAGAAAAATAAAAAAATCCACCAAAAAATTGAGAGAGAGAGAGAAAATTTTTTGTGAGGGAAAAGTATGTAAAGAATTGAAGAGAGAATAACAAATTTATAGTAAGAGGTTGTGAATAAGAAAGGACAAAAGAAAAAAAAAGAAAAAAGAAAAAAGAAAAAGGAAGATGAAGGGAAAAATGAAGAATGATATTAAGGTAGAGGCTAGTGGGAAGATGAAAAGGTAAGGGATAGAGAAGGTTGGAGAAAATGTAAATATTTAAAAAAAAAAAGAGTAAATGTTAAAAAAAAATTATAGGAAAATTGAAAAGAAAAATGATAATGACGTGGATGCAAATGTGGCTCAACTAGAGCGTAGAAACAATAAATTCTACGTTTCCGCTTTTAGATATATATAGATGTCACCAAGGGAATGTAATGGGAACTTGTTGCACACTTCATAACTTCATTCAAATGGTAACAAGAAGCAATCACTAGCTTGTTTACTAAATTCAATGCATATATAGGGGCTCTATTTTATTTAATACAATTTTATTATTCATCAAAAAAGATGTTGAGGGCCCTATTATTGACATCGAATATAGGAATAACATGAGTGAGTTATATCACACTATTACCATCTTCCCTCAGCTCCCCCTTTGCCCCTAGTTTGACAAGAGACATTGCTCCAGTTTTTCCCTTATAGCCAAGCTCCATGAGATAAGTTTCATACATTACTAATTGGTTGAGAATGTGTGCTTAAGATAGGAGTCTTGTAAAAAATAAAAAAATAAAACGTGGGTTTATAATTAAGTGTTTAATTATCTTGGAAATTATGATAGTGCTTTTAATATTTATTTGAGACTGTGGGTTCCAGTTAACTTAACTGATATAGTCTTTGATAATTGAATAAAAAATTAGTTGTTCAATCCCTGCCTACACCAAAAACTGATCGGTGACTTGATTTAATGATAAAAAATTATCATAAGAGGGGACGTCATATATTGAAACTTTCTTAAAAAAAAAATTTATATGAGACTAACATGTAAAATTTAAATTGTTGCTATGACAACAACAACCCAACTCTTTGTTTTGTTATTTGCATTATTGCTTTAAGGTTTGAAGATCAACTCCAGCATCTTTAAAGAACTTCTTTCACGTGCTTTTTTTTTTTTTTTTTTTTTTGAGAAAGACTTCTTTCACGTGCTGGTTAGTTTTCCACACTCTTTATAACTTTAGTCTGTGTGCTTTTGACTAATAATTAAAAATATTATACATGGTGTGCTTTTTGACGAATACTTTTACTAATCAACTGAGTAGTCCCACCTTTTGGCTCTCGTAGAGGACCAAGAGTCACCAATCTCCCATTTCCAAAGAATAATTGTAGCCATCTCTATATCCAAAAAGAAACCACACGGTTCTCTTGACCATCCACGCGGGCTTCCCCGCGCACTGCTATGTACACTTCCACTCCGATGTACATCTTTTATATCGCTCGCAGTCGCAGCTTCGAATACACTTCTAAGTTTTGTCACAGTCTACCATGCAAAACTCTTGTAGATTTTACGTTTACCTATTCTCAGTGTCCTTCTTCAATTACCTAACAATTACAGTCACTGCTAAGCCCTTCCCTACATACTCCTCCAACAATGATATCATGCTTAACTGTGGCTCCTCCGGCATCTCAACTGACCCAGATGGCCGAGAGTGGACTGGAGATGTAGGTATTCACTCAAAATTTGTTTCCTTAGAACAATCTAATAACACCTTTATACTCTCCAATCCCCATGGCTCATCCATTGATCATGACCCTTACAAAACCGCTCGAATCTTTCATTCTCAATTCACCTACACGTTTCGTGTTAGTCCTGGCCAAAAATTCATAAGATTGTACTTTAACCCTTCTACATACCATGGTAATTTCGATATGTCTAAGGCCTTTTTCACTGTTACTACTGGTCCCTTCACTCTACTTAGCAATTTCAGTATAGGATCAAAATCCCTTGTCAAAGAATTTTGCGTGAATGTGCTGCAGAATCAGACACTGAACACAACCTTCACTCCATCTATAAATACTTCATATGCATTTATAAATGGGATTGAAATTGTCTCGATGCCCACCAGCCTTTATTACAGTCAATTTGGGGATAAAGGTGTACCTCTTGTCGGCCATTACTCTCAATTCCATATCCAAAACAACAGTGCTCTTGAGATGATTTACCGACTAAATGTAGGTGGGCACTCCATTTCACCAATAAATGACTCCGGCAAGCTTTTTCGGAAATGGCTTAATGACACCGACTTCTTTCTTGCTTCAAATGTAAGCTCTATTAGTAATGGGGCAATTCAGATCAACTACACAAGCATACCTCCTTACACAGCACCAAAGGAAGTCTATCAGACCGCCCGAACATCGAAGATAACGAACGGTACAATCTTACTTGGAGATTGCCAGTGGACTCGGGGTTCAAATACCTCGTGAGGCTCCACTTCTGCAAAATCCAACCGGCGGCAAAGCAGAGAATTAACAATGGGTTCCGAATTTCCATAAGAAATAAGACACTGGAGATTTCTGCTGATGTTATCACTTGGAGCGATGGGCAAGGCATTCCGGTATATAGGGACTATGTTGTGATGATACCAAATAAAAAGAGTAATGGTAAGACCCCTCTCTTTATAGAGCTTCGTCCTAATGCTAATTCAAGCTCTGATTATTCTGATGCTACCCTCAATGGTCTCGAGTTGTTCAAATTGAATAACTCTGATGCCAATCTCGCGGCTCCCAATCCTGAAGATCCACACCCTCCTTCCCCTTCCCCGCTCAAATCACCTGCCCCACAACCACCACCTTACAAGAATTCCAAGAGCGGCACAAAATCAGTAATCTTCATTGAAGCCACTGTAGGTGTTATATCTGCCATATTTCTCTTGGGCTTAACAATTATCTGGAGAAGGATGAGAACGAAGTCCATCAAAAGCGAAACACCACCGATTTTACAAGCACTTGGCCGTCGCTTTACTCTCCAAGAAATCAAGACTGCCACAAACAACTTTGACCGGAACCTTATCATTGGAAAAGGCGGCTTTGGTCTTGTATTGAGAGGTCATATCGATCATGAACACACTCCAGTTGCGATCAAGGTTTTAGGGCGAACTTCAAGACAAGGCTTTCGTGAGTTTCAGACAGGTTGAAATGCTTTCAAAGCTTCGCCATCCCCATCTGGTATCTTTGATAGGTTACTGCAATGATGAACGGGTCATGATCATTGTATATGAGTTTATGGCTCACGGAGCACTTCATGATCATCTTTACAACACAGATAATCCTCCATTGTCATGGAAGCAGAGGTTGGAGATTTGCATTGGTGCTGCTCGGGGAATATTGTACCTTCATGAAGGTGAGGAGCACGCAATCATACACCGCGATGTCAAGACCAGCAACATTCTTTTGGACCAAAATCGGGTACCCAAAGTTTCGGACTTTGGGATTTCAAGATTGGGCCCTACAAGACTGTCAATGAGCCACGTCACTACTGATGTGAAGGGAACGTTTGGGTATATAGACCCCGAGTATTTTTGGACCAGCCATTTAACTGTAAAGTCTGATGTTTATGGATTTAGGGTGGTGTTGTTTGAGGTGTTGTGTGCTAGACCAGCAGTGGATATGGGCTTAGATTATGAGCAACAAGGTTTGGCCTCTTGGGCCAGTTTGTGTTTTGAAGAAGGTAAACTTGATCAGATCATTGATCCTCATCTGATTTATCAAATGTCACCGGAGTCTTTGAAGATGTATGCAAATATCGCATATAAATGTGTGTGTGAAGATAGAGATCAAAGACCCAAAATGGTTGAAGTGTTGAGGGCTCTTGAGTTTGCGAAGGAGTTGCAAGAAATTGCTGATGATGGAGGCCACGGGGTCATGATTAATGAGGAAGTTCCGCTATGTGTGGGAGAAAATCAGGTGGTGTCAAAACCAAGGAAGAAAGGTGAGATGGGGCAATCGTGTCCAACATTTTGGAACAAAAGTACATCACATAAAGAGCTTCTTAGATTTTTAAGTGAGAAGGCGGGGCTGAAGTGGGTCAAATCACCAAAGCTAGGTTGTTTTTTTGCAGCCTCTGAGTACAATGCCTTGCCACGTATTGAAGTGCAATTGCCGGATCTAAGTAGGTGCGGACCATATACCACACCTGAGAAGTTTGTAATTGAAATCTCGGAAGTTGATGAACCATAATGCTACAAGTGCTTTCACTTTCACTTTCTTTTCTTTTTATTTCTTGCAAAATAGTGGTTCAATTAAAAAAGAAAAGTAACTATAGGATCAATAATGCAAGCACTCTTTCCATCCCAAAAAAAAATAATAAAAAAAAATGCAAACACTCGCGTTGCTTTTTGGTTGTCAACGTTGAAGAAGTGGACATGTTCTTGTACCTTAAGCTCAAAGAAAGAAATATATTGAATGAAACACAAACCAGAAATAATATTTTGAGGCCGATGTTTAGTCCACACCCCCCCCCCCCCCCCCAAAAAAAAAAAAACCCTAAGGCAGAAAATTTACCCCATTAAAATTATATGTTTTGTTTGGGGGGGGGCGGGGGGGGGGGTACACGCATGTGTAAGTCTTTTTTTTTTTTTTTTTGTTCTATACATAAAAAGCGCAAATGGTATAGCTCTACAGTGCTTGTGTTATAGTAATTTGGTTTGTTCAATCCCACCATTACTTGCCTTTCTCTTTTTTTTCTTCTTTTTTTTTAACTTGCTTATATAATAATAATAATAAATATTAACACAAAAAATTAAATCATAAGTGGTAAATTGTTATCGATTTTAATTTGAATTCACAACTTAAATGATTTTTTTTGCCCACCCATAACAACTAATAACAACCTACTACTTAGAATTTATCATTTCTAAAAAATAAAGCATTGCGAAAAAAAAAAAAAAAAAGTACTGCATCCACAACATTTTCATAACAAATTTTACGTGGTAAATTGTTATTTTAATTTAAACTTACCAATGATGAAATTACTTTTATTGCCCACCAATCCATAACAACATACTACTACTTATGATTTGTAATGAAAATGTCTTAAAATTCCCATTGTTACATGCAACTTCTTCTTCTTCTTCCTTTTTTTTTTTTTTTTTTTTGCTTTTTTTTTTTGTTGGTAATATCTTTGTTTAACTTGCTTATATAATAATAAAAAAATATTAACACAATAAATTTCCATAATATTTTCACAATTGTTGAGGTGTTAATTCCTTATATGTCAAAATAAAATAATAAAATATCATACTGAAACCAATCATAACTAAAAATAAAGGTATTGTAAAAAAAAAAAAAAAAAAGTGCTACATCCACAATATTTTTTACAACATTTTCATAACAAATCTTGGATGGTAAATTCTTATTCTAATATAAACTTACCAATGAAATTACTATTTTGTCCACCAATATCAACTCGTACCAACCTATTATTTATGATTTGCAATGAAAATATTGTGGACATAAAATTTCTCTTATGAAAATGTTAAGACATCTTATTGTTGTCACAATATAGTAAATCAAAGTAAAATATAATAAAGTTATAAAGGTATTTTGAAAATATTGTGCCATTCTTTATGTTTCTCGAATCTTTTTTTTATTAGTCAATTTTTAATGATTCAAAATTCATTGTTTTGAGTACATTTTTCTTAGGTTGAATTTTTGTATTTTGTTTTCTTTATGCACAATTTTAAGTAAAAACACATAGTTTTGCACACACAAACCCCCCCCCCCCCCAAAAAAACCAAAAACTTAGGATTGAAACATTTTTCATCTTTTATGTTTGGGGTAGTTCACAATTCCTCCTTAAATTTTAAATTCAAGCAATTTCCCCCTTAATATTTTGGAAAAGAACAAATATGTCATATTTCTATTCTCTCAATTAAATCCTAATGAAAACTTATGATTTTTAAAATATTCCATTGTGTAGTGGCTAAATTTTAACATCCCAAAATATTTATTCACGTATTTTGAGTTTTAGATGGTAGTAATACTTAAAAAGTTGGAATGGTAATATAAGGTATTTCATTTGTTACAAAAAAATTTATTTTCCAGGTTTAAATCTTCGAAACTTATAATTTATCTAATGAAAAATTCAATGACGCATGCCTTTTGTTATCTTTTTTTTTCTTGCTTAAAATGAGTATTCATTAAAAACTAATTAAGTTAAAGATTGCACCTAGACACATGTAAAATGATAAAGAAGAAACTATTAATGACAAAATTTTCATTGTGTATGGTGGAAGGTATTTAATGAAGAGTTTCAATTGTAGCATATAACATCATTCATTGCAAAAATTTAAATATTGTGACAAGGTTTTAGTAAAACTCAGTTGCTTAAGATAATGATATCTGTTTTCATTCTTAGAAGTTTTTAATGAGTAGATATTGCTTTTACCAAATAGATTTCAAAATTCTTATATGAATGAGATTAATTTTGTATGACATACATTTTTTTTATGTATATAGTTTCATACTTCTTCAAATAAAAATTTTATCTTAATTTTCTCACTCAAAAGGTAGCACATGCCTTCCACGTGCCACCCACACTAGTTTTTTAGAAAAATGTGTAAGACCATTAACCTAGGGTGATCACACTAAAAGGTCTTATGAGCCAAAGCAGATAAATTTAAGGTATTTCTTGGTTTTATGGTCCAAGAATCAACTATTAACCCCTTAGGCAAAGTTTTAACCAAGATTTTAGGCTTTGAATTATAGTATGACGGTGGAAAATTGTGTAACACTTAACCAGACTCAATTTGAAAATTAGTTTTTATTATTGTCATTCTCTATTAAAAACCTAATAAAAATTATTTGCCACTTAGCGTAGACTTAGGAAAATAACATATTTCTTCTATAAAAAATAAAAAATAAAAAAATAAAGGAAAATAACATATTCAATAAGATATATATAAGGGACCTACTTTCTGAGCTTATATCTCACTCCATAACCCTCCATATTAGGAAAAATGGATATTCTACTTCTAGTGTATACAATAGCCCTCTCACAAGATGTGGGCCCCAACACAAGATTGATGGCAGGGCCATCAGTTCTAGAATATTTGTAGACCAAAAAAGTTATAACTATTCCATTTTTTTCATTGTAAATTATTTTTTGATGTAAAATATTTTCAGTTAAAAATATTTTCGGGAGAAAATGTCCTTTTTCCCATAGTGTTTAGTTACATTTTGAAAGTACTCCCAAAAAATATGTCTAGTGTTTGAAACAATGTAAAATTAAAATTAAAAAAAAAAAAATCACCTCTCACAACTCAATCCACCTACACACATCCTACTAGATCCATACACACAATCCACCTGCCTAAATGTGACCTTTGATCCCCCATATCCTTTTTAAAATATATATTTTTCGTTTTTAAATTGGATGAGATTTTTTGTTTGATTGGAGCTCATTGGATATGAAGGTGAAGAGGTTGGAGGTAGAGAGAGAGTGGAGCTTAATTAGCTAAGGAAAACCAAATTTGGAGGGAGATAGGCATGGTAATGGAAAACCGAAGAGGAGTTTGACCAATGACAGAACTAAATTTGGGGTTGAATGACTAAGAGCAGTTTTGATGGACTGGATTGTTTGTCCTAAACATGAATGGCGGTCCCGTTAGGGTGGTGATCAAAGACTACATAATTGTGTCCGTGGAAATAAAAATTATGTATTGTTCAAAGAAACGTCCAAGGGCATTTATAGGCAAAACGTGAATTTCTTGGGAAGAGACATATTTGCATGAACCAATAGAATATAATTGTAATATATTAATCACATGTTACTTTTAATTAAGCACGTAATTTTTATTTATTTTTATTTTTTAATGAGAAGAGAAGAAGTGCTTGACTTTTACTTACTTTTAACTGCCAAATACTACTCTTTTGCAAAATATTTTGTAATATACCACTGTTTGTAAAATATTTAGCAATCTATTATCTTTTTGAAATTTGAGTTTGTGAAACTCGAGTTTGCCATCAAACTCAAGTTTCACAAACTCAATTTCTTTGAAAAAATAGACTTCAAAATTGCCAAAATTTTTTTGATGGAACTCCAGTTCATGGAACTCGAGTACCATAAAAAAATTTCAAAATTTTTCCATGATACTCGAGTTTCATGAACTCAAATACCATGGAAAACTCAAATACCCAAAAAGTAGTGAATCTTTACATATATCCTGATGATGCCGAAAATCATTAGTGAGTCGCACAGTCCTCACGTGTTTAAGACAACACCTGCGCAACACAGAAAAAAGAAAACCTTAAGAGAGTACCAGTGTGGTACCGGCCAAATACCCTCCGAAGGTCAAGTTAGATAATTTTTCACAACTCTAGGGTGCTAGAGTTAAGGTCAATTATGCGTACATTGGTTTGTGAGGGTTTTGGGGGTTTTTATAGTAGTATAGGGTTGACATCCGTTCCTTGGCTTAGAAGATCTTTCCTTGTGGGGGAGATCCTCTTTAATTCGCGTATTTTGCGGAATTCTTTCCTTGTAGGACTCCCCTTTATTAGGGTTATTCGTGGGGCACAAGATATTTCCTTATATACTTATGTATGGAGGCCAAGTAAGGCCATGTCAGACTCGTCAAAGGTTTGCTTATCCCCTTCAGCTTCCTTCCAACAACTTCTTATCCCGTTTACATATTCTAGTCGTCTCGTTCAGATGTTTGTTGACCTCAACGTGCAGCCATCAGCTTTGAGGTGGAACCGTCGACTCTATACTCGTTGTTTGTTTATGAACACACAAGTGAGGCCGATAAGTTCAGTAGGACCGTTGCCTTTGGCAGCCAGCCAGGTAAATATGTAACTAATGTAGAGCAAATTTCAGAATAGCCTTAATTTCACATTGGGGGCCGACCTGAACCTAGCAGCTGGCCGATTAGATTAGTCACCTGGCAAAAACACAAAACAACTTGCTTTTACTTCCATTACATGATGGTAATCACACGCAAATCATAATTCATAGGTGATGAAATACCAATTCCATACACTAAATTACCACAAAACAAAATAGAACTAGCAAGCAACCCACACTATTCAAATACTGATGTCACAGAAAATCACATGACTATAAGGTCAGGCCTTTCTAATGCAACACCAAGGCTGCAAGACTTATACAGATATTTCTAAGCTAATGGCATGGTGCACAGAATTATCAGTATAACATACGCATTGATAAACTAAATAAAATAATGTGAAGGAAGCATTGATAAATGTGCTTACTAGTGGTGAGAAATCAAGATGGTCTTTCAACAAACATCCAGGATGGCATTTCACCCTGGACTTTACTAGTGGTGAGAAATCAGGGTATTCTATTCTATCCGAGGTGTGAGTCACTTTCCCAAGCATATCTAATACAATATATAAAAGCAGAAGCCTTTAACGAGGTGTTGACACATTAGGAAAAAAGACCCCTTCAAAAACTGACACGTATAAAGTTAATTCTTTAAAAAAAAATCGTATGGTGCGTCTGATAGACTCACTTTCAGACACCAACCCGCTTATACAAAAAAAAGAAAAAAAAACGCATGGTGCACCATTTGGAGTCTTTGTCTTTATAAAAACACAAACCCAAACGATGCATTCCCAATCAAAAGTCAAACTCACCCTAACTTCAGTTTCTCCTCTTATGAATACTCTTAACACCGATGCTTGTGATACAGAGATAGAGAAGGAGGGGAAAAAAAAAAAAACCTTGCGATATAGAGATGAGAAGGAGACAGAGTTCGTACCCGCCACCGTCCGTTCCCTTACTAGAATTATACCACTCGAACCGGCACCAGTAACCTAAAGGTGCATGCAGGAATTGAGATACAGACATAGAGAGAACTACCACCGGTAAGTTTTTCTTTTCTTTTTTTCATTCTTTCTTAGATTTGGGTATGGGTATGAAATATGATTTAGGTTTTGAGAAATTTGGTTGGATTGATTTTTATTTAGGTATTTGGGTTACATTACGTTTCGATTTGTTATTTTGAAATTTGGGGTTATATATGATTTGGGTTTGGAGAGGGCAAAGCCAGAGAAATAAGAGAGAACCTGAATTCATTATTCGGAAAGAGCATTGGTAACAAGAGAAATCTAACATCTTCCTGTCAGAATGCCAGAAAACTTTGTCGGTAATTTTTTTTTTTTTAATATTGCTTTAAACGTTTGAGTTGATTTAGTCTTAGGTTGGGGTATTTAACTGAATTGATTTTGATTCAAGATCTATCTTCCTTTTTTACTTTTTTTTTTCCCTCTAAACCACACTCTTAAATACCATTTAGAGGTCAGAAAAACAAACATCTCCTTCCATTAGAGCATGAGGGAGATTGAAGAAGTTTGATTTTTTTTAAATTTGATTTTGATTGTCAATTTGTCATTTACTTACTGCTACAATTATTGTTTATTTCCTTTTATGCATGTTTTGATCTCATGTTGGTTAAAATTATAGGAAAAAATAATTGTGTTAAGTTCATTGTTAACAATGTTCTGTTCAATTTTTATCTATTTAAAATTAGTTCTATGATAGGTTTTGTTTGATGTTTTTGAAATGATTTCAAATTGCAGAATGAATATTTGTGGTTTTGTTTAATTAGTTTAAATGGATGGGTTAGATTTAGTTTTGATTAAGCGATTTTGGTTAGAAATTTTGTTTAGGTTAGCTGGCTTGGCATAAATTGGTTTTAGGTATCTAGAATCGATTTTGCATATTTAGGTTTCTTTGATTTTGAATTTGCCTTTGTTGTTTTTGAATGGTCCCTTTTTAAAATCCATTGAAAATATGCGCAGAAACATGGTACAAACTATATGATTGATTGCACCAGTTTCATTTAACAACTCTTCACTGTAGTTATTAGGAAATATTGTCTTGGACATTCGATGCCCTGTTTCTTAAATGCTTCTCACTTGGATATGAAAGAATCATCCTTCAATTGTGTTCTTTGTGAACATCTTTATCAAAAACATGTATCATTCGTGTATGGTATGTTAGTGTGCTCAATTAGTCCATGAAAGAAATACCATATTGCCAAGTAGTTTTTTTGCTGCATTATGTTTTGATTTTTTTAAAAGTTGTTTTAAAATATTATTAGAGTCATCCTATATTGTTTAAGAGAAACTATTTTCAATATTTTATTCTTTTTCTATATTTCACAATTCAAAACCTAATTATGTGATTAAGATTTTGGATTTTTTTTTAAAACAAAGCCAAGATCATGAAATTCTAGCTGGAACTAATGACGTTTCTGGCAGATATTATTTAGGAATAATAACAATAACAATAATAATAGTGTACTGACACCTATATGGGATGAGCTAAAAGCAGTCTTCTTATTACAAAATGTCATTTGTATGGTGAGATATGTCATTTTGCCTTACTTTGTTTAGTTCTCTTTTACAGGTGTTACTATTGCACTTCCTTTTTTTTTTTTGGCAACACAAAGGTAAGATTCTATGAAGGCACCAATTAGTTAACCCTTTTGAAAGTTTTTATTTTTTATATTTACTTCAAACATTTATTTGTTTGCCTTTTGTTTCAATGCGTAAAACAAATCATAATTATTCAGCACATATGTAAATAAGAGAAGTGTTACATTAATCATAGTAGCTGTGGTGATAGAGTTAGGGGTGGTGGATATCATTGCAATGCTAGCAACATGGTGTGAAAGAGATTTCGGATGGTCATGGAGAGAGCAATTATTTAAAGGTTATCAATCTGGTGGTTGTTATTGTAGTGTTGAAGATAGGGAAGAGATTGCTTGAGGCATTGGAGGAGATGTTCTTCATGTTTGAGCTCCATATAGAATTTTCTAATGTTCTTTCACTATTAGATTTTTATTACTGCAAGGACCAGTTTCGAGTGTATGGTTTTTTGAAATTGTGTTCTAGCCCATGCATGATAGGAAATTTGATGGATTTAATCTTTGATCTCAGAAATATAAATAAGAAACATTTAATATTTTTCTTTGTTTGGTTTGTTGGTGCTGAGATGTAAACATTTAAGATTTTTTGTTTGGCTGAGGAGGGTCACTTTGTCAAGTGTAGTAAATATGTGGTTCTAGACTTCAGCTCTATTCTCATTGCTTTTAATTCATACTTAGAATAGTTAGAATTTGTTGGCTTTCTTTTATTTTGGATTTAGGATTGAGATTGGAAAGTGTATTTAATTGAGCTATTACCAAAGATGGGCTATATTATCCAGTTGCAGAAACCTAACAAAAATTGATGTTATTTCTAAATTACCATTAAATACCTAAATCTGTTAAATTAGTTATTTATTAAAACACATTACAAAAATCATTGTTATTGGAGTTTTAGAATGGTGGATAAACCTGCGAATTTCATAAGATTTGTTATTGTTTCTAACCTCAACTCAAATAAACTTCAATTCTAAATATTTTGAAGTAATATGTTTATATATGTAGATGTGGGTCATGGGTTTGTATATTAGGTCATTCTTTCAGTTGGGTTTGTGTTTGAACAACTTTCAGTGAGTTCGTTTGGTTGTTATGAACACATATTTCTATCTCTCTTTTTCATTCTTTTCTATTAATATCAATTTGTGTTTAATATATTGTAGATTAAATGGTTTTTACTGATGTATCTTAGTCACTGGCAGCTTGGGGGAGGTTTGATATTTTGGATCTTCTAAGAGAGAAGTTCAATAATAGTCTTGGGTAAATGGGGACAACCAAAGCTGCAATGGACATAGATTATGAATCAATCTTTTGTGGTGATGTTAACAACTACACCATTGTTCAAATGAACTCACAAAACTCCAAGTATGAGCTAAAGATTTTGAGATAAATGATATGGTCTCCATGTATCTTTTAGTTTTGTTTTTAATTTTTCCATTCCACTTATCTTTCAACCTTGCAGTGCCATGACTACACAATTGAAGAGCTTATCACAAAGAGCTTCAACAACATTGACATTGTCCTCTTTAGCAAACAGATTGGCCAGATGAATATGAAGAAAGGTGCATCATAGACAATAGTACCTAATCTTTCTCCCTCTCTTTTCGGTATTGGAACACCATTGTTTCTTTTTTTCTTTTTCTTTTTTTCTTTTTCTTTTTCAATTCTGGCAGATTATTATTGGAACACCAGTGTTTGAAGAAATGCTTAAACTGAACTTTGGATTGGATGTGTGGAACCCAATTGTTTATGCATGTACAATGCAATTTACAGATTTCTTTTAAATTTTGTTGTGAATTGTGATATCAATATTTGGTTAAGTATATGTATGTGGGATTGGCCTATGTATGCTCAACATACATATTCATATTGGTATATTTAATTTGTGTTTGCCAATTGGGTTTTTGTATGACCTTGGATCCTTGCTATCTAATTGTTACCCTCTCTCAAAAGGCTGAATACTTTGTTATGTTGAGTTATTTAGGTTTTGTTTGAATGATTTTTGTTGTTTTTTACTGGTAAATTTTGGCATTGGGAATTATTATTATTATTATTTAATTTTCTATTAATAAAGCATATTTACACTCAAAAGTTGTTGGGTTAGTAAGTGAAGGGTTCCATCCTACCTTGTTGTTATTAATTTTTGACGATTTCTAAGTTATTCTTTATGTTGGTTCTATTTATCATTTTTTTTTTTTTTTTTTTTTGAGATTGCTTGGAATGAAAGATTATGGGTGAGAAAGTTGGATACTTTTAACCCAATTTTGTTGGGTAAGCAATTGTGGAGATTTGAGCAGGAAAGAAATCACCTTTGGAAGTGAGTTTCTTGAATAAAGTATAGGGAGGTTAGGGACAATTGACATAGGATTTAGCAATTGCAACCTTTGGAGAAACAAAAAGGTAGGATGCGATAGATTTGTAGGACAAGTGACTTTTGTTATTGGGGATTGTAGAAACACAAGATGTGAAAATTGACTGGGAGACCATATGCAACAAGAGCATGATTTCATATCAGTAGGTTACCTATTTGGATGAGCTCACATTTTGCTGATTTTTTTAATCCTTGCAGATTGCTGTTGGCAATGGTATTTTGCTTATAAATCTGATGCCTAATATCAACCTATGTTAGTAATTCTATTCATGATTCTCACGGAATTAAAAATAGGAAAGTGAGATACTTTTTTTTTATGCCCCCCATAGGATAGAACATTCAAAGCATTTTTAGAATTACAATAAATGAATTGTATATTTTGAGAGTGAGAGAGACCTATGTGTGGTCGTTGATGATAAAGCCAGTTATGTAAGTCAGGTATGTATAGTTGGCCCATTTGGTTGGTGATGAAATCTGGGGAATGTTTAGTTTTATGACTATGACATTGAAATTTGCTATCAATTCATCAATATTTTTTTCTCAAAATTGTGTAGCTTTCATGATGTTCAATAATTTTATCTTATCTATATATATTATAAAACCAAAGCCTCTGACTTTCAGTTGACTTCATAATATGATGCTACATTAGCTAGCTCCACAAATTTCCACGTCAGCATTTTTTTCTCTATTTTTTAAATCTGAATTAATGTCTTTTGAATTGTATGTACCAGTTGATTTTTTTGATTGATATTATTGAATTTTGGTTTTTGTGTGTGATTCAAATTTGAGAAAATTTTTAGTTGAAATTTCAGATACAATAGGTTTGGATAGATTGGTGGTTGATTAGAGTTTAAATTTCATGTTTTTGATGAATTTGGGGATCCCCAGATTTACTATTAGGTTCTAATTCAAAAGACCCATTTGGCTATTGATTTTAAATGATAGTTGTGCTCTAATCATTATTATAATTTTTGCTTTTTAAGTTGGTTCTCATCTTTTCTATTTGTTCATTTAGTAGATTTTAGATGCTATTATTTGGTTCTCTTTTAGAATAGCATTTTGTTATTGCCTATTGGCTTTTCTTTCATATATGGCGGTTAGAGACAATTTTGTGATGCCATCTCTAATCATTTATCCTCTAGATCATATGAAACCGTATATAGTTAAAATATTTCATTGTGAAATTAAATCTCTCTATAGTTTCTTTAAAGTGGTTTCTAAAACAATTTTGCTCTTGAGGAAATTTTCTTGACGATGGGCTGTAATTGTTATGTTTTTTTTTTTTTTTTTTTGATAACAATTGTTATAGTTGTCATTGTCTTATCAAAGTTGGTGCTAAATTTGATTTCTTTACTCTTTTGCAGCTTTAACTTAGCCTCATTTGATCAATTGCTTCCAAGGATATTCCCAGCATTCTCTTTTAGCTGAGATTTAATTGCTAGAAATATTTTGTATCCATCCCAAGGGATGTTACCATTAACTTTTTTTATTTGAGAAAAAGTTACCATTCACTTTAGTTGCTTATAATATGCTTAAAAGAAATCTATTTGTAAGAATCATATTGTGATGGAAATTATGTGTTATTATACGACTCTTCTAAAACTTTTTATTATTAATCTCTAATTAATTAATGTTATTAAAATTCTATTGTATATCTCCTTATTATCAATGGCCAGAGTATAATTCTATCTCAAAAAAAAAAAAAAAAAAATGATTCAACTTTGTTCTTCCATAGAACCACAATTTTTAAAAAATATATATGTACATATTCAGTCTATTAGTTATCAAATATCATTAAAAAAACTATAATTCAATGATTTATAAATTTGATTGTGATAGTTATTTCCATATTCAATATGATATTCTTAATAAGTTTTTTTATTAATTTATAAATTTTATGACATTAGCTAAACAAAATATTTAATCTAAATTAAGTTTAGAAAAAATTCAATTAAATTCTTAATTTTGCGCCATGTGTCTCATCTAATTTTTAATTTTTGGATCAAGTGAATTATTGAGTGTAAATATCGAAAAGTTCAAATCCAATTGACGTCCAAATTTGTGCCATGTGTCCATCTAATTTTTAAAATTTTTAACTAAGGGCATTATTGGATACAAAAACAGAAAAGTTTAAATCCAATTAAATATTTTTAAAATGTATGGTTTAAAAAAGATGTAAGCCAATACTATGAATAATTTGAATCATGTAATTGTGATTATTTTTAATTGTACCTTATGCATATGCACAGGATTATACACTAGTAACAATAATAGAGTAATTGTTCTAAAAAGAAAGCATTCATCCATAGTTCTTCAGACTGCACATGTTCATGTTCTTATGGGCTCCACCTTATTCTATTTCATGTCCTCTTGGTTACAACTTCCCAAATTGGCAATACAAACTACAGAGAGGCCTACTTGGCCTTGATTTAGCCAAGAGTAATTTCAAGACCATAAAGCATTTGAAGCAATAGTAGAGCTCTATGCACATTAAATATGATTAGCACTACAAACTATTAGGACAAACACAATCCACCATAATCCATGATCATTGACAAACCCACCACAATGGTTCCATAACCATAACTAGTGAACAACACATTGGTGAAAGGAGCCTCTTGGTGGTTAGAATGCTCACTAAAACAAAGTAGAGGAGGAAATCAATAACAGAGCAGAGGTTAACTACACAGGGATCAGCTGCATTCCAACAAAAGGATTAGAATGGTGATTTATTGTTTTCAATTAAAGATGAAATGATTTGAAAAAAAAAAAAAAAAATCTGGCATAATGAGTGCCCTATGACTTTCAAAAATAGCTTGATCTAATACTTAAATTCCACCACTCAAATGAAGAAGAAAATTTAAATTTATCTGCTTCTTTTAGAAACCTATGCCAAGAAATGCATAGCAGGTTGGCAAACTAAATAAAATCACACTAGCAAAAACATTATCCTTCAAATTTTAAGGATTAGAATATTGAATCAAAAGAGCAAAATGGTTGCAATCCAAAATGAACAGATTGATGATTTCAAGTCCTAACAAGTTGTAATAAGTGCAAGTAAAAGGTAGTAAAAAAAAGGGAATAGTATGAACATGCCAAGTAATGTTGTAATTAGTTTAAACCATGCAAATGCATCCTGAAATACACACAATACAAACATGCCGTTTCTTTCACAAAATGACTTTCAAATTTTTAGTGTCATAATTACCAAGCTAACCAACAATAAAGGAAAAAAAGTATACATATTTGTGCTTGAGAGAACCAAATTGAACTAGAAAAACCAACTTTGCAGCAACATGATGAGCAGTGCTGGAATTTTTTATTTTTTATTTATTTTTTATGAGGAATCAATTAAGACTTGTGAAATTCAACCTGAAATACACAAAATACAAGAATCAGCTAACAAACAATAAGGGAAACACAAATTCACATATTTGAGAAGAAATTTTTCCCTATAATTCAAATGATTGCAGGAGAGGTTAACGAAAGCAAGAGGAAAAGAGAACTTATTGCCAAAAAAAAATCCACTAATTAAGCTACCTAACACAAAGAAAAAAAAAATCCATTCTGACCAATAAGTAGCACTGCCAGATTAAAATCCAAATTGGATATGGGGTTGCCAACACTGGATGAACAAGTATCACTAAAAGCAAGAGAATAACAATGGAAAAAAGACACTATGATTGAAAAACAAAAACAAAAACAAATTAGCCTTAATTAAAACACCACAAGTGAATTGCACTACATCAAACCTATGCAAATAAATGAAATCCAGATTGACAATACACACATTCACACAGCCCAGATTTCAATTAATAGAAAAAAAATTGAAATGTCTTACCAATCCCTTAAAAGCAGCCATCCATATCACCGGCCATAAAAAAGAAATTAAAAATAAAATAAAACAACATATAGAAAACCCAAACTGTATCATTAAATACCCATATTTTCAAAATTGAATACATCAAACATATACCTTTGATTCTTTGAACGTTGTGCACCTCTTTATTGTGATTAAACTTTAAATCAAATATTGGACATATCTTTTTAAAATCCACTAGAGAGCAATGATATGCTGTCAACACTGATCATTTGAAGTTAGGGTTTTATTTTGATTCTTACCTTCATCTGTGAGTAAATCGCAATATGGAAAGAAGATTAACAGAAAAAATAGATTTAGTGATTCAGCCAAGAACATGAGCGACGAAAAGGCTGCCAAAGAGAAAAAACCTGTCCAAGTCCGAAATGCGACTTGCAAGAGAGAAAAGAACTGAATTTTTTTTTTGGTTTTATATGTTAACTTGATTGACCGTTAACTATATTCTATTAAAATTAGATAAACGGTTCAGATTAACACAAGTAAAATTTAGTGGTTAAGATTTATGTGGGTACCGTACCCACCAAAAAAAAAGAAGGGGTACAGTAGAATGACCCTCGAGTGAAAGGCAAATTACATTTTTAATTTGCCGACAGCTTTCCATTGGTTTTTCATCCAAAAGGCACTAACCAGATATTATATTAAGAGAAATTATTGTATATTCCGGGAATATCATAAATGCATACTCTCTCCTCTCACATAAATAGTGGGTCCCACTAATTAAATTCATGGTGGAACCCATAATTCATGTGAGAGGGGAGACTACGCATTTATGGTAATCCGGGAATTCCTAATAATTTTCCTTATATTAATATTAACCTATGGTTATATATCAGGAGTGCATTTATTTTATTTTAATGTCAAGGAAAAATATTTCATCGCTTTTCTAAAAATACTTTAAAATGTTATATTTAGAGAAACATTATTTTCACTGGAACTTAACTTTTATTAACCCTAATTCAGGGATGGCTGCATATGAACTTCTGACTTGAAAAAAATTTATATATAAAATGAATTTTTTACTTATTTAATTTATCCATAAAATAATTTTACACATCCTAATTTAAATTTTGCACCACCACCACCTGATGACATACTAATCATAGATCAGCGTAACTCAAAATAAAAAAACAACACAAATCAACCTATCTCAAAGCCAAACAACAATACAAATCACATCTCTCTCTCTCTCTCTATCTCTCTCTCTTAACTATTTATGTATCTTCAACTCTATGAGTAAAGCATGAGTGTTTATAAGTTGTGAGTATCTCTCTCTTTATTATAAATTTATATTACATATAGTATATGAGTGTGTGTTCGATACTAATTCTATATTATTTATTTATTATTTTCGTTATAATGTTATGTGTGAATGTGTGCATATATAGTATAAATATAATATGACTTCATGAATTTGCGTGTTTTTTTTTCTAGTGTCATTAACTCAATATATTCAAGTTCTTTTTTTTATTAAATTCTGTTTAATTTAATTTTCTTAATGGTCTTGCTAAAAAAAATCCTGAAAAAAAAAAAATTACTGCCCTAATTACAACATCCTATATCGAAAGTTATAAAAAATATTGGCTATTTTAAACAGAAAAAATAAAACCCTCAATCGGATTTCATGTAAGCGAAGTAACAAAAGGATAGAACAAGAATTCCACAAAAGCATGACACAGTATCATCGAATTAAACTAATATTCTCTGGTGCATTATTCTTCTTCGTTTGGTCATCACTCATCACTAGTCTCTTTTCATAATCACTATAAGTACACCTCTCAAGGTATACAACTACGATGTGTGAGAAAGAAAGCTGTGAAGTAAGATCAAGTAGCTATACTTGTAGGGGTGAGATAAAGGAACCCTGAAATAATGGAAGTTCAAAAGGCCAAGGGAGGGATATATGCTGTGGCATTTTTTGTGATGCTGATGCTCATTAACGCACATTGTTCTGGTGCTGCTGTCCTTGTTAAGAGCAATGCCTCTGTCCGGTGCGATGACCACCCCGAGCAAATGCCTTATCAAGGACGAAGTGGAGTTCGAGTACCTGATGAACCCCTACATAAGCCGAATGCTTGCTGATCCACCAAAAGAACATCCAGGCGAAGATGCCGTGTACAAGCCTGATAAAGCTTGTGAAGATAAGTGCTCCAATCATAGATGTCTTAAACGCCATAGCACCTACAGATGCAACTGCCAGTAGGGGTCGTCACTGTGTTTCTATATCCTATGTCTGTTGTTTGTTTCCTTCCTATAAGGAGTGTGAATCGGTTTATCTGCGTGTGTTATGATTAATGTATCTTTTCTTCAAGAATAATTCTCCTCTGTACGTTGACTCTCTCTCTCTCTCTCTCTCTCTCTCTCTCTCTGAGATGAGTTTAAGTTGTACCTATGTAACTCTTATAAAGTTACCTTTGGGCAAGGCCACAATGACTTTGGCTTGCTTTTCCTTTTCCCATGGGCGTGTAGTCAATAAGGTGGTCGCAAACATTGAGGCTCTCAATTTTACTGAAATTGCTGAGTATCATTGAAAATGTTCTTGCGATGGACATTGATAAATTCCTGCATTTGGATTTGAGAGTTAACCGAGAGAGATGAAGATCGGAGAAGTTAGCTGAATTTTTTTTTTTTTTTTTTTTTTTGAGAACTAGAAGTTAGCTGATTAGTTTTATGGTTTCATAGTTTCTTTGATTTTGGATGTAATCTAGTTTCATAGGTATCTGATTTTGCAATTTTTTATCTCCCTAAATGTTAATATGCTTATAAATGGTTATATGTAATAAATAAGAGAGGTACAAAAATGCTAGTATTAATTAGATGAGATGAGTTGGAAATAAATAAATAAATAAATACTAGCCTTTTTTCTACCATTAGATATGTGAGAAATTAATGATTTATAATAGGTTTAACTCTTTTGAAGTTACACCAGGTGTAACTTGAACCCATCTTTGTATCTCTCTTATTTATTACATATAACCATTTGTAAGCATCTTAACATTTAGGGAGATAAAAAATTGCAAAATCACGATGTTGATGTCCACTTTGGCAAGAAGGCCCAATAACAAGAAGAAGCCCAACAATATGAAAGGGGTGAAGGAAGAAGAATTAGTAAAGTAAGAAAGAACCATTAAGCTCGAATGATAGGAATAATGGTCCACAAGCCTATGAAATAGTAGAAAGGGCTCTAAAGAAAGCAAATGGGCCCAAGGGAGCCTAATGAAGGAAGTAGTAAGCTCATGGGAATCATAAGAAGTAGGAAGCTAGCAAAGATGGGCCGAAGCAGCCCAAAGAGAGAAATTAGTAAATGAGATTGGTGCAAAGGCCAACAAACCTTAAAAGTAAAGGATATGGTAATTGGGCTAGGGAAGTTCGAAATATTTAGCAAAAGCCCATGGGAATTTAAGAATGAGATGGGCCAAGGATGCCTAAAGGAAAGAATAAAATGGGGCGAGGAAACCCAAGATGATATGAGAACTGATCCAGTAGAAATACTGGGCGACGTGAACTAAGATAATGAATAATACATGGTAGGCCCAAAAGAGGTCCAGCCAGCATAAGTTAAGCAATACCAAGGCAGAAGTAGTGTAGCGGCGTGGCAAGAATACCAATTGACCCATAAACCAGGAGTAAAAGGAGATAAGGGCTGAATTAAAGAAGAAAAGGCCCATGCCCAAGCAATACCCAACCCAAAGAAGAAACGAGATGCAAAGAATGAAGATCCAATAACTCATCCATGCCACAAAGAGTTAAAAAATAAGCAGCAGAATGCACAGCAAGACTAGACAAACCCGCAGGCAATGGTAAATGCATGAACAATAGGCAAGCCATGGACTCATATGGGAATGGAGCATGCACAAGGCCCAGGCACACCCACTTGTACCCAGCCAATTCAGGGGCAGTGGGCTATGGGTCAGAGGTAAGAGAGGGTATGGTCTGACAGTGGGGAGAAGTGGGAAGTCTATTTTGGGATTCTTGCTCAAGCTCTTTTGGGGGAGATATCCTGCTGGGATGACATACAACCTAAAAGAGAGAAAGATGAGCTGGAATCAATAGGTGCATGTCATAGGAATTAGTAAGAGAGAATACCTAACCCTTATCCGGATGGGAATGCTATGGAAAGTAAGAAAATAAAACAAAACTCTTTTTGTTTGGGAATGGAACGTGGCGTAGCCAGCATAGGGCAATGGTGATAGCTGGGCAGCCAACAGACCGGTGGGTGGCTAGGGAAGGACACCCACAACAGGCCAAAAGCAATTGAGGGGTAAAATGATAAATCTTATCACGACATGCAGTATAAAAAGGCTGTAGTTGTGCACAGTAAACAAAATGGGAGAACAAGGAAGAATAGTAGGAAACATAGAAAGAAGAGAGAAATAGAAAGTAGAGAACAAAACAGAGAGGATAAACAAAAAGAAAGAAAATAAGAGAGTAGGAAGTGAAGTGAGAAAAACAAAAGTGTGATAGGGCATGCACCAATAGGCTATTCCCTTCTCTCCCTCTCAATAGCCTACTCTTTAGCAAGTTAAAGGATTCGAGATTAAGCCACTTAAGTCCATTCTTTCAAAGTAGGCAATTTCTACAACAAGATTTCCCTGTGAGATTGCTACATTGGAGATTGGTTCACTTCTTGGACTTAAATCTGCTAAGGAGCCAAGTTTAGCAGACTAATCCCCTTCCCCTCTTTTAGCATGATTGTTTAAGCATTAACATTATTCTTTTCATTATTGCAAACTTATTCCTTCCATACTTATATTATCGCATTTTTCTTGTTGCAAAGTTGTTTAGATATTATCTTTGGTTGGCAGCGAGCACTTTAGTTAGAATACCTCTTGTGATTACCATGTTATATTATGTCTCTCCTACCATAACGTTTTTATGATACCATCCCCTACCATGGACACGTGATCAAGATCTCTATAAAGAGGTACTAACTTGTGCACAAGCTGGCTTAAGGTGGGTTTCAATTGAGCCAGTCCCAACTCTCTTACCCTAGAACTATTGGGCCACAGTACGGTAGGAACAGTTCAGCCCAGAATACAAAAAGGCCCACGACATACGGATACCTATGAAATTGGATTACAACCAAAATTAAAGAAACTATGAAACCATAAAACTAATCAGCTAACTTTTAGTTCTAAAAAAAAAAAAAAATCAACTAACTTCTTCGATCTCTATCTTTCTCAGTTAACTCTCAAACCCAAATGTAGGAATTTATCAATGTCCATCACAAGAACATTTTCAATGATACTCAGCAATTTCAATGAAATCAAGAGCCTCAATATTTGCAACTACCTCACTGACTACATGCCCATGGGAAAAGGAAAAGCAAGCCAAAGTCACTGTAGCCTTGCCCAAAGTGGCGAGGAAGACCATGCATGATCAAGTCGCCTTGGCCCATAAGTAGGGAAAACTTAAAAGTAAAAAATATTGGGATTGATTTAAATTTTAGAAAAAAGATGGTTTTATTTTGTAGGAAAAAAATTCAAACAAGGTTTCTTTAGATCAAACATAGTTATCCAGACATAGATCAAACTAGGTTTGTTTAGATTAGACATAGAAAAAAGATGGTTTGTTTGGACGTAATCCAGGTTCGTAGTTATCGTTGATTTTGCAATTCTTTTTTATCTCCCTAAATGTTTAATAAATAAGAGAGAGAAAGAAATGCTAGTATTAATTAGATAAAATTGAGTTGGAAAGCAATAAATACTAATATTTTTCCTACCATTAGATTTGTGAGAAATCAATGGTTTAATATAGGTATAACTTCACAAGAGTTACACCAGGTATAACTTAAACCCATCTCATTCATATATATATATATATATATATATATGAGATGGGTTCAAGTTACACCTGGTGTAACTCTAAAGAGTTACATCTTTTTTAAACCATTGGATTTAAGTAGATCCAATGGTTAAAAAAAGATCTTCATTAATGCTAATATTCTAATTGATTTCATTTATTATTCCTTATTTTATATATTCCATACTTATTTCTAAACCTAAAAAGATTTATACGGCTGACACGTCTCTCTCTCTATCTCTTCCATGGCTCTTCCACCTCAACGACCAGGTTGCTGGCAGCAACAAAAAAGAAAAAAGAAAAAAAAGCCACAGCATGCTGTACATGTTGTTCTCCACTGCATTTCCATCCTTGGTCCTTTGACATGTAGATGATAATTATAGTTGGAAAGCATTATCATCCTTGGTTCACTTTGATTCTAAGGAGATTGAATTTAACCATACTTTTAAAATTATAATGGGTTATGTGCTGTTTTTTTTTTTTTTTTTTCAATGAATGAGTGTGTGCTGTTTTTGAACTCTTGTCCTGAATCTTATATATGAGAAATGTAACAAAATTTTCCTTTGGAGACAGTAATAACTTTGATGTGATTATATAGTTCTTTTATAAGCTACTGTTAAGTTCTTTGAATTCGAATAATGAAAAAGAAAAATAAAATCTCAGTTATAATCATTTCTTCAGTTTTTTCTACATTCACAATGGCACAAAAGATTTTGAGGATAAGACCTCAAAATATGCTAAAAAAGAGAGTAACAAAAGCAAATAACTGAAGCTAAGAAACATTTTATACCATGTGCCCAATGACAAAATTCAATACGCTACCATGCCAATGACAAAACGTTAACAAGTATTGCACCATCTGTTGAATCCGCATCCACTCTTCCTTTGTGATGTTGAAGCTATTTCCATCCATGACCAATTGCTTTTAGGCAGACGGGGTTCCTTTATTATTCGTACCCCACTCTTGTTCAGGCTCATTACCATTAACAAGTATTGCACCATCTGTGGCTTTTTTTTTTTGCTGCCTACGATCTGACTGTGGAGGTGGAAGAGCTATGGAGGAGATAGAGAGAAAAACATGCAAAGAGAAAGAGAGAGAAACCGTGTAGTAGAGAGAGAAAGAGTCAGCCGTATAAATTTTTTTAAAACCGCACAATGTGAGGATGGAACCGTCAAATGTGAGAAAAAAAAGTAAGGAAACCGCATAATGTGAGAAAATAACTATCATATATGATGTTGGAACTGCACAATGTAAGGATGGAACCATCAAATGTGAGATAAAAGTAAAGGAACTACCAAATATGAGAAAAGAACTGTCACATGTGATGTAGGAACTACACAATATAAGAATAGAATCGTCAAATGTGAGAAAAAAAGTAACCTGGTATAACAAGTTACCTACTAATATGTAGACCTCATCCACTTCAATTTTCAAGTATTCTTATTTTTATTTTACCTTGCCATGATAAATTTAAAAGCATCTTCAACAAAATAAAGTGGAAATATATTTTGTCTTGTAGTGATAAATTTAAAAGCATTTTTCAACAAAATAGAGGGGAAATATATTTTGTCAAGACCAACAAAAGTAGGAGTTGTAGTTTCTTTTATAGCATAATTTGTGGAAGGAAATACTTCATAAACAGAGTAGCCGAAATATATTGCTTCTGGATTGTGGTTATATTACCCTAATTGTAAAATCAGAACATCATCAATAATTTGCTTATTTATTCATTAACCCACTGCTTAGAATTTTGACATCCAAATCAGATCTTTCAAACTCTTAAATGACAACTATTCAATGTTTTTTTTTTGAGAATCAACTATTCAATGTTAGAGACAGTAAATCTTTATGAAAAGTTTCAGATGATGGCACCAATACCCCGGCCCGCCTACCCCTTGCTTTAAATAAATCCCAGTAACATCAAAAAAAAAAAAAAAAAAAAAAATATATATATATATATATATATATATATATATGCACGGATGGCTATATGCAACGCAAGTGACGGGATGGAGCACTGTGATATTATGCCACAAGTATCCATAGCAAGAAGGGTGGAGTAAAGAAAATTATATCAGATTAATCTGGAGAAAAAAAAAAATGTACTCATGTTGTAATAAAAAGGGTGAGAGAAAGAAAAATACCCTTAAATAAATTTTGCTGATATGGTAATTGACTATTTTTAACCATTAGATCTCATAGAAATAAATGGTCTAAAAAAGGTGTAATTTCTTTGGAGTTACACCAGATGTAACTTGAACCCATATCTCTCTCTCTCTCTCTCTCTCTCTCTCTCTCTATATATATATATATATATATATAAAACATCATATATTTGTTATATTACATTGCTTTTAAAATGTATTTACAGTACTAAAGTTTATTTTATCACGTGACCAGTTTTCTTAGGGGGAAAAAAAAAAGCATCAATGTGACCGTTTGGTTTGCAATGAAACCCATGTCTGCGTTTCTTCTCTACGTTTTTTTTTTTTTTTTTTTTTTTTTTTTTTCAGCCCGCAATAGTAGACTTTGTCAACTGTGAACAGTGCATATGTGCACTGTTTACGGTCCCACAAATTACACTTTTTAACAACTTTTTTATTAAAAATGGGTCTCACAACACTATTTACACATTTAAAAATTATTTCGCTACAGTGTTTTCAGTTTCAGTTTTCAGTTTCAGCAAAAATAAGCTCAATCCAAACACACCCAATTTATGATTGATATGAAGCTATTAAAGATGATGAACTTACTGAAGGCTCACCGAATTAGAAAACTTGTTATTTTTAGCAAAAAATAAAAAATAAAAACATTTTTTTCCCCAACATACTAAACTATGTGACAAATATTTGTTATGGATCCATTTTGTAAGAAATTTTTAGTAATGTTGTTTGAAAGAGTAATACTATAGACACAAATTATTTTACAATATTTTACAAACTGCTGATATGACTTTAGTAATTTTCAAATAATCATTGATAAACGTAAATGAGATGTTAGTGGTGGACCCATATTAAAACTAATAAGAATTTGTCACATCAATAGTTTGTAAAAATGTTGTAAAATAGTTTATGGCTGTAGCATTACTCTTTTGAAAATATATGTAGGTAAAAAAGTGTGTAAAAATACGTGTAATATTATTTAAACACTAAAAAGTAAAAATTGTTGTTTAAACAACAATAACAAACGGGCCTATATCACATTGCTTTTAAAATTTATTTATAGTAAAGTTTATTTTATCATGTAACTGGCTTTCTTTAAATAAATAAAAAAAGCATCAATTTATGATTGATATCAATGTATTAAAGATGATGATCTTACCAGAAGGCTCGCCAAATTAGAAAACTTGTTATTTTTAGCAAAAAATAATAATAATAATAATAATAACTTTTTTTTTTTCTGCCACATACGAAACAATGTGACAAATACTGAAAGAGGTTGGTCTTGTGAGAAAGAGAGGTGTGTGTGGGGGAAGGGCAGTGAGAATAAGAGAGTGGGAATAAAAGCTGGCGGCTTAAAAAGGAGAGAGGAACAATTTCTTTTTATTTAATACTATATAGATAGGTTGGTGGGCTAGGGTTTTATAAACAAAGTCCAATCTCTTAATTATTATTTTTTTTTTCAGCCCAAAGTTGCCACTCTCAATGCAAGCCATTTATAAAAATTTTAATCTCCTTTTTATGTTGTGTAAAATACGTAATTAACAAAATAATAATCAATATGTTAAAATTTGCAGGGTATTACACAAGTGTTGGATGAATTCCATTTTACTGTTTTTTCAATATCTTGCTTGTTTCAAGTCTTATTTCGACTTAAGAGCTATCGTTTTTATAGAAAATTTAATTATTCATAATGTGAGTCCAAATTTGTCAAGACTGAATGGTCAAATCTTGGTCAAACATCGGTTAGACCCAGGTCAACTGTGGCCAAACTTGGAAAAAGTAGTAGAAAATGTCAATTTTAATGCAAAATGATGAATTTTAGTAGTTGAATAAAAATTTGAAGTTGTTTGACCCTCAGTTGATTTGATTAAAACTTGGTCAACAAAGGATATTTTGGTTATTTTTCTCTTGGCATTTAAAATTGATAATTCCAATATTTGGTTGGGATATGTGACATTAAAGGTCCGTTTGGATACAACTTATTTTACTGAAAACTGAAAACTAAAAATACTTTAACAAAATAATTTTTAAATGTATGAAAAATTACTGTTCACTCTTTTTTTTAACTGTTCATTCTTTTTTTACTATTCATTTACCTTGGTGCACTATTCATGTCTCATGAACAATGCACCAGACGCTGATCTTAAAAAAAAAAAAAAAAGGCTAAAAACGCGCAAGAGGGACAAATGTGATCGTGGACGCTGTATCCAAACCAGGTTCAAATCTAACATTCTCCTAATCCTGGGATGAAAATTATATTTTTATTTTTATTTTTTGCTCAAATTGGAATTTTACAGGCAAAACAAAGGTGAACAAAATACAGTATCGATAATCACTTTTGAGCTACTCTAGCTTCTTTGGCTCTTGATTAACATGTATGCTTCTTAGATCACTAGTACACCAGTTGACTATGACAATTGTAGTGCCATTCAAATCACCCATAATGATGTCTTTCATTAACAAACACATTGAGATCGATTGTGATTTCATTTGTCAACACTTCTAACAAGGCAGTTCTCACTTACTCTTAGTTTCCTCTTAAGACTAACTGTTGACTTGTTCACCAAGTCTCACCCATTTTTCCGTCTTCAGGATCTCATCTCAAAAGTCAAGATGGATTCCTCCTTAATTAATTAAGACCTCGAGTATGAGAGGGTGGTTTAGTATATACAGTACTATATTTTAGATGTCTATTCAATATTTATCAGATCCATGATTGAGCTAAAGTTAAGGAGCATTAATATAATCTTTATTTTAGTCTCACTCAAGGGATTTTGTGTTTGATATATATCAACTCTATTGCGTATATAATCAACCCCTCACAATTTATTTGAATGTACAATAACCATACAAATTATTTACAATTTATACAATCATAGGCTCATTCAACCTCTGCTCAACATTACCGAGCTTGTCAAATTAATGTCGAAATTGATTTCACAAATCAGCTTAATTCTCATCAGAAGATCGGCCAGACGTCTTGAATCCGAGGCGATTTCGAGCATTCACGCCCTCCCCACTTGCCACCAGGTAGTGCACTTAATTTTACTTATTTAAAAAATATATAAATAAATTAATTAAAAAAAAAAATTCTCTACATTCAAATGAAATTAATGAAATCCATTTCATAGTGTATATTTTATTTCTTGTCATTATTGGCGTACATGCTACTATGTCATTCAAAATATGACGTTATATTGGAAATACATTTAAATTTATAATATAAATTTATTTTAGTTATTTGAATACAAAATTAGGTCAAATTCAGCTACCTATGAGGTAAAATCCAAATTCTCCTCAAAAATAACAGATTTAAATATTTGAACCCAAAAATAAATTTTAAAATTCACAAACTGTACTATTAGAGTCAGGTTATGTCCGAAAACTTACTAAACTAGATTAATTCCCATTCCTACATTGAAAACTTATAAATATAAATTCTGACCTCCGGATGAGTGACAGAAGCAGCTCTTTTAAGCAAATTCTTCACAAAAATGCAAATCCTACACTTAGTTATCCTTAATGAGTAGGTACACTTATGCAGTTATGCTGATCATCCACGCAATCAAAACTAAAATGTTTGTGATCTTGCTTAATAAAATTTTAATTCTCATCAACAAAATTAAAAGAAACGAATAATAAAATTTCAGTTATAAAACAAAAAATGAGAAATAATTACAGGTCTGCTATATTGTGATATTAGTAGGGATTGAGCTGTAGAATTAATAGCATATTTTAATTATTTTAAAAAGTTAATAAAGAAAAAAAAAAAAACAAAAAAACAAAACAAAACAAAGTTATTGTCTAAGTCCCTGTACAGCATCAAATGCTAATGCAAAATATATACATTTCACAACCCTCACCCATGATACAGAATAAAGATAAGTAAAATACTCAAACATGAACTGGAAAGCAAAAAGTGATAGACTACAAACTTGAGTCACATACATCTTAGAACGCACCCGTAACCTTTTTTTCTTTCATTAAGCTCCTTATCAGAGCTTGATCCTCGAACTAAATACGTATAAGATACCTTAAGTTGTAGCGTTGGAGTTATTCGTGAAGATGTCCCGACTTGTGCCAGTCACACTATTAGAATCAAGACTTCGATTAGTTGACAATCCACTATTAAATAAAGATAGCCCATCACCAGTTTCCGATTCCAACATGGGTCCAACATTGTGAACGTTGATGTTTTGAGAAACACGAAATGATCTCACCTCCTGATAGGTTATATCAGCACTAGGATTGATTTTTTCCTGCTCCACGTCTGCATTCTGTTGCAAATCTGATGCAAACTCTAGCCTTTCCATCACATCATTCATCGTAGGCCGTTGGATCCCATGATCACGCACATAACTCTCTGCAACCTCCACGTAGACCTTGAAGCATTCTGGTGCAATCTTCCCCTTTAGATATGGATCAATGATCTCATAAATGGTCCCATTTTCAATGCATTTCTGAGCCCAGCTAGGTAGATGCAATTGCTCATGCCCGAGTTTTGAATTCACTGCCTTTCGGTCACATAACACTTCCAACAACACCACACCAAACGAGTACACATCAGTTTTCTCATTCACTTGCAGACGCCTTGCATAATCGGGATCCAAATATCTCGGTGTACCCTTAACATTGGTGGTAACAGTAGTTTGATCCAAACCCATTTTGGACAATCCAAAATCTGAAACCTTAGCCCTCCATTTGTCATCCAATAGAATATTGGTGGCCTTCACATCACGGTGGATAATAGGGTTTTTCATGCACATGTAGAGGTAGTGCAAGCCACATGCACACCCAATGCATATCTCGAGTCTTTGTTTCCACGTGAGAGGATCATTTTTGGTGTCAAATAGATGGTCACTGAGGGTAACATTTGTCATGTATTCGTAGATGAGGATCATTTCACTCTCATCATTGCAGTATCCAATAAGAGAGACAAGATGGCCATGGCGAAGTTGAGAAAGCATCTCGATCTCAGTCCTGAACTCCATTGCACCTTGTCGAGACTCAGGGTTCAAGCGCTTGATTGCCACAATCATACTCTCGTCGATGAAACCCTTCTATACATACCCAAAACCACCTCGGCCAATAATCAATTCTTGGTGGAAGTTATCAGTCGCTATTTTGATTTGGTCTATGAGAACCGGCGGCATAGTTCTTCGGATAATGATGAAGCCTTCTTCCTTGTTGACTTTCCTTTGTATGGATCATGCCAGCAACAGCACTTTGATAGTTGATAATAATAAACATAATGCCCGGACTTCCTTAGTTTCAAGAGAACCATGCAACACACTAAAGTGAGTACCACTAAGATCCCCACACCACTTCCAATTGCAATGAATACTGTTTTCTTTGTTTTGGATTGCTTGGTTGTAGAGGCAGCAGGTAGAGAGAGCAGCATTTGACTAGGTCCTGCGAGGTTACCATCTGGGTTGCTCAGTTTGAACACCTCCACACCGTTTAAAATTGCATCGTCAAAAGTAGCTCCTGTATCAGGGTGTAGATCAATGGAGAGAACATGGTTGTTGTCCTCAACTCCCTTCTTTTGGATTTTTACTACATAGTCCTTGTAAAAAGGCGTAACGCGTTCATCAGTCCACAATATTACATCAGCACCTAACTCGGCTAACAGATAGTCTATATATATGATGAACCGTCTTTAGCCAACGAAGTATATAAGTTTGTCTATTTCACAGAAATGGAGCCTCACCAGGTAATGAAATCCCGAATCAACTGGTAATTCCCACGTCAAATTAGACATCTTGTTCTTGTTGCTATCTAAGCCCATTGTCCTTGCAAACCGATATACATCATATGGTGCTGTGTAATTTGCTATTTTAGAGTAGTTGGGTATGAAAGATGCATTATGAGTAGTTAAGCCTGAATTTCTAAAGTACTTTATATCTGGGGACCATTTTGTAAATAAGCCAGTGTCTTCTGTTGGTGATATCAAGTTCCCACCCACGTTTAATCGATAAACCATCTCAAGTGCCATGTTGTTGCTTATGTAGAACGTAGGACTTTGGCCAACATAAAGTGGGTGTAGAGAAGGAAAATTCCCAACCTATCACAAGCTGACACATCACACTACCAGGTCCACAAAATACAGTCAATTACAAAATGCCACATATTGCTGTTAGGTTTTGCTATCACTACTCAGAAACCAACAGAAATTTGCCAAGTGTCATGCAAAAACCAATCACACATTAGCACGTGTAAGCAATGACACAAGCAGTCCAGTGCGTGTAAGCGATGACATAAGCAGTCCGGCGCGTGTAAGTGATGACACAAACAATCCAGCGCGTGTAAGCGATGACATAGGCGGACCAATCAGGCTGTGACATGTGTCACCAATCAGACTCCGCCACGTGTCGCTCACCCACCCCCAAACTCCTATAAATAGAAGCCTTCCTAAGACATTTGAGGGCAAGGATTCAGAAGTACAAAAAGCTCTGCAGGAATTAAGCCTCAAAGCCTTCAAGAACTTTAACCCCAAAATCGAAGAACACTCGAAGCAGAATCATCCAAACTATCTGCCTAGATCCTAAAGTTTACGGGAATCAAGCTCAAAGGTCCGAAAAACATCAACAAACCACAAATCAGTGAAGCTCTATGGATTCAAGCCTCTAAAGCCCCGAAGAACTTCCACCATAAACCTTCGAAGACGAAGAACACACGAAAAACACGAGGAACATGAAGAACAAAGGATTTCTAACAAGCTCATAGCCAGAGATTCATTGCAATTTCGTTTCAACAATCTTCGATCCATCCCTCAACCAAATTGAAGGATATCTTGTGTTCATATCAAAATCATATTACCATAAATCCAATTAATAAGTCTTTTAAGGAGATCGAATCAGAGGATCACTCTTTTGTAATTTCAGAGAATTGTACCACACAATCATCAATAGAAATTCTCATTTGTGAAACTATTTTACTTGTTTAATTTATTTCGAACTAGAAATTTAGTCGCTCTACAAATTCTGGCACGCCCGATGGGACTTCTCTATTTCTCATCTCTTTCTCCTTCGAAAGAAAAGAAATTCAACATCATTTCGCTACCAGCTTCAATGGCCTCTAGCAAGATTGTTCGAAAATCAGTGGTTGATGCTTCCAATGATGATGATTATGTCGGCCCAATCACTCGCAGTCGATCCAAGGCTCTTGATCGACTTCAATCCCAACCAACCAAAGAAAGCCAACTTCATACTGTCATCTCTTTGGACTTTCTTGCAAATAGGAAAGCTACCACTAAGGATTCATCTACCTCAAAAGATTTGGAGATCAATAATGAATCATCCCCAACAAAGACCTTTTCTATCAACTCTTCACCCGTGATGAGAAACTTAAGGAATGAAGTACCTTTGACTCATCCTGTTTCATCATTTTCTCCATCATATATAGAGATTATGCCAGTAATAATGACTAACACCTCTACCATGGAAGAAAAGATGGCTAAAATGGAACAAAGGGTCACCCTTCTCACAAAAGCATTTGAAGAAAAGGACGTCAAAATTGCAACCTTAATGAACAAGCTGGAGTTACAAGATTCGGGTGAATCAAGTCTTGGCCCTGAGCACCCACCCGGCATTACTTTGAAAGGAGAAAACACTAGGGTTGATAAGGGAAAAAGAGGTGAAGGCACTTCTCAACACGGACATTCCACCTCAATGGCCTCGATATCTGTCCAACAACTACAAGACATGATAACAAACACCATTTTAGCACAATATGGAGGTTCTTCTACAAGTTCTCTCATGTATTCAAAGCCCTATACAAAGCGCATCGATAACATGAGAATGCCAAACGGGTATCAACCCCCCAAGTTCTTGCAATTTGATGGCAAAGGAAACCCTAAGCAACACGTTGCTCACTTTGTAGAAACTTGTGAGAATGTAGGGACTCAAGGAGGCCTCTTTGTAAAGCAATTTGTCTGTTCACTAAAAGGGAATGCCTTCGATTGGTATACAGACTTAGAACCCGAGTCAATCGATATTTGGAAACAACTTGAAAGGGAGTTTCTCAACCGATTCTATAGCACACGATGCACGATAAGCATGATGGAGCTTACCAATACTAAACAGTGGAAGGATGAGCCCGTCGTTGATTATATCCATCGATTGCATTCTTTGAGTCTAGATTAAAATGATAGACTTTCTGAAATATCTGCTGTAGAGATATGCATCCAAGGCATGCATTGGGGACTTCTTTACATCCTTCAAGGGATAAAGCCCTGAACATTTGAAGAGTTGGCAACTCATGCACATGACATGGAATTGAGTATCTCTAGCCATGGAAATATGAAACCTCCCGTTCCTGAGGAAAGAAAAGAAAGACGGGAAGTAAGAAAAAATGACAGGAATATGAAAATTAATATCAAAGACTCAATGAATATCAATCCTGCTCCAGTCAAAATTTCAACAAGAAATGTAAAGGCTAACGAGAAGAGGCCCGAGGGAGGCCAACAGCGAGAGATGCGTTGCTCATCACTTAAGGAGTGGGAATAAAAGGTGTATCCTTTCCTAGATGCCGATATGCCCGAAATGCTAGAACAACTGCTCAAGTTGAAATTAATTGAATTGCCAGAATGCAAACAACCGGAAGAGATGGGAAAAGTTGATGACCCGAACTATTGTAAGTATCATCGCATCATAAGCCATCCAATCCAAAAATGCTTTGTTCTTAAAGAACTCATCATGAAACTAGCCAAGGAAAGGAAAATTGACTTGGATTTTAATGATGTTGCTCAATCAAACCTTGCAACATTTTCTTGCGGGTTACCTATTTACATGTCTCCAACCATTAAGCAGGGGGCAAATACCATGCTCATCCAATTTGGTTCTCTAAAACCTGTTCCAGTTCAGCTTTCACAAGAAGCATCTGATTATAATGATGATAAAAGGTCAACAATGAACGAAGAAGAGGGCTGGACGATGGTTACTCGCAAGAGATGGAAAAAGAGACGAATATTCCCTCTTCATTTGATCACGAAAGAGTCCAAAAGAGCACAAAACCAAATTTAACCGCAGTCGAGAACAAGGAGTGATAAAAGGCAAGAAAGACTGGGAACAAAAATGTATGATAATTCAGCACAAACCCAAAAACCTCGAAAGCTCATCATATTGGAAGAATTCTTCCCTAGAAAATTCTTTCAAAATAACTCAGTCGAGGCGTTCACACAGTCTCTTGTTGTGAAATTCAAGACAAAAAAGAAGATGTTGACCATGGTGGTCTAAGTGAGACTTTGTCATCTTTGGAGGAACTCCAATCTCGAGTCGATGAAGTTGAACCCTCGCAATCCTCCACTTCACCAAAAGAAATGCTCACCCAAGCTCTTGAAAAGCCAGAGATGTACACTCCTTCTACCAACACGCTTCAACAAACCCAGGAATGTTATGCGTGCTCTACTTAACTTTCACTGATGAGGACCTATTGTTAGGCTCTAAGCCCCATAATCGTCCACTTTATGTCTCTGGTTATGCTCATGAACAAAAGATCGATCGTATTCTCATTGATGAAGGTTCAGCTGTTAATATACTACCAAAAATGACTATGAGACGACTTGGCCTTACTATGGAGGAATTATTGCATAGTCGTTTGGTCATTCAAGGGTTTAACCAAGGAGGACAACGCGCAATCAGCACGATCCACTTAGAATTAATCATTAGAGGATTGACAAGCAATGTTTTGCTCCATGTCATTGATGCCAAGACAACCTACAACATGTTGTTAGGATGTCCATGGATCCATGGAAATGGAATAGTGCCGTCAACTTTGCATCAATGTTTCAAGTACCTTCAAAGTGGGATAAAGAAAGTCAATGCCGACTTGAAGCCTTTTGCTGAGACTAAAGCTCACTTTGCTGACGCAAACTTTTATGTAAAAGATGACATTCCCAATGAAGTTCTCCTAGTTGAGATCCCATCCATAGAAACCAAGCAGGGTGAAAAGGAGCATGTTAGACTCGTCACTAGAAAGGATATCCTTGCCTTAAAGAAAGGTCCAGAATGTGGGAATGATCATTTTAGTGAATCTAGCAGTAATTCAGTGAGAGCGAAAATTTCAACGCCCTCCAACAACCCTCAATTCCTCCGTTATGTACCATTGTCACACCACAAGAAAGGACAATCACCATTCGCGGAATGCCTTCAATCTATACTAGACATGGGAAGGCCTCCTATGAAGCTTACAATGGAGGATGTAGCCATATTGAAAGAAATTCATGCCATGCCTTTAACTTCATCCACAAATCCTTTGCCCTCGAAGCCATTAAATGGATTCATGAGGTCTTCACAATGTTTGACAAAGCATGGTATTCTACCAAGTGAACAAATGAAAGAATGGTTTTACCCAAAGGCATATAGGCTGTTGGCCAGAGCAGGCTACGATTTCTCGAAACAAGGGAACTTAGGGAAATTAATTCCAAAAGCCACCGGAGAAAAGATGCATGGCCTTAGCAAAATACAAAGCAAAATGTGGCTTGAAGGGTATGAAATTCCTATCCCAAAGACTAGATTAGGTTATACTCCTGAACAATCAGCTCAGATATGGATCAAGAAAAGAAGCAATGCTTCAAGTTCCCAATACATAACAGTGGAGGTCGGTGAAAGTTCGAATCAAAGAAAATATCATTCTTCATCGCGCGTCTCGGTGTTTTTGATCGCATCAAGGCCTCATCGTCACGAGTCACAGTGTTTAACAGGTTAAATACAACTTGCTTAACACAAAATTGCGACACTCTTGCATGTAAATCAGTCTTTGATCGATTGGGGGCAACAAAAAGGCCGGTTGATAGTCATTCTCAAAATTCAATAAATTCTAAGGTTCGACGGGAGAAGAAAGCCAATGATGAGATCCGCAGTAGCATTCCTTCACGTATGAAGCGTAACTCTACCTTAGACATCAGTACTGAAGGATCACTCAAAGTCAAAAGGTGAACGATTGTACACACAAGTCAATCAATCGTCCACAATGAGCAAATTGAAGAGGTATCATCCTCGTTTCATATTACAGTAGAAGAGGATACACTGTCAAATGCTGAAGCAACCAATGAAGAGGTCGATGAAGTTCCCCCAGCCTTGGAAGATGGAGTACAAGCTACAGTTGATGAACTTAAAGAGATCAATTTAGGAACTACTGAAGAACCTCGACCGACTTTCATCAGTGCGCTTCTCACTCCTAAAGAAGAAGAAGGGTACCTCAAGCTCCTAGTAGAATACAAAGATGTGTTTGCTTGGACTTACAAGGAAATGCCTGGGCTCAATCCAAGTATTGTTCTACATCATTTGGCAATAAAGAAAGGCGTGCGCCCAGTCAAACAAGCCCAAAGACGCTTTCGGCCGGAACTTATCCCTCAAATAGAAACTGAGGTCAATAAGCTAATTGAGGCAGGCTTCATTCGTGAAGTACAGTACCCGGAATGGATCGCTAACATTGTCCCTGTCAAAAAGAAGAATGGACAAATCCGGGTATGCGTTGACTTCCGTGATTTAAACAGTGCATGTCCCAAGGATGATTTTCCGTTACCCATCACTGAGGTTATGGTTGATGCCACTACTGGTCATGAAGCTTTATCTTTCATGGATGGTTCTTCAGGATACAACCAAATTTGAATGAATCCTAAGGATGAAGAACTTACAGCTTTTCGTACCTCTAAGGGCATTTACTGTTACAAAGTGATGCCTTTTGGACTAAAGAACGCTGGTGCTACTTATCAATGGGCCATGCAAAAGATCTTTGATAATGTACTTCATAAATATGTGGAGTGTTATGTCGATGATCTGGTGGTTAAAACAAAAAGGAGGGAAGATCATCTGGTAGATCTGCGATCCGTGTTCAGTCGCCTAAGAAAGTATCAGATTAAAATGAACCCCCGCAAATGCGCTTTTGGCGTAACATTTGGGAAATTTTTTGGTTTCATCATGAGACACCATGGTATTGAAATTGACCAGTCCAAAATTGAAGCTATCCAAAAAATGCCAAAGCCCAAAAATCTGCGAGAACTTAGAGGCTTGCAGGAAAAACTAGCCTACATACGATGATTTATCTTGAACTTGGCTGGTCGATGTCAACCTTTCAATAGATTGATGAAGAAGGATGTGCACTTTGAATGGGATGAGGCTTGTAGCAATACTTTTGAGCGCATTAAAAGATACTTGCTTAATTCTCCAGTTTTAGGTGCTCCTATTCCAGAAAAGCCTTTGGTGCTGTACATCGCGGCACAAGAAAAGTCTCTAAGTGCTCTTATGGTGCAAGAAAATGAAAAAAGGAAAGAAAGAGCCCTTTATTATCTAAGTCGAACTCTCAATGGGGCTGAATTAAATTATTCTCCTATTGAAAAGATGTGTCTCGCTCTTTTCTTTGCCATAGACAAACTGGAGCACTACATGCAAGCATATACGATCTGTTTGATAGCAAAGGCAGACCCGATTAAATATGTCCTCTCCAGGCCAGTGGTTTTGGGTCGTATAGCTCGATGGGCAATCCTGCTACAACAATATGACCTTGCATATGTTCCACAAAAAGCTGTCAAAGGACAAGCACTGGCAGACTTTTTAGCTGATCACCCAATCCCGTCCGATTAGGAGTTCTCTGATGATTTCCCAGATGAAGATGTGTTTTACATTGAAGTAATGCCACCATGGATGATGTTTTTCGATGGGGCTGCACGTCAGGAAGGAGCGGGGGCAGGTGTAGTGTTTGTTTCTCCACAACGGCAAATACTTCTATACTTGTTCTCATTAAGCGAACTTTGCTCTAACAACGTAGACGAATATCAAGCATTGATTATTGGTCTGCAAATGGCTATTGAGATGGGCATATCGCAACTTGAGATCTTTGGGGACTCTAAATTAGTTATCAACCAAATCTTGGAGCAATATGACGTCAAGAAAGAATACCTCGACCCCTATTGCAAATTCGCGAAGAAGTTGCTAGCAAATTTTGAGGCCATCACGTTGGAGCATATACCAAGGAATGAGAATAGATAGGCTGATGCTTTAGCTAATTTGGCTACCGCCTTAGCATTATCCCAAGAAGAGACAACCAAAGTTGCTATTTCCCAAAGGTGGGTGGTACCTCTTGTGGTTGAAGAAGAAGAAGAAGAGCAAGCCAACATCATTTCTATATGCCTTGTTGAAAAAGAGGATTGGCGACAAGTGATCATTGAATACCTTCAACATGGAAGACTCCCGGATGATAAACACCACAAGACCAAAGTTCGGCGAAGGGCTGTTCGATTCATTTACTATAAGGACACTCTCTTTCGCCATTCATTTGATGGATTGTTTCTCCACTGCCTAGGAGAGGAGGAGGCTAAACAAGCCTTAGAGGAGGCTCATTCTAGAATATGCGGCGCACATCAGTCAGGTTCTAAGTTACACTACAGGATCAAACGAATGGATTACTATTGGCCTACAATGGTGCAAGATTCCATGGAGTGCGCTAAGAAATGCGAAGCTTGTCAGTATCATGCGAACTTCATCCACCAGCCGCCGGAACCTCTACACCCAACTGTAGCTTCTTGGCCTTTTAATGCATGGGGGCTTAATGCAATAGGGCCATTACCAAAGTCATTCGGTGGCCATTTGTACATCTTGGCCGCAACTGATTACTTCTCGAAGTGGGCAGAAGCTGTGCCCCTTAGGGAAGTGAAGAAAGAAACAGTGGTCAATTTCATTCGAACTCACTTGATTTATCGATATGGTGTCCCTCGGTATATCATAACTAATAATGGCAAACCATTCTACAATAGGCTGATGACAGAGCTTTGCGAGAAGTTTGAATTTAAACAATACAACTCCTCCATGTACAATGCCCCGGCTTATGGACTAGCTGAAGCATTTAACAAAACACTTGGCAGTTTGTTGAAGAAGGTGGTATCCAAGACAAAGTGAGACTGGCATGAAGAATCGGAGAAGCATTATGGGCATATTGAACAACATTTCGAACGCCTACTCAAGCGACGCCATATTCTCTTGTCTACGGATTAGAAGCCGTCCTTCCTTTAGAACGCCAAATCCCATCATTACGGATTGCCATTCAAGAGGGATTGACTGGAGAAGAAAATGCCAAGCTTAGATTGCAAGAATTAGAGGCGCTTGATGAGAAAAGACTTGAGGCCCAACAACGCCTTGAGTGCTATCAAGCTCGTCTTTCAAGCGCATTTAATAAGAGGGTTAAACCACGATCATTCCAAGTTGGTGACTTAGTCCTTGCCGTCCGAAGACCTATAATCACTACTCATCGTACAGGCAATAAATTCACTTCAAAATGGGATGGACCTTATGTTGTGCAAGAAGTCTACACCAATGGAGCTTACAAGTTGATTGATAATGATGGTGTAAGGATCAGCCCCATCAATGGGAAGTTCCTTAAGCGCTTCTATGCTTGAAAATCAAGGATTGCTCCTCGGTAAGAGCTTAAACTACCCATTGTAGCGCTGCAAGAGTACATGATGTCTTCCAATTACCCTTGAAAGCATACCAATAAGGAGAAATTAATCCCACTCTATGTCACCAATTGCTAGTGTGGCGTAGTGGTTGGATGCCCATGTCGCCCTTGAGGCCGTCTCGGGTTCGATTAGTGGTGATACCCATTATTACACACTGAGCCCTCCTTTTTGCAAAAAAAAAAAAAAAAAAAAAAAACAGATTAAAAAAAAAATCATAATAAAAAAAAAAAAATCTTTTGAACTACGTAATGACTTGATCCCTTTCAAGGGTACGTAAGCAACTTAGTATCTTTTGCTAAGTTCAGTCACGCACTAAAAAAAATTTTATTAAAAAAAAAGAAGCAAAAAAAAAAAAAAAAAAAAAAGACATAAAAAAAAAATCATAAAAAAAAAAAAAAAAGATCATCAAAAAAAGAAATCATAAAAAAAAAAAAAAAGATTCTGTTGAACTACGTGATGACTTGATCCCTCTCTGGGGTATGTAGGCAGCTTAGTACTTGTCACTAAGTTTAGTCAAATGAAAAGAAGAAGAATTGCCAGTTTAGCTTGAAGAGTTTTCCAACGGTCATCAATATGCTTTTAAGGTCCCTTCGATTGACAAGGCATTGCTTAAGGACAATCAACTTCTCGGTGTGATGATCAAGGGTCATTGTAGTAGAAAATGAAGATTGTAAGGAGTTGACATTGCTTGAAATGATGATGAACATAACTTGATGCTTGGTTGTAGAGTAAAATAAAATCTCCAACTTGTTTTGCAAGAAACGAAGTCTTCATGGTATTGCCCATCTTCTATGGATATTCTCCCACATCTCTGAAGTATGCTTTGCATCGTTTATCTCTTGGGGGCATCTTCTTGTACCTTGCAAGTCTAAACTACATCGTCTCCCTTCTAGGCTGTGCCGCTCCCTAGTTCTGAAATTTGAACCACATCATCTCCCTTCTGAGTGGTGTTGTTTGACATCATGTCTCTAAAATCTAAACAACGTCAACTTCCTCCAAAATGATGATAAATTATATAACGGAAGTCGGTGTTGCATCATCTTTCTTCTATGGGCATGTTCGTGCAATGTCAAAATTCTTGGTGGCATGTTTTGACATCTTCAAAGTCTTCGTAGCATACTCTGGCGTCTTCAAAGTATTGGCGTCATTTTTCTCGTATCTTCAAAGTTTTGTTGACATTTCCTTGCATCTTTAAAGTCTTGATAGGGACTCCTTGCATCTTCAACGTCTTGTTGGCATTTCTGAAATCTTGATGTGTGGCTACAGTGCAATGCACCCTTGATGTTTGAGCTATGTTGCCTCTAAAAAATTGGTGCAACTTCGATGCAAGTGCAAGTGCTAATGTGGAGTGTTGTCATGACTTCATGAATGTTGGCACGGCTTCGGTGCGAATGAAGTGTTGATGTAGCTTCATGGCAAAGACGAGTATTGGCATGACTTCAGTGCTAATATGAAGTGTTGATGTGACTTCTTGGCTTCATGAATGTTGGCATGGCTTCAGTACGAATGAAGTGTTGAACGTTGGCATGGCTTCGATGCAAATGAGGTGTTGTCTTGGCTTCATGTCAAAAATGAATGTTGGCACAACTTCGATATGAATGAAGTGTAGATGTGGCCTCAATGCAAATAAAATGTCGAGGCAGTTTTATGGAAAAAGAAGAGTGCTAGTACAGCTTCATTACAAAGGCAAATGATGGTGTGACTTCATAGCAGATGCAAGTGCAAATATTGCTTCACGGCAAAAATGAATGTTGGCATGGCTTCAGTACAAGAACAAATGCTGGCATAGCTTCATAGTAAAGACTCTTGATGTGGCTACATTACAAAAACTCTTGAACTGGCTGCGTTGAAAAGATAAGTGTTGGTGCAGCTTAATTGCCAAGAGAAACATGCTGCATAACAAAAACAAGCAACAACAAAGAGCTTGTTAGAAGAAAATCTCATGGCACGTCTAAACCAAAAAAGAAAAAAAAAAAAAAATCAACAAAGAGAGAAAGCTTCAATTTTAATCTCTAGCCTGTCAAAAAAAAAAAAAAAGCATAATTTCTTTACACTTAAAGTATTATACTACCCACTCAAGGCTGCTTGTACAAATTAGTGCATGCCCTGAATGGCTTTATATAGGGATCCTCAGAAGCTAACAAACAAAAGGAAAAACACGTGTAAAAAGTTAAAGTACCATATTTTCAAAGGATGACGTACCCACCTTGAAAAATCAAGGTGTTAGAAAGAAAAAATGTATCATGCTGTCAGAAAGAAAATATTACACTAGACCTCGGAAAAAAAGCACTTATAGGCCTGCAAAAGTACACATGTCATTTAAAAATCTACTACACTAGACCTGGGATGAATTTCTAGCCCGAACATTGTTCAAATCTACTTGTGCTGCCAGCCTTGAAAGCAGAGACACTTGCGGCTTTACCAATGTCAAACATTGTCAGAATGGCCACCGCCAAAGTAGACCAAGGTGGCAACAAGTCCAACAACTTCTGCAGTCTCCCATCCTGGATTTCTAAAATTTCTGACAAGATTTCACAAAAAATCAACCCACAGAAATCTTCTAAGGACTTTGATGTACAAAACCCAGAAAGATCTTTAGCAACGAAGCCACCACGCACTGCCACGCACGGCCACAAATTTCCAGCAACTCGCGGGTTTCTCATTCAAGTCTGCGCAAATCTGAGAAAACTTTTACAAAACTGGAGCCACAACTAGATCCATCAGCCCACGATCTACAAAACCTGAAAATTTCAGGCCCAAAAACCCAAGCACGCGCCGCCAAAAGATCCGGTAGTGGCTGCCTTCGACAACATGCGCAGCTACTCTCGGTCACGCGCTCACATGTGCCGGCGTTCTTTCACACGCTGGCGCTGACACACGCTCATGGATGACGTCATCCTCCACTACCCCGGTCTGACCCGTTTGTTCAGCCGACCCGGAAATCTGACCCAGATCCGAACCGCCTGCCAAAAAAAAAAAAAAAGAGAGAGAAAATGCTTTGACCAAGTGGACCTTTGACCTTGACCAAAAAGTCAAAATTTTCAAAATGGACCTGTCCCACTAAAATTTTTGAGTACATTCCGATTTTGGGACCCGTTTCTTCATTCAAAGCTTAGAAATTGTGTAAACGTCCAGTTTCCAAAAGTTGACTTTTGCACAAATGTTGACCAAAAAGTAAAAATTTTCAAGAAGGACCTATCTTGCCCAATTTTTTGCATAGATTCCATTTTTGGGGTCTATTTCTTCATTTAGGAATCCAAAATTGCTCAAATAGTATGACTCTACAGCTGTTGACCTTAATGTGAACTTTAACCAAGAATCAAGATGTTCGAGCAAAGCTTGTCCTATTCAGATTTTCACATGGGTTCTGATTATGAAATCCACTTATTTGTTTTGGACTTGGAAACCACCTATGTAACCCACTTCCCTGAAGTACCAACAGTATCCAAAAGTTAAGCTCCCAAGATCAAGATTTGAGATTCATTCACTTGGTCTAGATTCCCTCAAGGTTATTCTCTAGACTTTATCAAAGCTTCCTTTCAAAGTACAAATGAACTCTCACAAGTGTGTCTTGAACTTGAAATTACACTAGGTCACTAATTCAACCTACCATTCTCATTCGGTGCCTACCAATCTCCAATCTACCATTCCCGTTCGGTGCCTACCATTCCCAGCCACCAGTCTCACCAAAAATTCTCAACCGCCATTCTCGACTACACATCTACCATTCTTCGTCTCTCCACTATAAATAGAAGGGCCGGATTCATCAAGAACTCATCAAGAAAAAAAAAAAAAAAAAAACAACAACACACTGAATCATGAAATGAAGATTTGCTTCTTTCAAATTTTCAAGTCCACTTTCTCACAACCATTTCTCACTATGGCCTTACCATTTTCAACAATTAGCACCCAATATTGCTTCATAATCAGTTTGAAATCAACCCTCTCATGGTTCAATAGAAACCCTCCCCATAGTATCATTGTAGTTTTGAGATCCAAACAAATTTTGTTTTTCCACTTAATGACTACCTTTGTCCATAAAATTACTCATAACAAGGTCTGCATCGTCCTTCCATGTTTCCGTGGATTTGGTTGGCCAAGAAATCCAAGTCCAGCATAGACACCTGTTCCTAACCTCATGGCTCCTGTAGTTTCTCTCTAATTGCTTGGTCTTCTAGCAGAAGCAGTGGTTCGGAACAAACACCAACTTGGTTGGTTTCTAAGACCAGAATCACAAGTTAGCTCCATCTTTCATTTTTCTGTGCTTTTCCAACGAGTGGCAGTAGGTGAAGATGGTAAAAAGTGTTGGGGTATCCTACAAATTGTCTTTCATCCAACACTTATAATAACCTCCAAGGGACCAGCTTATCAGAATTTAGCCTTTGGTGTCGGTAAATGGTCGCCAAAGCTTCATTCTATGTTCCCACAAACATGGGACCCAAAGGTCATCGTTGCTGGTACCTCAAAACACATTTTCTGGAATTACTCCAACTTAAATCCAGCTTGAAGTATTTCAGAAAGTACTCTTCTGAAATTATTTCAACTTAACGTCCATCAGCATGGTCCCATCACACAAGCACATTCAATGACTTGCTGTCGGACCTCATTCAACATGCAGTCAGTCCCAGATCCCAAGGTGTACTTCCCAGGAACATCTACACTAGAGGGTCCCCAACATACAGGGCCAGCACCATGGGGGCGTATGTTTCACCCATTCGATTTGCTTCATCCCCGTCATCTTCATCACCAACATCAGCACCCCCAGAATCCATAAGTTTCTGAAACTACCTCAACTTAACCTGAGTGATGCAATAACACATGCACATTCAACCACATTTCCACATGGCCTCGTCATAATCCGAAGTATACCCTTCTGAGATTACTTCACCAGGAGTTTAAAAAGAAAAAAGAAAAAAGAGGCTAGCCCCATGACCCTGCATGTTGTGCCCAACCAACATCTTTACCTCGTCCCCATCTTCTACACCTTGTGATCACCACCAACGATCCAAAATATTCTTTTGAAATTACTTCAACTTAACCTCTGCTGAGAAGGCTCAGTCATGCAAGTACATTCAAATACTCGCAGACCCCTTTTCGGTCTCATCAAAGCCTTTCATGTGGGTGGATCTACTCTTCGGAAATTATCTCATCTTGCTAAAAGCTCCACCACCTTCAACTACTTCACTTAAAGAGTCAAGTGTATAAATCAGTTTTCGAAACTCATTCCCACACTACACTCCAAAACTGTGTGCGTAAACGAGTCTCGAGGGGGCATTTGTAGAGAAGGAAAATTCCCGACCTATCACAAGCTGACACGTCACACTACCAGGTCCACAAAATACAGTCAATTACAAAATGCCACGTATTACTGTTAGGTTTTGCCATCACTACTCAGAAATCAACAGAAATTTGCCAAGTGTCATGCAAAAACCAATTACACATCAGCACGTTTAAGCGACGACACAAGCAGTCCAGCGCGTGTAAGTGATGACACAAGCAGTCCAGCGCCTGTAAGCGATGACACAAACAATCCAGTGCGTGTAAGCGATGACATAGGCGGACCAATCAGGCTGTGACATGTGTCACCAATCAGGCTGTAACATGTGTCACCAATCAGACTCCACCACGTGTCGCTTACCCACCCCCAAAGTCCTATAAATAGAAGCCTTCCTAAGACATTTGAGGACAAGGATTCAGAAGTACAAAAAGCTCTGCAAGAATCAAGCCTCAAAGCCTTCAAGAACTTCAACCCCGAAATCGAAGAACACTCGAAGCAGAATCATCCAAACTATCTGCCTAGATCCTAAAGTTTATGGGAATCAAGCTTAAAGGTCCGAAAAACATCAACAAACCACAAATCGGTGAAACTCTAAGGATTCAAGCCACTAAAGCCCCGAAGAACTTCTACCATAAACCTTCGAAGACGAAGAACACGAAGAACGTGAAGAACAAAGGATTTCTAACAAGCTCATAGCCAAAGATTCATTGCAATTCCGTTTCAACAATCTTCGATCCATCCCTCAACCAAATTGAAGGATATCTTGTGTTCATATCAAAATCATATTACCACAAATCCAATTAATAAGTCTTTTAAGGAGATCGAATCAGAGGATTACTCTTTTGTAATTTCAGAGAATTGTACCACACAATCATCAATAGAAATTCTCATTTGTGAAACTATTTTACTTGTTTGATTTATTTTGAACTAGAAATTTAGTCGCTCTACAGTAGGTTTATGGGTGCACCTTTTGGACTGTAATACAGGTTTTCAGGCATGGACACAATCTCAATTCCATTAATGAAAGCATAGAAATTAATCAAAATAGTTGAAAAAGGGATGAAGGTTAGATTCAATTTTTGATTTGCTGCAACGTTGATGCAGAACTCTTTTACAATCAGGTTTTGCAAAGAATCAGCAAGAATAACAGTAGTAGTGAAGTTTCTAAGTAAGGTGAACGAACCTGCTTTGACAGTGAAAAAGGCCTTAGACCCCTCATAACCATAGTAAGAAACCGGGTTAAAGTGCAACCGAATGAATGTCGAGCCAGCGGGGAGTGGAAATACGTAGGTGAATTGAGAATAAGATATACATGCAGTCTTGTAGGTTGCTTTTGTTATAGTACCTTCTTTTGGAGCGTGAGAGGTATTAGATTTGAGATTATGTTCGTCTTTGGGAAAGAACTTGGACTGAAAGTCTCCACTCCAGTCTCGCCCATCCATATGCTTTGAAATGTTTGAAGTGGCACTGCCACAGTCGAGGGTAATATCATCAACGGGAACATAACAAGGAGCTGTGAAAGAAGCAAGTGTGATATGATAAAAAAGGAAGACTAAGCAGAAGAGGGAAAGGATAGGTGTAAGTGTGAGCATCGAGAGGTTCCTCATGGGAGCAAGAAACAAATTGTGGTGGAAAAAGAAATGAGAGAAAAATCTCCTTTTATTCCTTCATTCAACTAATAATGCCTGCATTCAACTAATAAAAAATTCTTATTTGGTGAAAACCCTAAAAACAAGGAAGATGTCTCCCACTAAGATCATCTTCTCAAGTGCCACTTACTGAAAGAAAAAGAAAAGAAAATGGGGGTAGATAGCTAGATCATTGTCCTAGCTCAATAATGAGTTAGTACCTGTTTGGGTACTGCGTTTCCATCGAGTCTCACAGTACTATTTATACATTTAAAAATTATTTTGCTATAGTATTTTTCAATTTTCAATTTTCAACTATATCCAAACGAACCCATAGAGAGAATATAAAACTTTTAAAAGAGAGGCCACCAATTATTAAGATTGTTCTTCCTCATTCAGTTGCTTTGGTTGAGCATTGGTTGCTATCCGAGCATTGGTGTTTGCCCATGAAATTGGCCTTTGGGCCATCTTGTAGCTGATGCATGTCAACAAGGAAATTCTATAGCCCACAATTAGTTAGGATAATATTTTATTAATAACTAGGTTAATTAATATTTTATTGGTGTCAACCATACCTCAATGATATACTTTTAATCCACTATAGCTTCTTAGTAATTTTATTAGCCTTTTTCTAAATTAAAAAAAAAAAAAAAAGAAGCTAAAAGTAGTTTAAAACTTTTTTCTAAGAGTCTATTTAAATACCGCTTAGGATCCGTTTGGATAGAACTTATTTTGCAGAAATTAAAAACTGAAAACTAAAAACACTGTAGCAAAATAATTTTTAAATATGTAAATAGTGTCGTGAGATCCATTTTTAATGAAAAAGTAGCTGAAAAGTGAAGTTTGTGGGTCCCATGAACAGTGCACGGATGCACTATTCACGGAAGACTTGGTCAACAACTGCGGCTGGGAAAAAAGAAGAAGAAGAGGAAAACGTAGAAAGAGGGAAACGTAGACGCGCAAACGCACTATCCATATACTTATTTATTTTGCTGAAACTGAAAACTTATTGCTGAAAGTACTGTAGATAAAAGTAAAAGTTTGTTGAAATAGTATAGCGGGACTCATAAATAGTACCAAAAAGTGTAGTGAGACTCATGAATAGTAGCAAAAATAAACTAAATAATAAAATAATTTTAATTTTTCATTGGTATCCAAACACACACTAAAAGAAAAGTAGTTTAAAACGTTAAAATTATAAACTTTTGTATACAAAATCTATTAGAATTATATGATTAAATAATTAAATATATTATTTTTCAATATTTTAATATTTTTTTTGGGAAAAGAGATTTTAACATAATATTAAAGCATGAAGTTTTACCATTTAAAATCTCATCTGCTCAATCTCTCATGTAAAATCTCAAGTTTTAGTTTATGGAAGAATCAATAATTTAACAAAAACCTTTCATATATAACAATTTAACATATGTTTGAGGTGATAATTTGTTATTAATTTCCCTTGAGCCCGTTGTTGATAGCAATTTATTGTTTACCATATAGTGAGAATTTGTCACCTTAGCATTAATGCAAAAAATTATGAGAGAGTTTGCCTATGTGGACTTACTGTTTTTTTAACCATCATGCTAAAGAACTACCTAGACTCAATACCTCCAATTTGTTATTGACTCAATCAACAGCCTATAATGACTGGTTTGGGAAATTTTTTATTTAAATATTATATAATAAAATTGGGTCTTAAAAATGGTGATTTCATGCTAAGTAAATATTCTAATTAATTGCCATGTTCCTCTACTATTATTCTAGTCCTATAACTAAAAGACTTCTAAAAAGAAAAATATTACTCAATGAAAATCTTATTAGTGTTAAAGTACTATTTTTTAGTAAATAATTTTGTTAATAAAAAAATCATATATCATTTAAAAAAACATTTTAAATAAATTATCACAATTTATTAAATTATCAATGATGGGGTTACTTATGTCATCAAATTTCATGCAATTTCGTCATTATCAACCTATTGACTCCTACTTTTTGGATTTTTTGCTATTTGACTTGTAGCACTTACTATGATCTAGGAATTAGTTGTATGTTTTACATTACATAAATATTAATAGATCAAAACGTAAGATTTTTTATCATTAGTTTCAATTAGCTTAATTGATAAAGTCTTTTGTCATCTAACAAAATCTCATCTATCTGACAAAAGTAAAACACAACAATATTAGCTAAGAAAACAAAGATTAATAAGAAGAACAAGAAAATGAAAGAAGAAGAAGAGGACTAGATAGGAGGAAGAGGGAGAGGGAGAGGCCACTAGGGTACGAAATTCATTACTTAATAGTTAATACCATCGTTTTAGTTGGATGATGACCACGAATCACGAATGGTCAATACTAGTAAAGTTGCTGTCTACTCATGAGAAGTGGGGCAGGGGAGACTTGAAAAGTCTTGAGGAAGAAACTACAAAATGATTAGAAACTTGATAATGCACTCGAAAATCGAAATGTCTAAGTTTTTGGTTTCTTTTATGGAGAATACAAAAGCTATAAAGATAAGATAAGATAATATAAACCAACAAAAGAAGGCACGGACACAGACGTGCAGTTGCCAGTAATGATATAAGGAAAAGTCTCACTACTGACGTGCGCTCAGGAATTTGCACTAGATAATGAAAGCCATTGGAGTCAAGCAAATTGCCTGTAATGATTGAAACGAAGTGGAAGATTTTTTGTGTGAGGGATATTTTATTATGCAACAATAATTCTAGTCGCAACAATTTTTTATAATTTTTTTTCGTAATTATGACATGGTATATTATGATTTTTTTTTTTTAATCAAAGATATATTATGTTTGATGTATAATAATGAAAAAAAAAAAAAAAAAAAAAAACATAATCACCTAGCAAGCATATTTGATCTTCCACGTAGGAATGACAACAGGATAGGTACAATGTTGGTTTTTTATTTTTCACTTCCACCACTTTTCCCCACACCCGTTCCTCCCCTTTCCCCCAACTCCGCTCTGGGACGTTTTTTTTTTCCTCCACCATCCTAGGTGGCACTCAAGGGTACCCATCCCACTCAATTAATTGTAATTAATATTTGATTTAAAATATATAATACATTAAATTAAAACTCACAAATATTATAAAAAAAACATGTCTAACATTACAAATCTTTCTAAAAGCATAGCAATATAGCAATTCAACTATTCAAGTATTAAAAATCATAAAAACAATTAAAAATAATAATAATACAACAACAATTAAAAATTTATAAACAATATAAATATTTATCATAAAAATATCAAATCAATAATACAGCACCAAAAAACATCATATATTAAAATTTGAAAGTTAAAGAACACATATTTGTAGTAAAAAATAAAAAAATATAAAATATAATTTTAAAATTTTAAATATAAACAGGGCATTTCCCCTAATAAGCACTCCCACCCCAAAGCCACTTTGGGGGGAAGGAATATTTAACCCCAATCCCTAGTCCCATTTGTCAAAAGATCTCATAAAACGCACAAAAAAAAACCTATACAAAATATTTTAAAAATTAATTCTTAATTTTTAAATATAAACTGGGTTCCAATACACCCTCGTCATAAACCCAAACCCATTTAGGGAGAAGGATTTAACCCCATTCCCAACCTTATTTGCCATAAGAGACGAATAAAATCTACCCTATTCAAGGTGGGGATTGAGGAGATAAATGTATTTAAAATAATATCCCCACTTTTAGATAGAATTAAAAGACTTTTTTATGAATACAATAGAATTTCAATATATGACATCCATTTTATGATGATTACACTTTATTTTAGGTTTAGACACTAGTCATTTTATGGTGTGCTAGGTTCAAATCCCCAGGTCTCTTATTTGATAATAATAGATATTACTAGTTCAACTAACTAGAACTTGCTAATATATTATTAGGCTAACATGTGAAATTAATCACACTTGAGTTCATGCATGTCACGCCCCAAACCTAAAAAGGTCCAAAGTATGAGAAATACATCCCAAAGATACCTGTAGTTTTTTTCCTTTTTGACAATTCAATCCAAACAATTCATACCAAGTATCAATATCAAGAATTTTCATAATGATTTGATTAAAGATACTCCCAAAGTAAGTCAGAACTCTATTCAACACTTATAATAACCATTTGGCTACAAAAGAATAGAGGTTGGAATTAATATAATTACACATCAATAACTTGTCCCATCAATGGAAATAAAAGTCATAACCACTATTAGATATAAAAGAATGAATCAAGCCTACTCTAGGATGTACATCATCTAAAGATCACCATCACAAAAATCTATCAGTAGTTAGTTTAACTACTGCTAGCCACAAAAACCTGTCTCAAAATAATCTTTGTCTACTCTGAAAAAGTTTGTGAAAGAATGGGATGAGATGGAGTCCAGTAAGTGCATAATTGGGGGAATTACATTTTACAATCCTAAACTATATCCCAGATTACACTTTACACCCTAAACTTTTCGAATGCACATTTTGCAACCAAAACTATAACCCTTGTTACACTTTGCACCCTGGCGTTAAGTTTACCGTTAACTTAGATGGAAAAGTATGACATCATGTAAAAAGACCAAATTGCCCCTCTTCTCAATACCTTAAAAACAAATAAGAAATTACACTTTACCTTCCTAAACTATTCTTTTGATTACACTTTGCACCATAAACTTTGGATTTCTATCCAAGTTAAAGTGTAACAAGAGTCATAGTTTATGGTATAAAACTTGCATTCGAAAAGTTTATGGTGCAAAGTGTAACTTAGGGTATAATTTAAGATGGTAAAGTGTAATTTCTCCTAGCATAATTAATGGAGGTGGGGGAAATGCAAATTTCATAATGATAAATAGTTTACAAAACATGTTATAGTATGGAAATTTCTAACTGAATACTACAAGATCATTTTCAATAATAACATGATAAGAATGATTAAATAATGCCACCCCAAGCTTCAAATTAAAATGATCACCATGAAACCACATAATATATATATATATATATATATATATATATATATAGCATAAGCATAACAACATTGTTCCAAAAACCTGAAAGGCCAACCCAAGCCATATGACAAGTCACCACAAAGAAGGAAATGTCACAAAGACATTATACCGCCATAGAGACAAGTCAAAACACACAAATTACTACAAAAAAGATTGCTATTTGCGATGAAACTTTTTCGACGACTACAAAAAGCCATCGGAAAAACTAGCTTTTTCGACGGCAAGTCTCTTTCGTCGACAATTACTCGACGAATATTAAAATATTTGTGACGGCAAAATGAGTTCGTTAAAAATGCCTATTATTTTTGTCGAAAATATGATTTATTTTGGAGGGAAATGTTCCCTCCTTACTTTTTACGATGGCATAAAAATGTTCATCGCTAATAAAGTATTATTTACGACAACTGAATAAAAACCGTCAGAATTACTAACGCTAGTGACAGCTTTTGTGCATCGAAAATACAAAAAATAATTTTTTTATGGTGCTATTATTTGTGACAAAAATTCTTCCATTGTAAATATGAAAGAGGGTATTATTTACAACGACTGAAGAAAATCCATCGGAACTATTAACACTTGTGACGGCTTTTGTGCAACGAAAATACATAAAATATATATTTTTATGGTGTTATTATTTGCAACAAACATTCTTCTATCATAAATATAAAAAGGGGTATTATTTACGACGACTAAAAAAACACCGTCGGAACTATTAACACTTGTGACGGCTTTTGTGCGTCAAAAATACAAAATATATATTTTTTATGGTGTTATTATTTATGACAAACATTCTTCCATCGTAAATATAAAAGAGGGTATTGGCGATAGCCATGAAGCCATCAAAAATGGTAAAATATTTTGGAGGGAAAATTCCCTCCTTACTTTTCACATTTGTGATGACATTTATCCATCGTAATTATTTTTTTTATTTTTCTAATTGGTTTGTATTTGCGACAAACATGTTGATCGTTGTAAATAGTTAATTTGCTTGAAAAGAAAGAATGTATTAGTGATGGAATTGGATCCCTCCCAATAAATAATATTTGCGACGGACCTAAGCCGTTGACAATGGTAATTTTTTTGAAAGGGGGGAATTCATGCCCATATTTTTCATGTGTTTGACGGTTGTTTTCCATCACTATATATTGCATTCTTATTTGCGATGGACATTTTGGTCGTCCTTAATAATTAAAATTTTCTTAGGAAAAGAAGGTATTAGCGACGGAAAAGTAAATTTGTCACAATAAAGGTGATTTCCAACATACATATGGCCGTAAAAAAATATTATTTTCTTTGAATGGTAAATTTTCCTCAATTTTTTCTTAAAAATATAGAATTTTTTATTTTTTAATTTTAAAAATTGCAAAAAAAAAAAAAAAAAAAAAAAAAAAAAGATCTTTCAAGACCATCCAAGTACTTAAGGGCCATTTTGGTCATTTCAGAAGTAAAAGGTATTTTGATCATTTTGAAGTTTTTAGGGACACTTTCGTCACTTTAGAAGTTTAAGGGTATTTTGGTCATTTCCTAGCTTTGATGGTGTATTTCAGCCATTTTGGATGGTCGGATTGTGTCAACGGGGTTAAACAAAGTTTCCTAGTGGGTGGGTACAACAACATATGTCCATCATGCAACTAGATGGAGAACCAAAATCTGACCGTTGGATTGGTAGAATGTGGTGAAATATTTGTGTTTGTAAATTACAGTAACAATCAGACGATCAGATTGTGAGAACAGAGCAGTCAAATCCTGCAAAACTTCGTTAAAGTCTATTAAATCTGGTTAATCTTTGATCAAATTCTTCAAAGTTGGTTCTAGGACCACTGGATTTTATCAAATTAGGTTGATCAGAGAGGTTTTAAGTGGGTTTTGGGTATTGGTCAGTATTTTAAGGTTTTTTTTTTTTTGGTTTTCATGCTTTTATCAATTTCTAGTTTTAAAATGGCAAAGTCAAAGGTCGTATGTAAATCCATTAGGGTCATTTTCTAGGTTTTTGGTTGTATTTTGTAAGTAATTTTCTCAATTCTTAGAAATATTTATATAGCTTATAACTCTCTTGGAAGAGTATTGGATATTTTTAGTGATTGAAGTTTCATGATAGGTAGATGCAATGACATGCATCCATCTTGTGCCAGAGTCAAATTTAAAATTTGACCATTGGATTAAAATTGTGTGATAAAATATTGGTTTTGATGAATTTTGAGCTCAATCAAACAGTTGGATTAGTAGAACGTGACCAATCAAAATTTCTTGGTGTGTTGGTATAACAACACATGTCCATAATGCTTTAGACTCAAATCCAAAATCCGACCGTTGTATTTGAAGAATGTGATCAGATATTGGTGTTGGCGAAATATGACAACAATTAGATGGTTAGATTGTGAGAAATGAGTGGTCAAAGTTTGCAAAACTTGGTCAATATTTGGTCAAACATGGTCAACCATTGAAGTTGGGTCTATGACCACTCGATAGGATCAAATGAGGTTGAATATGGAGGTTTTGAGTGGGTTTTGGGTATTGGTTTGTATTTTAGGTTTTTCTCCACTTTTATGCTTTTCTATAAAATTTTCTTTGCTAAAGTTTAACAATGAATAGTACATACAATACTAAAAATTTTAGAATAATAATGCAAAGTTTATCAAGCACCACAATGACAATTATCTCCGCAACTTGTGAAAATCTTTTAAAAAAAATGGCATACTAAATATTTTAAAATACTCTTTAATTAAAAATTAAAATCAATGAATTTTAATTATGAAAATAAGATAATTTTGGAAATTTGTGGGTAGTTAAATACACAACTTTTTTAATTTTAATTTAATAAATTTTGGTTAATGGGATGTCAAGTGGAAAATGTTTTTTTCCCTTCAAATGGGGTGGTTTCGCCAAATAAAATAAACAAATTTTTTTATAAATAAAAATATTGAGGTTATATTTCCATAAAAGAAATCCACCTACACAATATTGAGGTTATATTTCCCTAACTTTTTTAAAAGAACACTTGCTATACAAAAATTGCAAAAAGTGAGATTTCATAGTGTTTCTATCTTCTTCTTCTTTTTCTTTTTTTAATAAAGAAAATAGTGTTTCCATTTTATTAATAATAATAATAATAATAATTAAAAAAAGTGATGTTTCAAAGTGACCAAAAAAAAAAGTGACGTGGTTGTCATAAACAAAATACATAATTTTATTATATTAAAAAAAAAAAGTTAAGTTGCTGTAAAGTTGTTTTAAAAAAAACACACACAATATAATTTTAACACTAAAAAAAAAAAAAAAAAAAAAATTCACGTTGCTGTAAAGTTGTTAAAAAAAAACACACAATATCATTTTAACACTAAAAAAAGAAAAAGAAAAAGAAAAGTGATGTTTCAAAGTGACAAAAAAAAAAAAAAAAAGTGATGTGGTTGTCATAAACAAAATACATAATTTTATTATAAAAAAAAAAAAAAGAAGGCACGTTGCTGTAAAGTTGTTTAAAGAAAAGCACACAATATAATTTTAACACTAATAAAAAAAAAGAAAAAAAAAAGAAAAAGAAAAGTCAAAACCCTACCTCCTAGGCCTCCCTTTCCCACTCACTAAAAACAAACGCCTCCCTCTTTTCTTTTTTTATCCCAAGCCTCCATTTCCCTCTCACTAAAATACTAACACTCTATTTCACTAAAGAAAAGAAAGAAGAAAAAAAAGCTCTCACCTCTATACTCTATAACCCATATATTTTTCAATATCCCTCCATCGTTCACTCTTTCTTTCTCTTTCTGCCAATCACAATCAAACCCAAAAGGTCAGTTTTCTTAAATCTTTATATTTTGATTTATTTTGTTAATGTAGTGGATTAGTAAATGGATTTGTTGGTTTATTTCCTTCATCTAAATTTTGGGATTGGCTTAAATATATCTCTTTTATAATATATAATCTCATATTGTAGCCAAATTTCTTGACAGTTTGGTACTAGTAAATAGTGTAATGTTTGCGTGTATTGGTGGCCCCAGCCAATCTATTGATTAGTCTTAATTATATGCAAGCACTTACTATACGTTTTTTTTCTCCAGTATAATCAACATTATTTTTTTTTTCTATTTTATTGAGAAGTTTTTGAAATAAGTGACAAATTTGCACATTATAGTTTTCAATTAATTGCTATTCTTTGTGCATTTATAATTTTATGTGATTTGTTGTGGTGATGGATATATTGTTAAGAGTGATGGGGATGTACTATTAATGTGGTTATTGGTGGTAGATGTATTCTTGGAAGTTCTTATTCACAAGAGACCTACAAAGTTCTTATCAGTACTAAGGATTTATGATAAATGCAATGTTTGTGTCAGTAGTAAGGATTTATTTTTGATGTTTTGTCATTTATTGTGGTGATTGTGTTAATATTTTTAAATGAATATATTTTATTTTATTCTTTATTATTTATTGTAAATATAAAAATTTTGCATAGTTATAATTTTTGTATATTTATTTAGTTTAATTTGAAATATTGCAGAACAATGTTAGGGAGGAGATCATAGTGTGAATAATGACAAAAGATGACTCTAAGGAGGAAGGTGACTCTTAGATTGAGGAAACTGACTCAGACGATGATTGATCTTCCAATACTTATGCTTTCAAGTTTCGTGAAGGGTATAATTAATATAGCTTTCATGTATTATTGAACATCACGCTATTTTGTAGACCTTTTGATATTTTCATTTTTATTGCATTATTCACTTTTTAGTTTTGAACAATTATGGATTTGTACTTGTTATTTGAATGGAGAATTTTTTATGAGATGTATGTTTGTAATTTATATATTATTTATTTACTTTCATGCAATTCATGTGCTTCTTTTTCGAAAGAATTGTTTTGTCGCAATTAAAGTACTATAAACGGCTTTTTTATCCGACAAAGCTATTTTGTTGCAAATAATGTATTAGTGACGTGATAACTAATTTTTAATAATGGTCAAAATTCGTCGAAAAAAAGTAAATGGTCACTAAGATTTTGTATTTTTGATAAAAAACTACGTATTTACGATGGCTTTTAGTCATTGAAAAAAATACATTAACGATGGCTATAGTTCGTCACAAAATGTATTTGGTCATTCAACTTCATCGTTTGAAATTGTATTTTTGACGGCAAATAAAGTATTTATGATGACTTTTAGTCATCGAAAAAATACATTAACGATGGCCTTAGTTCGTCACAAAATATATTTGGTCGTTCAACTTCGTTGTATGAAGTTGTATTTTCGACGACAAATAATGTATTTATGATGACTTTTAGTCATCGAAAAAATACATTAACGACGACTTTAGTTCATCACAAAATGTATTTGGTCGTCCAACTTCCTCATATGAAGACGTATTTTCGACGGAAAATATCAAGTGCTTACGACGGCTTTTTACAGTAAAAAATGAGTGTTACCGACGGCCTTGTCGGTAATATAGTATTACCGACAAGGCTTTTACCGACGGAAGTCGACGGCCTTTTGCCGTCGGCACTACTAATCTATGACGGCTTTTTGTGTTGTTGTGACGAACTCTAGCCGTCGCTAATAGCAATCTTTTTTGTAGTATGTACCTCTTTTGACATGTGATCTATTGGCCTCATAGGTAGCAACCTCACCCACACCCTCAAGAATTCACCTCTCCCGCCCATGGCCAACAGGGGAAAACGCGTCATATAGTAACTCTTTTGCATGTGTTCTATTGGCCCTGCCTAGCCTCATCCACACCCTCAAGGATTTACTTCTCCCTCCCGTGGGCAACAGGGAAGAACGTGCCATACAGTACCCCTTTTGCATGTGGTCTTTTGGCCCTATGGGTAGGAGCCTCACCCACACATTCAAGGATTTACCTACGTCATGCAAAGTGAGTGGCTCTATCTTGACTTGTCATCACAAAGACAAGGTAATATGACATCACACAAGTGTTGTCACAAAGACGAGGCAATCACCAATATTGTGGTACAATGTAAAATCACATCAAAAGCTCACAAATTAAATGTATTCAAAATACGTAGTTTACTTTCCAAGTAGTTTCATAAAATTGCCCAATAACCAAGATATCCATAAAATTCTCAAGGTCATTAAAATCATTCCTTGTAATAAGATTTTCTATCAATTTCCTAAATAATACCACAAATTATGAAAGCTATTATCAAAGGAGTTCAAAGATGCTTTTCTTTTCCATGCCACATGTTCATGCATTTCCTCATATGCAATATTAAACATGATGCACTTTTCATATATAATCATATATAATAGGGCCACAAGACAACACTTTTTAGAAAAATATAGTTTTACAAATAATTTTCCAAAATGTGTTTAACCCAAAAACAACATTTCATGTCATGTTATTATTTTCCAAAAATCTCATTAAAAAGCTACTTACCTTAACCCGCAAAAGTCTAATTCTCCAAGCTCCAAAGGAGATTAGCTAGAACCTAAACAATACCAAGCAAACCTATTACGATAAGCATAAAGCTTGACATTGTATCTAGCTATGAATTAGAGATCACTAAATAAGAAATCAATTAGGCAAACCTAAGTATTTAACCTCAGAACTAATGTATTCCACTTCCAAAGTTTCTCAACAATTTTATTTACAACATATAGACTCCAATTTATAAAATTAACTAATTCAAGATCATCTCCCTAATACTAAAATCTTAACAATTTATTAGTAACTTCCATAAGATTTACACATCATCATCAAGAGAGACCCATGAAACAAAATCACTATATCTACCAAGACAAGAATTTTAAATCTTCAACTAGCTCCAAATAAACTCAATAGTAATGGAAAATTAGATTTACCAACTATCACATGATAGAATCCAAACCCCTAAATTTCCACCATAAGTAAACCTTAGACAGCCACCATTTGTAAAACCATAAACCCACTTATCAAATAAGTCCACCAAATCAAAACCTATACACATAAACACAAGATTATCACTCCAAAAGCTTAGATAAAGAGAATCTCTAGCAAAAGTATAAAAATCCACCAAAAAAATAAGAAGTTTTTACCTTAAATAAAAGAGAAGAAAATGCCTTAGAGATTTCTAAGGAGTTTTCTAGTAAATCTCATTGGAAAAGATGGTGAAGGTGGTGGTGAGGAGTGGAGACCGGTGGGAGAGTGTGAGGGAGAAAAAGAGAAGTGTGTTGTGTTTGTATGAAATGGAAAAAAGAAAAATGTAAAAAACCATTAGCCTTCATTTAGAATGAGAGAATGGAATGAAATGGAAATAAATGAAAAGAATAATTTTAGAATATTCTTCCATTCCCTTGTTTGGGAGTTTTAATGAAGAGAATGGAATTCATTCCCCTTTTTGAGAGTTTAAGTGGGAGGGAATGGAATAGGTAGAAGGGAACACTCATTCCTCTCTATTCCCTTAAAATCTCAAATTTCCATCTCCCCAAAATTGGGAGGAATGGGAGGGAACGAAATTAGATTTAATGAATTTTTTACTAAACTCCCAAAATACCCCTATATATTCAACCCTTTATTTTAAAATGTGGGTATAATAGTAATATTTTCATAAAATGAATTCGTTCCATTCCATTCCCTTTATGTTACTCCCAAACAAGATTACTTATATTCCATTCATTTTTATTCTTTTCCATTCCTTTATTTTAAAACATCCAATTAAGGTTACTTAATTCCATTCCATTCTTTTCCATTCATTTCCCTTACTTACATACATTCCGTTGCTTTCCATTCCCTTATGATCATTTCATTTCATTCCCTTATAAACTCCCAAACAAAGCCTTAGTTGACCAGCCAAAGAGGGAGATAAGGGAGTGTTATGTGTGGTGGTAGTTAATGGGGTAGGTGAGGTATGTGGGGGTCCAAAAAATTTGATCTTTTTTTTTATTATTTTTTTATTTTTATAGGCTTGAGGCATTACAATGCATTATAACCTCTAAAAACATGGGATTGCAACTATGAGCTAAAAACAGGGCTGTTATTAATGTTATGTGTACTGAATCATATGGGCTTTTGTTGTTGTCAAGTCTTGTAAAAACAGGTCAAAAAGATAGAAGAAACTATTTATGTGTGATTGTGTTGCTCCAAATGACAAATAGTGGTTTTTTTTTTTTTTTTTTGGTTACCCAAAGTTTTCTTATGCATCTAGCTTCCCCATGTTGTGAACTTCCTACATAAACTAGCAGAAACACTTATAATTTTAATTAACTAACATTGGTTATTCTTATTTTTTGTTAAATAATTAAATTGGTAATTACTTGTTAGTTGTAATGCACAAACTCATAAAGCAAGTTTGATTTATTGTAATATCTTTTACATGGTAATTGTAACATTATAGAGGAATTTTTTAAGAGAACACTCCTAACCACTAAGATACTTAAAGTGATTATGTTAAACTTAGTTTAATAAATAAATAAATATATATATATATATAGTAGTCTAGCAACTTTTGATTTAACCATTGGACTTTTTTTATTAAAAAACAAAAAATTTTAAAAAATCATTTAACGCCTTAATAAATAAATAAAAAAGGCTTCCATCAACAAAAACAAAAAATTAAATAGATTTGACTATAAAATTTTTTAAATAAGTTTCCAAAAAAAAAAATTTTCCTTGAAAAAAATAGATTGATTCCCCCCTTATAAAAAATTGATTCTTTACTTATAAAAAATAATAAAATAAGATACTAATACAAGTCCATGGTAGCCCATTAGACCCAACCCGGTACCCCTGCCTGCTAAAGACAAAATAAGCATTGCCCACGAGTAAGATCATGGGCTGGGATTTTCTCTTTCGGCCCAGCTTGACCTGACCTGTTAACTAGTTAACAACCTGCTATGCCTAACCCATTGTGCCCATGGGCCAAGTAAAAATGGGGGGTCATCCCATTAACAACCCATATTCTCACTCATCTACATTTTCTACTATCAAATTCAAAATTTAAAATGATACAACTTCTTAATACAAATTATGAAATAAGCTTATCTTTTGGTTACATTTTTTTTTTCTATTAAAAAAAAAAAAGAGTAAGGTTTTTGTTTTTTTAGTTAACAAATAGGATGAATAGGAGGGATTGGGAAGATTTTGTAATGGAAAGGTTTGATAGGGCATTTGCTATTGTGGATTGGGTGAATGCCTACACTAGTTACTCTCTTAGAAATCTTACTATTGTTTGATCAAACTATGGTCCTATTTTACTAGATTTTGAAATCAACCAATCCTTCAGGCGTACACCTTTTAGATTTGAGAGAATGTGGATGACACACCCTACATGCAAAGAAGTTGTCCAAAAAGCTTGGAATTTTAAGGTAGTTGGTTCTAAGGCATACCAACTAAAGAATAAACTTTCAAATGTGAGGAAAGATCTCATCAGTTGGAACAAGCAAGTTTTTGGTAAAGTTGAGAATGACATTCGGCTCAAACAAGCTCAATTGCAAACCATCCAAAATTCTATTCACACAGTTGATGATATCAGAAAGAGAAAAAAAAAAAAAAAAAACTATTTAGAGAGGAACTTGAAGCACCTATGCACAGAGAGGAAGTAATGTGATCTCAAAAGGTTAGATGCAATTGGGTGGTTCTAGGAGATAGAAATACGAGGTATTTCCAAACTGTGGTGAAGCAAAAAAGAGTAAGGAGTAGGATCTTACAACTAAATACTGATGATGGTGAAGTATTGAAGATCAGGGAGGAATTGAACAACCGCTCTTATAACACTTCAAGCAATCTTATGGGAGGACCACTACAACTGATGTTGACTATATTCTTGAGGAGATCAGAACCTTGCCTATTCCACAGATATCCAACCAACAGAATTTGGCTCTTACCACACCAGTGACAAATGAAGAGATTGAATTCACCATCTTCCAACTTGGATCCTTCGAATCACCTAGACCAGATGGAATTCTAGCCTTTTTCTATTAGAAGTATTGGAACTTGTTGAAAAATGACATCTTCAACTATGTTCAAGCCTTCTTCCATATAGGTTCTTTACTCAAAACCAACCAAACATTCATTACTCTTATTCCTAAAAACTCTTGTCCTAAGAATGTCAACCATTTTAGGCTTATTAGCTTATGCAATGTCATATAGAAAGTTACTTCCAAAATTATAGTTAATAGGCTTAAACCCTTCATGGACTACCTCATCACCTCCTTTCAAAATGCCTTCATTAAAGGGAGGAACATCTCTGATAACATTTTAATTACACATGAAATCTTTGACATGTTAGGCAAAATGAAGGGTAGGAAAGGTTGTTTTGGGCCTCTAAAGATTGATATGAGTGTTAGGACATATGTGGATCATGTTAAGAACATATGTCATTTAGAATTGGCTAATCCTTTGACAAAACGCACTTTACTTGTAATTAGGTAGATCTATGATGTGTTTAATACTTCAAGGAACAAGAGTTCAAGTCTAAGTATTGAAGCCATGCAAATCCATCCAAGAATCAAGTGAAGAAGTGCTATATTTTAAATCTCGACAGATGTATCTATCAAGATTTAGAATGCGAAGCTCGATAAATAAGCTTGATAGCAGTATCTATCGAGAATTACGAAAATCAGTTTTTCAGAACTGTTTTTCACACATATCCAAGCTATGTGTTTAGGTTTTCTTTTCTTACAACCCTAAACATATATAAGAATTATTTTAAGGGCCGTTAGAAGGTTGTTGCACTTGTTGTTGCAAGCATATTGTGACCAGAGACAATTTGCCATAGTTCATCTTTCTCTTGAAGAAACTTCTGCGTTTGTATGCCGTAGGGTTTTGTGACCAAGGAGCTTCTCAATCTTCATCGTGTGGATGAACTAAAGAACTTTGCAGCCAACTTTCTTCTCAAGTTGGTGTGTTAGTCACGTATTGGGATCTGTGCATCAATTGGTTAGTCACATACTTGGAGCTGTGCATTAAAAGGAAAGATTGTCATTACATTACAAGTCCAATTGTGTATTGAGATAAAGGTTCAACTGTAAGTTGGTATAAGGTACTGGAATTTCTTTACTTGTAACAGCTTGTTTTGATAATAATGGATTCTCGGGAATGGTGACTTTAAATTCACCCAGTGGGGTTTTGTCCATTCGTAAACAAATCACTTGTGTCAAATTTATTTTCTGCTGCATTTAGTTATTTGGTGATTTTTTTTGTGCTAACATGCTTATTGCATGTAATTAAACCTAATAAATTGGTTAATTTACTAAAGAGATCAATACATTCTTGGCCTATCAATGAGTAACACCTATGATAAGCTGGATTGGAACTTTCTAAAGGCTGTTCTATTGGCCATGAACTTTAGTCCTAATTGGGTTGGGTGGATTATGGAGTGTGTTACAACAGTGCAATACACCTTGCTGGTCAATGGTTGTATTACACAGTCTTTTACACCTTCCAAAGGCTTAAGGCAAGGGGATCCCATATCCCCTTATCTCTTTCTTTTATGTGCAAATGTTCTTTCCCTATCCTTTTTAGAAGCTGAACAAAGGAAAGAGATTTAGGGATTAGAATAGGTAGGAATGGATGCACCTTTACACATCTTTTCTTTGCTAATGATGCCATTCTCTTCTTCAAAAAGGATAATAGATCTCTAGATTGTATCCAAAGGACCCTCAACTAGTATTGTGCTCTCTCAGGTCAAAGTATAAATCTAGCTAAATCTGATTTTTTTCTACTCCCCAATATGTCAAGGGATGATCGAATCTCTCTTGCAAGGTCTTAACAGGTTAATTTGGTTTATACCCCTAGCAAATACCTTGGCCTAGATTTTAAATTAAGGGGGACGAGGGTAGCTGACTTCCATTTCTTGGTGGACAAATTAACTTCTAAGTTACAGGGATGGAAAGCAAAGCTTCTTTCCCAGGCTGGCATAACTACTCTTATTTCCTCTGTCCTTCAATCAATCCCCTTGTACACTTTTTCGTGCATCAAAGTCCTTGATACTATTTGCAAGAAATTGGATTCTATTATCAGAGACTTTTGGTGGGTCATGATCAAGGGGTTAAAAAAAAATGCATATGTTGAATTGGGATACAATTTGTATGAACAAATCAGAAGGGGGTATTTGTCTTAAAAATTTCAAATTAATCAACCAATCCATGCTTGCCTCCTAGTTTTGAAGAATAAGTCCAAAACCCCAATTCTTGCTAGCAAAGACCCTTAAATCTAAATATTTCCCTAGGTGCTCTATATATGAAAGACCCTTAAATCTAAATCTACAATTTGCAACTACCAATACTTGCCCAATGTGCAAGGAAGAGGATGAATCATCTTCCCACCTATTTCTTTACCGTTCTTTTGCTAAAGCATGCTGGCATGGTTTCGCTCCAGCAATACACACTTTTGAATTAGGAGCCGCTCCAATCCAGCAATGGCTTAGCAATTTACTGATTAGATGTAAAAATTTAGAGCAAGATATGATGGACTAACTGCAAGCTGTCTTCACCTTTCTTTAGACCATCTGGAATAACAAGAATCTTGTTACTCATGAAGGCAAAAATCCTAACCCTTTGGAAGTTATTCTCACTACTCAAAGATTGTTTTGCAAGTTTAAGGAAGCTTTCAGCATGGAAAGGAATCAGGGCAAAAAATCCACAACTAATTCAATCAGCCAGAGCATAGGAGGGCATTGGGAGGTGATCACCAAAATCTCAGGAGCTAAAACAAGAAGAAGTGGCAAAACAGCCCTAGCTTATGAAGCCAACACCCTTCAAGGCTTGACCATTTTCAAGGGTGGAACTAGTAGTGCAGTAGCAACAGCAGTTGGAGCAATGCAAGAAGCTCTAGTAGAGGCTATATTGATAGCTAAAAATCTTGGTTTTGGTAGAATTTTGTTTCTGTCTACTAGCAACGGAATAGTTCAGGCTTGTAACTTGAAATGTCCAAATGGTTGGAAGGATAGAACTATGGTTGCTGATATTGTGGCCTTTCGACAACAAGATTTTGTGTGTAAAGCTGCTTTTGTTCCAAGGGTCATCTTAAGCTCAGTGTATAGGTTAGCTAGCCTAGCAACCAAAAACCCCGGCCACCACAGCTGGGTTCACCCAACTCTTTTTGTAATTTGCTGCTGTTCTTTTCTATTGGTAAAAAAAAAAAATAAAACAACAACAACAACTTTTTTAAAAGGAGATTTTAGTTAAAATCTTAAAAGAGCAATTTAGCATTATTACACTTACCGATTTTTTTTACGAACTTATCAAAAAATTTATTATACTAATTAAAAATTAGAATCTTTCACAATGTGATTCAAGGAATCCCATCCTATGTGATGGGCTATTTTAAATTGCCACTGAATTTATGTCACGAGATTGCAAAGATGGTGAATTCATACTAACGGGGACAAAGTGGAATAAGCTGTATATTTCGAAAAATAAGGGCGGATCGGGTTTACAAGAACTTAATCTTTTAACTTGGCTATGTTGGCTAAGAGCATTAGCATTCAGGATGCAAAAAAGTTTTTATTTTATACCCTCAAAACTTACTTTATCTATTATACTATTTCATTTTATAACTCACTCAATATTCCAGTTTCTATTTTTACATAGAACTCATTAAAATAATATAAATTTTATTCTTTCTCTCTCTTCCTTTTTATCTATTTTTTTTCCCAATCTGCTACTGCCTACCAGTCTTCCTCTCCTCTCAGTGCTTCCAGCAACCAACTCCATACCACAAGCCCAACAACCAAATCCATCTCTTCCAAAATCCACTAAATCTATCTATACCAAAATCAACAAGAATCTAGACCCAAAACAAACATAGCAAAATCCCAACAAACCCATTCCAAAATCACACAACCAACAAAAAAAAAAAAAAAAATTTACAACAAACCCAAATCAAATCATCCAAAACCACAGAACTTGCCATTAACACACCACCACAACAAACCCAGCGCTGCTAACAACTACCTACAATTGAAACTCAGCCACCACCAAAACACTAAAATCAACTAACTAAACCAATTGCCAATCCACACTACTGAAACACAAAACCAACCAAAAACCCAACCACACCATCAGAACCCAGGCCAAAATACCTAATCTCCACACTAATTCAACCCAAGCCACCACACCCACGCCTGCAGCAACCCACAACCACTGAGAAAGCCACTGATTTAAACTCACCGAAATCACCGCCAACCCATGCCGCCAGATTTAAACCCACTGATTTCAACCCAAGCCACCACAGCCACACCGCCCGCCACCGATTCAAGTCCCAGACCCGAAACCAAAGCCCAATGCCACCAATTCAAGCCCCAACCCCGAAACCAAAGCCCAACGCCGCCTAAACCACTGAGAGGAAACCCAAGGCTTAGCCACTGATCAGGGCCGGCTCAACAAGTTTTGGGGCCTTAGGCGAAAATTTTAAATGGGGCCTTTTTATAATTAAATATTAATAAAATAAAATATATTTATATATTGAATTTTTTTATTTAAAATCTATTTTTCTTGCTTTTTGAGATGCAAAATTACTAATTAAGTTTTTGTATTTAAGTTCCTCTAACATTTCTTTTTCAATTGATAATATAACTAATCCACTTAATCTTTCTTGTGACATAGTAGACCTTAAATAAGATTTTATTAATTTTAATTTTGAAAAACTTCTTTCTGCAGATGCAACCGTAACAGGTATTGTTAGTAATATTCTATAAGCAATATATGCATTTGGAAAAGAATCTAGTCTTTTTAAATAATTAAGTACATTAATTGGAGTATTTTCATCTATTTGCACAACTTCTTTTAAAACTATTAGTTCTGAATATAAATCTAAGCCATTAATATCATAATAAACATCATGTTTGAGAAAACTTTCAAGATTAAGACAATATTTTTTCAAACTATTATCATCTAGTGCTTTTAGTTTTTCAAAATTAAATAAAAAACCAAAAATATCCTCATATATTTGAAATTGTTCAAACCTACTTTCAATTGATGAAATTGCTTGATCTACTATATATAAAAAATAATTAATTCTAAAAGATTCTTCAGCAGATTGTGTTATCTCATCATTGACATTCTCATCAAATTGTTTTTTTCTACGAATTATACGTTTTTCATGAAATATAGGCTCTATTTCCATTTTGATTGCAATCTCTTTAGATGAAATCATAGCAGATGTAAATCCATCTTCTCTATATTTTTAAAAAAAAGATATGAGACCCTTTAGTTGATCTATGGCAATGTCAATATGCATGTCTTTTGATTGTAAATTTTTACTAACAGAGTTAACAGCAAATAATATATCATACCAAATAGTCATACCTAACAAGAATTCAAAACTTTCAAGCTCATATGTTGCCAAACAATCAGCTTCACTTTTTGTTTTAGGATCTTCACTCGTTTTTGCTAATTGTAACAAAGCATCTCTTATTTCTAAAGCTTGAAATTTTATTGCTTTTACACTTTCAATTCGACTTTCCCAACGTGTTTGTGACAATGGTTTAAGAGTTAAACTTGAAACATTATCTTGTAAAATTTTCCATCGCTTTGTGGAAGAAGAAAACAATGTATATATACGTTGTACTACTCCAAAAAAAGATATAGCTTTAGGACAAGAATTGGCCACATCGCATAGCACAAGATTAAGATTATGACAACCACACGGTGTGTAAAATGCTCTAGGGTTTATATCAATTATTCTTTTTTGTACCCCTTGTTTTTTTCCTTTCATATTAGACCCATTGTCATATCCTTGTCCACGTACATCATTAATATCAAGTTCAAGACTTTTTATTACACTTATAATTTCATTAAAAAGACCTTTTCCAGAAGTATCATCTACTTTTAAAAATTCTACAAAATGCTCATCTATTTTTATTGGACTAGTTGAAATATTCACACATCGTAATACTAGAGTCATTTGTTCTTGATGACTTACATCTGGAGTACAATCAAGTATAATTGAAAAATATTTTGCTTCCTTAATCTTTTTAATAATTTTACCTTTAATTTCATTTGCTAACAATTGTATCAATTCATTTTGTATATTATGTCCAAGATAATGATTATGAATTGCACCATGTTGAATACGTTGAACATGTTCTTGCATTACTGGATCAAATTCTGCAATCATTTCAATTAGACTTAAAAAATTTCCATTATTTTCTTGATAGATCTTTTCATTTTTTCCTCGAAAGGCCAAATTATTTTTTCCAAGATTTTTTACTACAGCAATAATTCTTAACAACACTTTTTTCCAATGATCTTTCTCTTTGTTTACTTGTTCTTGGAAATTTTTATCAATTGTTTTATTTTTCAATAATCTCATTTCTAAATCAATCCAAGCATTCATGTTAGTAACATGCTCTTTGCTTGTTTCATGATTTTTAATCTTATTGCTAATATTTCTCCAATCATTAGTTCCTTCATTAGTAAGTTGATTTGTACAATTACCATGTGTTGTTGAATTAAACAGCTTGCAACAAAAACAAAATGCTTTATCCAAATCTTTTGAATACACTAGCCATCTTCTATCAAATTTCTCCCCATTTGATAACTTTTTAAAATAAAATGTAGTAGAAAAATGTCTACGCTCTTTATCTAAAGGAAATTTTAGATCATTCTCTCTAATTGGACCATTTTCTACTAATAAATCTCTTAATTTTGTATCAATATTTTCCCATTGACTTGGATCATAGATATTATTAGTAAGTAGGTTAGTCATTTTTTCATTTTCTTCTAAATTATTTTGTTTTTCATTTTCAATTATTGTTACATCAGATGTTTCAACATTATTATGACTATTTTCATTATTCTCTTTTTGTTTTATAATTTCATCATCTTCCAACTCTTTTTGATAAGTTTCTTGTTCATTTGTAATATTTTCACCCAAACTCTCTATTGTGTTTTTTTTAATACTAGTAACAAATTTATCCATACATCCTTTTTGAGATTCAATTTGTTTTTCAATTTTTCTCTTTTTAAGAAGTTTTTCATATCCGGATAAATATTTTCTAGTAGACATTTATAATGAGAAAATATTTATAGATAAATAAAACACAATTTATAATTAAAAATGATAATTTAACTAAAAATAAAATTTAAAGTATAGAACAATAGAACCTGATTATTGCAATTTTTCTAAAGCCGTGACCACTTGAAAGTTTAAACCTGCACAAATAAAAATTAATTTAATACATGGTTTAATAAATTAGTGTCACTATAATACAAATTATTAATTGACATAATAATTTATAATGATAGATAAAGTATCAGATTATAAATATAAATAAATAAATAAAAGTTGAGAAACCATCGGACCAAATAAGTGAATAACAAGCCGGCTCAACAAAAAAAAACATCTTTAATGGTTTGGCACAGTACTTCTATTAAAAAAACAATTGAGAACCATGAACCATCCAGCTGTGTAGACACTAGACACAACTCCTATTTAATAATTTGTACTATTGACTACAGTATTCCTATTAAAAAAAAATTGACAATGGGAACCAGCCGGATCAGCCTTTTCAGCTTTTCTCCAATTTATATGGCTAAGTTTTAAAGTAGAAAAAGGTCCACAGAGCCACAGAGGGGCAGAAGCCGCAAAACAAAAAACGTGTCCCATGCCCATCCCATCAAACAGTTGTGCAGTGCGCCAGTGCGGTGAAATGATGAAACAAACTAAAAATATATATAATATAAGTTAAAGAAATAGAAGACTCTTGAGTCTTTAGACAAAGAGAAAGAGGGGAAGAAAGAACTGAAGTAGAACTCAGTAGAGGAATACCTTCTGTGACTGCCGGCTGGTGCCTGGTAGAGTGGTATGCAGAATCAACAAAGAAAAATTTTAAGCTAGAGGGCTGACTGAGTTGATGCCTTGATGGAAAAAGATCAAAAATCAAGATGAAGATGAAGAAAAGAAAAGTAAAACGGTAAGAATATAGATGGAGAGGCAGAGAGATGAGAGGTTTTTCTTTTATTTTTGATATTTATAATCTCTATTTTAGCATATTTCAAGACAATTACGTTATATTATTAATGAATTTGTCTACTATTAATTTTAATTTTAGCATATTTCAAGAATGAGTTAATATATTTGTCTCCTAAAATTTAATTGTGTTAGCTGAACTTTGACTTTTTTTTTTTCCCTTTTTAATCTTTTGCATTTTAGGATACAATGGGGCATTTTTAATGCATTTTATTGACCAATAAAAATGCTTAAAATTTTTTTTAACTAAAATATATAAATAAATATATTATATATAAAAAAAAATTTTTACAAGCGGGGCCTTCTTTTATTTGGGGGCCTTAGGCGATTGCATCTCTTGCATCTACTGTTGAGCCGGCCCTGCCACTGATTCAAAACTTGGCCACCGATTCAAATCTCAGCCACCAAAATCTACGCCCGGTACCACCAAATCCACCGAGGGAGAGAAACGGAAACAGAGAAGAGAGAGTGAGAAGAGATAAGAGAGTCAGAGACAAGAGAGAGAGGAATAAAATAACATTTATCTTTTGAACATCCTGTGCTATAGTTGGTTCTATATATAAGAACCAACTGTTCACAAGATGCAAAAATTTATAAAAACCCATACCCGGATGGAGCATTATTTTTAAGGATTTGGTTGTAAAATTGCAATTGGAGGGTGTTAACACCCCCTATTGCTAGTGCTCTAAGCAAGGCCAGAGAGTGTTACCTTCTAAATGAAAAAGGAACCCCCCACCCCCTTTTCTTTTAAGCATTGGAGAGTGTTAAATGTTTCGGACTTGATTTTGGAAAGAATTTGGAAGGCCAAGTATTATCGTAAATGCTCTATTTATGCATGCTACGTTGGTCACTCTCCATCTTATACATGGCACAGTGTTCTAGCAGGTTAGGAAGGAAGTTAATTGTTAAAGCAGAGTCTATGCTGAAATATTGGAAATGGAGAATCTATTCGAGATTATCAAGAATTCAAGATCCTTGGCTCCATCGTGCTTCTTATCAGTTGTCACAAGAATATTTTGCCTGTTAAGTGATTAATCCAGATATGAAGGTGGCTACGATCTAATTAATAGGGATACGCATTGGTGGAATTTGGAGCTTTTATATCATGCTTTTATGCCTGATTATGTTGCTAAAATATTGCAGATACCACTGCCATAGTTTGATTTTCTAGATATATATATATTTTTTTTGCATAACAGGGGAACTTTATTAATGAAAGGAAACGTACAGACACATAAAAATTGAGTTCAAACAAACTAAACCAAAGTAGCAAGACCCTGAAGACAAAACTGGACTAAGCAGAAACAATTACAACAACACAAAAACAGAACTAGTCTTCCACTACACCCAAAACATAAACAACAACTAAACATTACAAAAGACTGGGAAAAACTTATTTGCAGATCACTTCACGGGATGATGCGAAACCCATGGAATCCCTGTAGAGGCATTGCCACAAAAAGGTGGGGCATGTGTCATATTTGGATTGCCACAAAAAATCTAGTGAGTATTTTGTTCAGTGCTTGCCATTTGAACTTAAAAGACTAAGGCTCAATAGCAAATTAGGGAATGTTCCACAGATTCAAAATTTCATAATTCAATGAGGAAATTAAGTAAGGACTTTGGCGATTACGATCGGACATATTAAAAACTAACTAGCAACTTCTTCTTTTTTTTCCTTTGTTTATCGACCTTTAGGATCCATAATCTCAGAAAACACTGCCCTGGGGGACATTAATCCATCTGAATCCTTACTAGCAAAACTTCCCCGGCTTACTACGGTCACTTGACTACTACCATTAGTACTTGATACTTTTCCACTGCTACTAAAAATCATGTCATCACTTTCATTGACATCGGACATAGGGATCAGAGCTTGTTCATCAAAGTCCTTCATGTCAATTTCTTCTGACAAATCAAGCTTGACATCTTTTTCTGCACTCTCTTGCAACTCCAATGCTAACTCAAGACCCCCAACCACATCATTCATTGGTAGTCTTTTGGTTCCATTGTCAAGCAAACAATTCAACACAATCTCGCCAAATTTCTTCAAGCATTCAATTTCAATTTCATCCTTCAAAGATAGATCAACAATTTGATCAAGCTTTCCATTGTGATAGCACTGCACGACCCATGCTGCTAGACCCATTGGATGCTCCTCAGTCATACGTATGATTGGTGGCCTTCCACACAACACTTCACACAACACCACGCCAAAAGAGTACACATCAGACTTCTCAGTTAGTTGTTGAAAGCGATAATACTCCGGATCCAAATATCCAAATGTACCCTTAACCACTGTACTAACATGGGACTTAGACGTAATGGGACCAAATTTTGACAACCCGAAATCAGACACCTTGGCCAACCACTGATCATCTAATAAGATATTTGTACTCTTCATATCACGATGAATGATTGTATGTGTCGCACCTGTATGAAGGTAGTTCAACCCATGTGCTGCACCAATGCAAATTTGGAGACGTTGCTTCCAACAAAGTGGCTGATACTTGGTGTTATAGAGATGATCACGAAGGGTCCCATGAGCCATATAATCATACACGAGAATCATCTCGTTATCATCATTACAATATCCAATCAGAGAAACGAGATGGAGGTGGCGGAGCCGAGACAGCATCTCAATTTCTGTCTTGAACTCCTGGGCTCCTTGTTGAGAATCGGGTTTTAATCGTTTGATCGCAACTAGGGTGGCCCCACCATTAACATACCCTTTGTACACGTCACCGAACCCTCCAGCACCAATAATAAATACTTTGTCAAAATTGTTGGTAGCTGCTATAATCTCAGTGAGTGAAAAGTAACGACACAAACTACACGGTAGAGTTGAGCCGGAGGCCTGTGTTGAATTGCAGAAATCCTTGTCTCTTTTGGCTAGTTGGAAAATCAAGAATCCGAGAATCAAGAGTATGGTAACACCGCCAATGATGGCAATTATTGTTCTGTTATTCGTCGACTCTGCTGAATATAGCTGGGGCACAGCCGTTGGAGGTGTTGACGGAAGTGGGTCGGGGTTGGGTCCAGCGAGATTGCCACAGTACTCGCTTACTTTGAAGATTTCAATACCGTTCAATATTGCATCACTGTATCCAGTCAACGAGTCATCCGGATTTGCTTTTATGGCTATAGAAAGGTTCTTTTTCTTTTCGCTTTCTTCGCCAAACATCGCCACAGCGTAATCCTTATATACCGGAACACCCTTACTCCCACTCCATACTATAACGTCGGCTTCTTTCTCAGCGGTTTGATTTGCTATGAAAATAAGAAATACTCGGTCATGCCATTCAATAATCTCTGGTTGAAACTCGCAGAAGTGCAACCTAACAAGGTAATAAAACCCAGCATCTACGGGAAATTCCCAAGTTAGGTTGTACATCTTATTGACAGTTTTGTTCGTCCCCATAGTCCGGGCAGTTCGATAGACAGCTACCGGTGCAGTGTACGGAGGTATTTCGGTGAACATAAGTTCAATAGTTGTGTTAACAGGTAGAACAGATGTTAAATCTTCTGTCAAGTACTTTTCGTCCAGACTCCAACTCCGGAACATTCCAGTGTCTTTAGTGGGTGAGATGTAGTTCCCTCCAACATTTATTCTGTATATTGTCTCCAGAGCAGTTCGGTTATCAACGCTGAACATGTACCCCTCCCCGATTAAAGGGAACCTGTTATCATCAGACGGAGTGTAATAGAGATAAGAAGGCATGGACAAGATTTCAACTCCGTTGATAAAAGCAAATGAATTGGAATTGCTTGGAGTGAAGGTTATGTTCAGCCTCAAATCTTCCACGATGTCAATACAGAACTCTCTAAATATTGTATCATCCGGATCACCATCGGCATCTGCTGTAAGTGAAGCATTGAAGTCTCGAAGAAGGGTAAAAGTTCCAGCTTTGATAGAGAACAGAGCATTAGAGCGGTCGAAATTGCTGTAAGTAGCTGGGTAGAAGTATAGTCGAACGAATTTTTGGCCGGTAGTGAGTGGGAATATGTAGGTGAATGGGGAGATAGACAAGCGGGCAGTGGTATAGGGTACTTGCCAAGCAAATGAGGATTGCTTAGCTGAGTTTGTGGCTAGAGAGGCCTGGTTTTGTGATAGTTCTTGATGGAAGAATTTTGAATTGACATCTCCAGTCCAGGTCCGACCATCTAATGCAATCGAATAGTCAGAGGAGCCACAGTTAAGGATAATATTATCGACTGGTTTGTAAGGAGACGGAGAGTTAATGGCTAATGTGTTGGACAAGTGGAGCAGCAAGAAGGTGAGGTAAAGAGTTGTGAAAGTTAAACATGGTAGGACTGTGGTGCAAAGATTCGTGTTGCCCATTGTAGTAGAGAGAGGGAGAACGAGTGTGATTGAGTTATTACAAAAGAATGTGATAATTGATATAATTCGTTCCATTTGGACAAGTTGATTTATTTATAATATGATGTCGAGACTATTCTTTCCGTGTGAGTAATGATGGTGATAACTGATAGTCTAGTATGTGGAAAATTATTGTGTAGTCCACACTCTTGTTCCTTTCTTAATATTTACCAAAGTAGTCAATTATGTTCTGATTATAAAAGAGTATTACAAAATTACTTATAGGAATTACCACAATTTTTATTTTTTTATAAATATTTATAATACAATATATTCAAATATGTGACAATTATATCAATTTTATATTATATAAATTAAAAATTAAATAATAAATTATTTCATTCAATATCAAATACAACAAAAAAGAATGAGAGAAGAGAAATTAAGAAAACAATAGAAAAATGGGGGACCACTCATTTCCTTAAAAATAAAAACTAAAACTACTCATCTTTTATGATGAAAATTTGAAGTCTCGCTTACATTTGTAAACACGAGCTAAGTTATAGACACCCAAAAAATAAAAAATAAAAACCTTAGAAAAACTAAGTGGGCAAGGTTTTATTAGTTCTTATTTAAGCTCATTACTAACATTACTTTTTTATCTATCATTAATAATCTACCAAATTTTTTCCTATAAATTTCTCTCTGTCACATATAGAGAATGAACAAAATCATATCAGTCATTACACGTGAAATCCCAATACAAGTTGAAATTGACCAAAACACTCCAAAAGAAATTGGAATTAATTAAGAGGATTCATGGTATCGGTTTTATAACTAGTACAAAAGAAGAAGATTGTTGTCTAACATAAAACAAACGATCTGGTTAATAGATGCACTTAGGCCATTTGTGAATGAACTATTTTAGAAAAGTTTTTATATTACTTTCATGGAAATTTTTAAAAAAAAAATTATTAAATTTTTTTTTTCTTATAAAAATTTTAAAAAATATTTTTAAAATATTGACTTTAGGATATTTATTAACTTTTCCTATAAAAAAAATTATAAAAAAAAAAAAGAATAAAAGAAAGAAAGGGGCAACCGTGGCAGAGAAAACATAGAGTAATAAAAAGAACAAGAAAATATAAGAGGAGTGGAACAAGGAAGACTTGCGAAGTCTTGAGGAAGAAAGTCCAAAATGATTGGAAAAGTGATAATGCACTCCAAATGTTTATGTTTTTGGTTTCTTTTATGGTCAATACCAAAAAGCTAAAAAGATAAGATCATAAACAAACAAAAGAATACGCGGACACAAAGAAGAAATGTGGTCTTCCGCAGAAAAGGCTCACTGCTTAACATGTGTTCCACGCCCTCAAGGAAATTGCACTAGATAATGAAGTCCTTTAGAGTCAAGCAAATTGTCTTGTGGAAGATTTGTGATATGATGGATATTTTATGCAATAATAATTCCATCTAATCACAACAAATTTTTATAAATATTTCATAATTACGACATGGTATATTAAGATTTTTTTATTATTATTATTGACGAATGAAGATATATTATGCTTGATGTATAATTGAAAAAAAAAATTTTAATATTGACTTTAGGATATTTATTAACTTTTCCTATAAAAAAAATTAAAAAAAAAAGAATAAAAGAAATAAAGGGGCAATCGTGGCAGAGAAAACATAGAGTAATAAAAAGAACAAGAAAAATAAGAGGAGTGGAACAGGGAAGACTTGCGAAGTCTTGAGGAAGAAAGTCCAAAATGATTGGAAAAGTGATAATGCACTCCAAATGTTTATGTTTTTGGTTTCTTTTATGGTCAATACCAAAAAGCTAAAAAGATAAGATCATAAACGAACAAAAGAATACGCGGACACAAAGAAGAAATGTGGTCTTCGGCAGAAAAGGCTCATTGCTTAACATGTGTTTCACGCCCTCAAGGAAATTGCACTGGATAATGAAGTCCTTTAGAGTCAAGCAAATTGTCTTGTGGAAGATTTGTGATATGATGGATATTTTATGCAATAATAATTCCATCTAGTCACAACAAACTTTTATAAATTTTTCATAATTACGACATGGTATATTAAGTTTTTTTTTTTTTTTGATTATTGATGAATGAAGATATATTGTGCTTGATGTATAATTGAAAAAAAAATCACATACCAACCTGGCTGCCATATTTGACCTTCCACATAGGAATGGCAACATAATAGATATAGACTGAAAAAAAAAAAAAAATTTCTCGCCCCCACCATTTTTTCCCACACCTATCCCCTCCACTCTCAATTTATAAATTAAAAAAAAAAAAAAACTCATAAACATAAAAAAAAAATAAAAACAATTGAGTTCTAATATTATAAAAGTTTTCTAAAACATAGCAATACAATAATTCAAGTATTAAAATTCATAAATAATTAAAAAATAACAATACAACACTTATAAATTATAAAGAATTAAAATCTTTATCATAAATATATTAATTTAATAATATAACATCAAAAGACATCAATATTTAAAGTTTGAAAGTTAAAAAGTATATTTGCAGTATAAATAAAAACCTATAAAATAATTTTTTTAATTTTTATATATAAACAGAGCAAGGTCTTCCAATACCCAATCCTACCCCTTGAACCCATTTTGGGAGAAGGATTTAACTCCCATCTTTGGCCCTATTTGCCATGCAAAATGGGTAACACCTAAAGACATCAATATTCAAAGTTTGAAAGTTAAAAAGTATATTTGCAATATAAATAAAAATCTATAAAATTGTTTTTAAAATATTTTTTTAATTTTTATATATAAACAAAGCAAGGTCTTCCAATACCCACTCCTACCCTTGGACCCATTTTGAGGGAAGGATTTAACCCTCATCCTTGGCCCTATTTGCCATGCAAAATGGGTAACACCAAAAGACATCAATATTTAATGTTTGAAAGTTGAAAAGTATATTTTCAGTATAAATAGAAACCTATAAAATTATTTTAAAAATAATTTTTTAATTTTTATATATAAACAGAGCAAGTTCTTCCAATACCCACTCCTACCCCTGAACTCATTTCGAGGGAAGGATTTAACCCCATCCTTGGCCCTATTTGCCATGCAAAATGGGTAACACCAAAAGACATCATAAATTTAAAGTTTGTAAGTAAAAGAGTAATGTACATTCTCAACATTTTCGAAAAAAAACCCTACATAGCAAGCTATAACTAGTGAGTAAAAAATTGATGTTAGTGGTGGGTTCAAATTATAACTAGTAGCAACTTGTCTCATAGGATTTATTGTGAAATTGTTATAAAGATATTGTGGACACAACATTACTTAGGAGATATTTGATTCACCGTAATGTGATACACATTTCAATCATATTACTGTAATATTTCCATATGATGTTTGGTTTGTTTATTTTTATCTAACATTACCATAATCTAAGATTACAAAAAAATTCACATTAACATAACTTATAGAAAAAAGTTATCCCTACCCATAGATTTTTAATTACAAAATTTTCCTTGGATATAGTTTCAATTTTCAAGAACAATATTGAAATCACTTGTCCTAACCTATTGTACTCTCTCTCTCTCTCTCTCTCTCTCTCTCTCTCTCTCTCTCTCTCTCTCTCTCTCTCTCTCTCTCTCTCTCTCTCTCTCTCTCTCTCTCTCTCTCTCTCTCTCTCTCTCTTTGTGAAGAAATTATGTGTCTATGACTTTGTGTGTAAGTTATGTATTCCAGGGTTTCAAGCTTGATGTGATTCTTTTAAGGAGGCAAGTTCAGTGGGTTTTCATCATTTATTTGGTTCCTAAGTTAATTTTTTAGGACCATCAAGTGTGATTGTAAACACAACGCGAAGATAGCTTTGCTGGCCAAATTGGCCATTTACCACTTTTCGTGGAAATTATTAGCAACATACCACTGTTTGCAAAATAAGTAGCAATATACCACTTTTTTTGAAACTCAAGTTCATGAAACTCAAGTTTGCTATGTAAATCGAGTTTTAAATACTCGAGTTTTATAATAAAAATAAAATAAAATTAAAAAAAAAAAAAAAAAAAAACTTGTGCTAATGTGGTAAATGCTCTCTTTTGTACTTCTATGGTACTCGAGCTTACCAAGCTCGAGTTTCTTATTCCTTTTTTTTTCTCTCGATAATCAACAAATAAACATAAACATAAAAATAAGTAATTTTTTTCATTTGAACGCACAAACATATGTAGTGAACACACAAAAATAAGTAACTTTACTGACAAAAATTCACCTCCAAATAACCATCAAACTTAACCCTTTTCCATTGAACTCCAAGTTTATCTATCCAAATATAGTATCAATAAGAAATTTCAGATTTGATAATAAATATTTCTTGTTTACCTTGATTAACTACAATAACTTTCTTTTTAAATATCAAATTGTCCATTGCTCAAATATTGCATTCACTTTAAGGGCTTTTACCTGGATTTTCTTGGCTAGGTTTTCACTTCTTAGTGCTAGCTTGGCTTTTGCTTTTTATGAACTACCGAAAATTTTGTGTTTGTTGAATAAATGCATGCTAAAATTGATTAGAGAATGAGAGAGAGACCTGATGCTTCAGCACTATGGCTGAAACTATTTGTCAAAACGCACTGTAGTATAGTACTAAAAACTAGCTACAAATCAAATTGTCCATATATCTATATTTATACATAATATATGCAAGTTGTACAGAGAACTCATAGTTCATGTCTATACTTTAGTCATTGAGATTGTCTGCGTGTGATTTTGATATGAAATTTACATTTGAATACACAAGTTGGGACTTGGGAGAGTATGACAAATTACTCGCAAGTATTTTTAGATGCACTTCAAGGGTTGGAAAATAATTTCCCATAACTTCCATGTGGTAATATCATTGCCCATTATATTTACAATTTTCATGCTTAATTCTCTCTCTCTCTCTCTCTCTCTCTCTCTCTCTCTCTCTCTCTCTCTCTCTCTCCCTCTCTCTCTCTCTCTCTCTTTGTGGCATGTGCGCTTGCTAGTTGGCTATTATTTGGTTGATTCACGTTAACCATGCACTGAGTTTTTTTTTTCTTTTCCTTTTTTTTTTCTTTTTTTTACCTCCATTCTATATTGAGAGATTCGATATACAAGACTTTTGAGGTGGGAGTTGTCCAATGGGTTCTTGGCATTTAAAATGCACAATTTTCAATTTTATAAAATGATGGCTTATTATAGATCATGTCACAAAGGGAATGTGATGAGAACTTGTTGCCCACTTCATAACTTCATTCGAATGGCAACAAGAAAAAATCACTAGCTTGTTTACTAAATTCAATGCATATATAGGGGCTCTATTTTATTTAATATAATATAATTCATCAAAAAAGATGTTGAGGGCCCTATTATTGACATTGAATGTAGGAATAACATAAGTGAGTCATAACACACTATTACCATCTTCCCTCAGCTCCCATTTTGCCTCTGGTTTGACGAGAGTCATGGCTCCAATTTTGCCCTTATAGCCAAGCTCCATGAGATAAGTTTCATACACTACTAATTGGTTGAGAATGTGTGCTTAAGATAGGAGTCTTGTAAAAAATAAAACGTGGGTTTATAATTAAGTGTTTAATTATCTTGGAAATTATGATAGTGCTTTCAATATTTATTTGAGACTGTGGATTTTAGTTAGCTCAACTGGTAAAATCTCTGATAGTTGAATAAGAGATTTGGAATTCAATTCCCGCCTACATCAAAAACTGATTGATGTCTTGGTTTAATGATAAAGAGCTATCATTAAGAGTGGACACCATAGGCTGAAACTTTTTTTTAGAGAAAAATCCCCGACGGGGTAAAGAGTATATTATTGCAGCCTTAAAAGATCAGGCTAGTAAACATCAAGAACATCTGTAGGAACAGACTCGATCTAGACAAGAAAAGGACTTCTGGTAGCCCTTCTAGTAATTTTATGGGCAACACAATTCCCTTCTCTGTGAATGTGCTTAACTGAAATAAAGGAAAAGTTGGAAACATAAACTTAATATCTTGCAGTACATGACCTATATAAGAATAATCCATGTAGTCACCAAGAATAGCAGTAATAACTGTTTCAGAGTCACCTTCCATAACCACCTTATCAAACCTGAGTTCCTTAGCAAACACCAAAGCCCAGCAAGCTGCTAGCGCTTCCACTATCTCCACCGAAGCAGGTGATGGAATTTGTTATGAGAGAGCAGCCATAACTAATCCCTGTTCATTCCGGATTATCATACCGATGCCAGCTAGTCCATCTTGTGAGAAAATTGCATCGTCGAAGTTTGCCTTCACACATGGCGCACTAGGAGGCCTCCATTTTACTGCACGGGTTGTCCTTGGAATTTCAATATGAATGGGGCATAGTTGCTGAAATTCTTGGAGAGCACCATATGCCTTGGAAGGAATCTGAATGAGCAGCAACACAGTCTCACCCACTCTGACCTTGTTTCGATGCTGCCAAACTTCAAAGATCATCATAGCAAAAAGATCAAATGAAGACTTTTCTATGGAAGCACGTTCAAGAATCTCGAAGAAACTGGAGCAGGTACCCGTTTCTGTCATTAGCTTACTGAAATGCACTTTCCACACATCCTTTAGATTCGGGTAAGACCAAAGGGCATGCAATGTGTCCTCTGGTTGTACCTTGCATTCCGAACACATAGCTTCAGTCAAGATTTGCCTTCGAACCAGGTTCACCGGAGTAGGCAAAGAATTGGTCCTAGCTCGTCACATAAGAGATTTAACCCCATTTGGAACACGCATGCACCAAATAGCTTTCCAAACATTTGAGTTTACCCCACCATTAGGTGTGTCTAGAAGCTTCGGTTCGTCTTGTTCCATCAGAAGACAATAACTTGACTTGACCGAGAAGACTCCATCACGGGTGTAAGGCCAAAAAGGAAGGTCATCCCGATCAAACAAGCTATTAATCTCTACCACCTTCCAGCACCTGTCAACATGGTTAATTAAGCTGGCATGGCTTTTTATGGCAGGGGAGAGGACTTTGCCTTGTCGAGACCTAGGCAGCCATGCATCATGGAAAATTCTCACTTGAGAACCATTCCCAATCCTCCATTTCAATCCATGTTTAATGAGTTCTCTCCCTTTCAAAATTCTCTTCCAAGCAAAAGACCCTTTTATTTTCCTTAACATCAAAAATTGACCCATGTGGGAAAAATTTTGATTTAATGAACCTGAAAAATAGAGAGTCTTGATTTTGTAATAGTCTCCAAACTTGCTTGGCTAACATGGCATCGTTAAATTTTTGGAGCTCTCGAAAACCCATGCCTCCAATAGCTTTTGGCCTACACAAAGTATGCCATTTTACCCAATGAATACGCCTCCTAGTACCATGTTGACCCCAGCAAAATTTTCTAATCATAATCTCTATATTGTGACAAAGTGTAGTGGGAAGTTTAAAGAAACTCATAGAGTAAACGGGGATCGCTTGTACCACTGCCTTTAAAAGAACTTTCCTACCAGATTGGGAAAGGAACTTTTCTTTCCACCTTTGGAGCTTAGACCATATCAATCTTTAATGTAGGCCAAGCTTGCTTTCTTATGCCTACCCGTAAAAGATGGCAAGCCTAAGTATTTTTCATACTGCTCAATCTCAGGTACCCCTAACAGATCTTTAATGAAGTCTTAGACCTCACTATTCGTGTTTTTACTGACAAACAATGTGGTTTTCTCTCTATTTAGCTTTTGTCCAAAAGCTTCTTTATAAATAGCAAGAAGGTTTTGGATGTGTGTACATTCCTAGATTGATGCTCTGTAGAAAAGCAAGCTATCATCTGCAAAAAAATAAGTGGGTTAATCTAGGGCCATTTCTACAGATAGATATGCCTCTAATATCACTAGAAGTAGCAGCTTTAGAAATTAAACCATGTAAACCCCCAGTGCAAAGAAGGAAGAGGTAAGAAGATAGAGGGTCCCCCTGTCTCAATCCTCTACTAGGGTGGATGGTTTGTGAAGGCTCCCCATTAATCAAAATAGAGTAAGAGACAGTAGTAATACACTCCATCATAAGATCAACCCATCTACTGTGAAGACCCATCTTTCTCAACAAGCATTCCAAGAAAGACCATTCAACTTGATCATAAGACTTGCTCATGTCAAGCTTAAGAGCCATAAAACTTGTAGAACCATTTTGCTGAGTTTTCATGTAATGCAAAGTTTCGGAAGCCATAAAAATATTATCTGTGATCACCCGCCCAGCTTGGAAAGCACTTTGATTCTCAGAAACAATAGATGGCAACAAAGGTTTCAAAAGATTAGCTAGAACCTTTGAAATCAATTTATAAATTACATTGCAAAGACTTATTGGTCTAAACTCATAAATTTTTTTAGGATTCTTCACTTTGGGAATAAGAGTAACATAAGTGTAATTAAACTTTTTTGGAATGTGACAGAAATTTAAATAATCCTGGACAACTTTAGAGACATCATCACCAATCAAGGGTCAGAAAGATTGAAAGAAGAGGAGCCTTAAGTGAGGCCATCTCCTTCAAAGCAAGATTAACCTCCTCTTTTGTAAAATCTCTAGTCAGGTTGGTATTCATACCCTCAATGACTAAAGGTTGTATCACTTCCAAAATACTAGGGGCATTGGCTGGTCTTTCATATGTGAACAACCTTGTATAAAATCCAACTATGATGTCAGCCACTTGAGCATTATCTGTGCACCAAGAATTTGTATCATCAAATAATCTCACCATAGGCTGAAACTCTCTAAAAAAAAAAAATTTATTTGAGACTAACACGTAAAACTTAAATTGTTACTATGCCAACAACAAGGAAAATTCTAGTGCCACTACTTTGTGCACAACTTTGTGCACAACTCACCCACGTGGCGAGTTGTGGTTAGTGGAAGGATGATGGTGTGTCACCCCTCCACCAACCACAACTCACCACGTGGGCGAGTTGTGCACAAAGTAGTGGCACCAGAACCACTCCAACAACAACCCAACTCTTTGTTTTGTTATTTGCATTATTGCTTTAAGGTTTGAAGATCAACTCCAGCATCTTTGTGGCAATAATAAAGAACTTCTTTCACGTGCTGGTTAGTTTTCCACACTCTTTGTAACTTTAGTTTTAGTGTGCTTTTGACTAATAATTAAAAATATTATACATAGTGTGCTTTTTGACGAATACTTGTACTAATCAACTGAGTAGTCCCACCTTTTGACTCTCTTAGAGGACCAAGAGTCACCAATCTCCCATTTCCGAAGAATAATTGTAGCCATCCCTATGTCCAAAAAGAAACCACACGGTTCTCTTGACCATCCACGCGGGCTTCCCCGCGCAATGCTATGTACACTTCCACTCCGATGTCCATCTTTTATATCGCTCTCAGTCGCAGCTTCGCATACACTTCTAAGTTTTGTCACAGTCTACCATGCTAAACTCTGGTAGATTTTACGTTTACCTATTCTCAGTGTCCTTCTTCTTCAATTACCTAACAATTACAGTCACTGCTAAGCCCTCCCCTGCATACTCCTCTATCAATGATAATTATGATATCATGCTTAACTGTGGCTCCTCCGGCATCTCAACTGACCCAGATGGCCGAGAGTGGACTGGAGATGTAGGTATTCACACAAAATTTGTTTCCTTAGAACAATCTAATAACACCTTTATACTCTCCAATCCCCATGGCTCATCCATTGATCGTGACCCTTACAAAACCGTTCGAATCTTTCATTCTCAATTCACCTACACATTTCGTGTTAGTCCTGGCCAAAAATTCATAAGATTGTACTTTAACCCTTCTACATACCATGATAATTTCGATATGTCTAAGGCCGTTTTCATTGTTACTACTGGTCCCTTCACTCTACTTAGCAATTTCAGTATAGGATCAAAATCCCTTGTCAAAGAATTTTGCGTGAATGTGCTGCAGAATCAGACACTGAACATAACCTTCACTCCATCTATAAATACTTCATATGCATTTATAAATGGGATTGAAATTGTCTCGATGCCCACCAGCCTTTACTACAGTCAATTTGGGGATAAAGGTGCACGTCTTGTCGGCCATAACTCTCAGTTCTATATCCGAAACAACAGTGCTCTTGAGATGATTTACCGACTAAACGTAGGTGGGCACTCCATTTCACCAATAAATGACTCCGGCAAGCTTTTTCGGAAATGGCTTAATGACACCGACTTCTTTCTTGCTTCAAATGTATACTCCATTAGTAATGGGGCAATTCAGATCTACTACACAAGCATACCTCCTTACACAGCACCAAAGGAAGTCTATCAGACCGCCCGAATTACAAGAACATCGGAAGACAACAAACGGTACAATCTTACTTGGAGATTGCCAGTGGACTCGGGGTTCAAATACCTCGTGAGACTCCACTTCTGCAAAATCCAACCGGAGGTAAAGCAGAGAAGTAACAAAGGGTTCCGAATTTCCATAAGAAATAAGACAGTGGAGAATTCTGCTGATGTTATCACTCGGAGTGGTGGGCAAGGCATTCCGGTGTATGGGGACTATGTTGTGATGATACCAAATAAAAGGAGTAATGGTAAGACCCCTCTCTTTATAGAGCTTCGTCCTAATGCTAATTCAAGCTCTGGTTATTCTGATGCTATCCTCAATGGTCTCGAGTTGTTCAAATTGAATAACTCTGATGCCAATCTCGCGGCTCCCAATCCTGAAGTTCCACACCCTCCTTCCCCTTCCCCTTCCCTATCTCCGCTCAAATCACCTGCCCCACAACCACTACCTTACAAGAATTCCAAGAGCGGCACAAAATCAGTAATCTTCATTGAAGCCACTGTAGGTGTTATATCTGTCATATTTCTCTCGGGCTTAACAATTATCTGGCGAAGGATGAGAACAAAGTCCATCAAAAGTGAAACACCGCCAATTCTACAAGCTGTCGGCCGTCGCTTCACTCTCCAAGAAATCAAGACTGCCACAAACAACTTTGACCGGGACCTTATCATTGGAAAAGGTGGCTGTGGTTATGTATTGAGAGGTTACATCGATCATGAACACACCCCAGTTGCGATCAAGGTTTTCGGGCCAACTTCAAGTCAAGGGTTTCGCGAATTTCAGACAGAGGTCGAAATGCTTTCAAGGCTTAGCCACCCCCACCTGGTCTCGTTGATCGGTTACTGCAACGATGAACGAGTCAAAATTATTGTATATGAGTTAATGGCTCACGGAGCACTTCGTGATCATCTTTACAAAACAGATAATCCTCCATTGTCATGGAAGCAGAGGTTGGAGATTTGCATTGGTGCCGCTCGGGGAATATTGTACCTTCATGAAGGTGAGGAGCACGCAATCATACACCGCGATGTCAAGACCAGCAACATTCTTTTGGACCAAAATTGGGTACCCAAAGTTTCAGACTTTGGGCTTTCACGATTGGGCCCTACAGGACTGTCACATAGCCACGTCACAACTGAAGTGAAGGGTACATTCGGGTATATGGATCCAGAGTATTTTTATACTCATCGTCTATCTGTAAAGTCTGATGTTTATGGGTTTGGGGTGGTGTTGTTTGAGGTGCTGTGTGCTAGACAAGCCGTGGATATGGGCCTAAATGATGAGCAACAAAGTTTGGCATATTGGGCTCATTCGTGCTTTGAAGAAGGTACACTTGACAAGATCATTGATCCTCATCTGATTGATCAAATATCACCAGAGTCTTTGAAGATGTATGCAAATATCGCATACAAATGTGTGTGTGAAGTTAGAGATCAAAGACCCAAAATGGTTGAAGTGTTGAGGGCTCTTGAGTTTGCAAAGGAGTTGCAAGAAATTGCTGATAATGGAGGCCACGGGGTCATGATTAATGAGGAATTTCCACTATGTGTGGGAGAAAATCAGGTGGTGTCAAGACCAAGGAAGAAAGGTGAGATGGGGCAATCGTGTCCAACATTTTGGAACAAAAGTACATCACAAAAAGAGCTTCTTAGATTTTTAAGTGAGAAGGTGGGGCTGAAGTGGGTCAAATCACCAAAGCTAGGTTGTTTTTTTGCAGCCTCTGAGTACAATGCCTTGCCACGTATTGAAGTGCAATTGCCGGATCTAAGTAGGTGCGGCCCATATACCACACCTGAGAAGTATGTAATTGAAATCTCGAAAATTGAAGAACCATAATGCTACAAGTGCTTTCACTTTCACTTTCACTTTCACTTTCTTTTCTTTTTATTTTTTGCCAAATAGTGGTTCAATTAAAAAAGAAAAGTAACTATAGGGTCAATAATGCAAGCACTCCTTCCATCAAAAATAAAAATAATGCAAACACTCTCGTTGCTTTTTGGTTGACATGGACAATTTGAAGAAGTGAACATGTTCTGGTACCCTTTTTTTTTTTTTTTTTTTTTTGAGAAAAAAATGTTCTTGTACCTTATGCTCTTATATTTACCTAGTATTAAAACCCCCCCATTAAAATTATATGTTTGGGTACACGTGTAAATAAATTTAAGGTATTTCTTGGTTTTATGGTCCAAGAACCAACTATTACCCTTTAGGCAAAGTCTTAACCGAGATTTTAGGCTTTAAGTTACAGAATGACGGTGTAAAATTGTTTGACAAATACCGGGGCTCAATTCGAAAATTAGTTATCTTTATTTCATTCTCTATTAAAAACCTAATAAAAAAGATAGGCCAAGAATTACTTAGCTTTGGCTTACAAGAAAATAACATATTTAATAATAAAATCCCCTCTAAATTCAAATTCTACCATATAAGGGACCTACTTTCCGACCTCATATCTCACTTCATATGCCTCCATATCAATTGTTGCATCCAAATGTTATTTTAACACACAAAAACTTACTTTTTCTACTTTAATATAACACTAGTTATTGTCCCACTCTTTGCACAATTTTTTTTATTCAACTTATTATAATTTATAAATATTATAAGTAGACATGTTATGAAAAAAAAAAAAAAAAACGCTATTTATTAGAGAGAAAAGATATTATTATTATATATGGAAGGTTTTTGTCATTATTTTACTTGGTCCTCCATTAATTGTGTCTGAAATTTATTAAAATTTTTTTTCCCTTTAAAAATATAACTTACACACACACGCAAATAGTTCATAACAGGAGTGCCATTAGATTTGCCATATAACCAAAAAAATAAATAAATAAATAAATAAAAATGAAAAGAGCAATTGTAACCTTATCTATGGAGAATATCAACAACAATAAAACTCCATTAAGATAAATGATGTGGGAAGTTTTGTACCTCTCCTTTTATCGCTAATTAAAAAATAAAGTTTTCAAATAGAACTCTAACAATATCAAGAGAAGGGAAACTCGCGAATTCCATGTCTCTTTCTCTTGGCTTTAAAATTTTGTTGAATTTTTCGGTGACTTTATATCTACGAAGGACATCAACAACAAAGTTACAATAAACTAATTTATTTATCAAAGGAAATAGAAAAAACTTGAAATTGGAAAAGAAATTTGATAGAAGAATGCCAAAAGGAAAAGAGTAAATAACCTAAAAAAGAATGAGAAGTTAACAAAGACATACCTTTGTCAAGATTTTTTTTTTTTTTTTTTTTTTTTTTTTTTTGCAATTGGAATTTGTAGTGTTATATGTTAACATATAGTGCAATTATCATTTATTATTAATAACATTTAAGATTTTCTTTTTTTTTTTTTTTGGGTTTTTAGAGTAGATGAGTTTAAAGAAAATGAGGAGTTATAAGTTACAAATGATGATATAACAATCCATTAATTTTTATTTTCCATTGGAAGTATTAACTCCTTAATTATACCTATGGGTTACAACTTACAACCCAATCCATTAAATTGTAGTTCTTTTTATGTTTCCATGTGTAATGTAAAAGGCCATTAAAAAAAAGTGTGCAACACAAAAGGACATGTATCCATGTTTAATTCGCATGTTGGTAGTTTTTTGTTTTCATGTGAAGATAAAAGGATGTAAATCACTTTATTGTATTAATTACATATTCATTTATTTACCCTAAAACTTAAGTGACAATGATAATGACTACAATACTCAGAGAAGGGTAATTAATTACTTTTTTTTCCCCCTAAAACTCAAATAAAAATAATAGTTAATACCACTACACATCTTTGGTGCAATGGTCACTACACAAGTATAAGTACTTGTGAGATGTGGGGGCAAAGGTGGAGATTTAAGTTTCCAAGAATAATTTTTACACACATATACAGTTAAGTTAGATTAGAGTGAAATTTCTATCTTATATTAAAAAAAAAAAAAAAACAAAACACAATAGTTAATAAATAGGTGTGTTAAGACATGTTATTTAAAAAAATAAAAAAATAATAAAAAGATAATTAGATATAAAATTTAATCTTAACATTTCTTTTTTTGGCTAGCCCATCATTTTAGAAAGTAGTCTATTTCTTTTAATTAGTATATATAATTAGATGTTTCTCCAATACAAAAACCTATATAATTAAATAATTATAAATAATAAAAAAAAGGTCTATTATTTCAAAATATTTTTTTAAAGATTTTATGCAACGTTTATTGGGGCTTCAATTGTAAATGAAATTTTTTTTAAAATAATAATAATAATTCTATTTTATAATTACATTGTTCATTTATCAAATGTGACTAGTAAATAGCAATATATATATATATATATATATATATATAGTAAGTAAATGATAAATACATGCACCATCACCTTTAATAGTATTAAATACAAAATACTTATAATGTACCATGAATTTAGGAATAAATGTGTTACCACATGTTAAATGTGATGTGTTATGGACAAATTGTTACTAAACATGTAGCACTATTTGTCCATATCATTCTAAATGGATAGAAGATTACGCCATTTGTCATCATTAAGTGCATCTATCAACTGTGTTGTTACGACATATGTGATTCACTTGTTAGGAACATATGTCACTATTTTATGTAATTTGCTAATCCTTTGACAAAACGCACTTTACTTGTAATTAGGCAGATCTAGGCGTTTTTAATACTTCAAGAAATTGTGTTTCAAGATCAAGTGTTGAAGTTATCAAGTCTGTTCCAAGAAACAAGCTGAGAAGTGCAAGTTCATTAAAACTCGACAGCAAACATGTGTCGAGGTTTAAGAAGTTGTTCAGCCCGTGTGCTCGACAGCTACTTGACACCTCCTATCTGTCAAGGTTTAAGCCAAAAACATAAATTCTAATATGTTTTCTTGGAATCCGTGAATGTGTTTTTGGGACCTTTTTTCTCCTAACCTTAGACATATAAAATGATTATTTTAAAGGCCGTCAAAGAGGTCACAAGTTGTGCAAGATTTGAGAAAAGTCTGTTCAAGCAAATTGTGATTGGAGACAAAGTTTTGCCATAGTTCATCTCTTTTGAAGAAGTTGCTGTGTATGTGTACCGTAGGGTTTTGTGACCAAATATCTTCTTGATCTTCATCATGTGAATGAAATGAAGAACTTTACAGCCAACAACCTTCTTTAGTTAGTGATTGAAGTCGCGTACTGGGATCCGCGCAATTGGTTAGTCACGTACTTGAGAGTCATGCATCAAAAGGAGAAATTGTCACTACAGAACAAGTCTAATTGGGTATTAGGGTAAGAGTTCAACTGTAGGTTGGTATAAGGTACTGAGATTCATTTACTTGTAACCGCTTGTTATGATAATAGTGGAGTTTCGGGAGTGGTAACCTTAAAATCACCCGGTGGGGTTTTTGCCGTGTTGGTTTTCTCATTCGTAAACAAATTACCATGTCAATTTATTTTCCGCTGCACTTAGTTTAATTGGTAATTTGTTTGTGCTACCACGCATTTGCATGTTAATTTAAATAATTAATAAACTTGACTAATTAATTAATTAATTCATCACAATGGATCAATTCGTTTTTGGCCTATCATGTGTGATCCAACTTTTAAAATATATTATAGATATTATAAATTATAGATTTGACAATACACTCTACATTAATTGTTCTATTTTCATGTACCATTCTTTTTATTATTATTATTTTTCTCTCTCCTTCTCTTCCTCACCAGCTTATCACATCTCTTTATTCACTCTCTTCCCTTCATTGGATTGCCTCTCCCTCATAAACCAAACAAGCACTATCCCCACCATCACCACCATCACCATCAAAACTCATCACCACCACCACTATCACCATCAAACCCACAACCATTACCACCACCACTACCTCTCTCATAAACCAAACAACCACCATCCCCACAAATATCACCATCACCATCAAACACACAACCATCACCACCACCTCTCAAACCCCATCACCATCACCACCTCTATCAAAACTCATCACCATCAAATCCAATACATTATTTAGTATATATATATATATATACACACACACACACACATATATATTTCTAGTAGCATAAATTGATCAAATTGTTTAGCATAAAAAGTAGACTAAATTACATTTTTACCCTTAAATTTCGAGTTTGTTTTTATTTTGGCCTTTCCTATAATCTTGTTTTAAAATTTCATTTTCTCTCTTCGTGTTTAATTTCATTGGTAAATGTATAACTTTAATTGTCAAAAATGTATTTTAGTTTGAAAAGTGAGATGAGTAAATATACAATTCTATTAAAATTTATTAACATATTATCTTGGTCCCTAAACTTTATCAAAAAGAATTCATTATAATTTTGTAAAGATTTTTTTTTTTTTTTAAAGATAGAAATTTTACTCTAACCTAGTCTAAGTGTATATGTGTGTCAAATTTCCTCCTAAAAACTTGAAACCCGACTCTTACCCCCTACACACCATAAGCACTTATACTTATAGGGTGTGTGGTGTTGTATTTTTTTTCAATGGTTTAAAGAAAAAAATATGGATGAAAGAAGAATTTATTTCAAGACAAAAAAAATGGTAAAGTTTAAAACTAAAATAATATTTTAGCCTAAAACTTTTAAAAAACTATTCATAAACTAACTTAGAACTAGGTAGGGTGGCACGTGCAAGGCACATGCTAGCTCTTGAGTGAGAAAATTAAAATAAAATTTTTATTTGAAGAAGTATGAAACTATATACATAAAAAATATATGTCATACAAAGTTAACTTTATTCTTATAATAATTTTAATAGCTAATCACACGTAAATTAAAGTTATGGCAGCAATTTAACATATAAATATCTATTTTACTATAATAGTTTTTTAGTACTTATTTGATAAAGGCAATATCCACTCACTAAAAACTTCTAAGAATGATAATGAATATCATCATCTTCCAACAATAAGCAACTAAGTGTTGCTAAGACATTGTCACAATATTTAAATTTTCGTAATGAATGATGCAATATGCTACAATTGAAGTTTTTTCATCAAATACCTTCAACCATACACAGTGAAAATTTTTTCATTCATACTTTCTTCTTTATCATTCTACATGAGTCTAGGTGCAATATTTAGTTTACTTAGTTTTTAATGAACACCCATTTTAGGCAAGAAAAAAAAAGGCATTTGTCGTCGAATGACTCGAATTTCTCATTAGATAAATTATAATTTTCGAAGATCTAAACTTAGAAAATCAATGTTCTTTAGGTAATAAATAAAACACCTTATTTCACCATTCCAACTTTTTAAGCATTACTACCATCTAAAACTCAAAATACGTGAAGAAAATTTTGAAATGTTAAAATTTAGTTGGAGTATTTTAGACATTACACAATGTAATATTTTAAGAATCATAAACTTTTATTAGGGTTTAACTAAGAAAATAATCATATGACATTTTTGTTCTTTTCCAAAATATTAAAGGGAAAATTTTTTTTATTCTAAAGTTTAAGGAGGAATTGTAAACTACTCTAAACATAAAGGATGAAAAGTGTTTTTATCCTAAGTTTTTTATTTATTTATTTTGTGTAAAACTATGTGTTTTTACTTAAAATGGTGTGTAAAGATAAAAATACAATAAAAAATACAAAAAGTCAACCCAGGGAATTTTGGCTCAATAAAGTTGACTAAATTAAAATATAAAAAAAAACATTTCTAAAAATACAACATAATGGTACAACATTTTCGTAATGCCTTTATAATTTTGTTATATTCTATTTTAACTCGTAAAGAATTGACACTTTAGTAGTTGTGAAAATATTATGATGACAACAAAATGTCATAATATTTTCACAAGAGAAATACTATATTCACAATATTTTTATAACAAATTATAAAGTAGTAAGTTGTTATGGGTTGTTGTTGGTAGGAAAATAAAAGTAATTTCATTGGTAAGTTTAAATTAGAACTAATAAGAATTTACCATCTATAATTTATTATAAAAGTGTTGTGATAATATTGCATGTTCAATAGACGATATTCCTCCCCTCCTCCCAAAAAAGAGGCTAGTTTTCACAAGAGAGATGTTATGTTCACAACATTTTCATAAAAAATCATAAATTAATAGGTTGTTACCGGTAGGCAAAAAAAATATTTTCATTGATAAGTTTAAATTAGAACCAATAACAATTTACCATCTATAATTATTTATAAAAGTGTTGTAAAAAATGTTATAGATGTCGCACTTTTTTTTTTTTCACAATACCTTTATTTCTAGTTGTGGTTGGTTCCAGTATGCTTTTTTTTTTTTTTTTTTTTTTTTTTTTTTTTTTTTTAGCTTATAAGTAATTAATACCTCAACAATTGTGAAAATATTATGGCTATTTGTTTTGATGATATTTTATTCTTTTAGGGTAACAGCTATGAAGATAAATAAAATAAAAAACATGTTCAATAGGCAATATTTCCAAAAAAGAAAAATGAAAACTAGTGAAACTGTTTGGATTCAATAAACCGAAAACTATTATAGTTTTGCTATTGTAGCTTTGAGCATTGACCTTTTTTATATAAAGAAGTTTAAATTAAAACCAATAACAATTTACCACCTATAATTTTTTATGGAAATGTTGTGAAAAATGTTATAGATATAGCATTTCTTTTTCCACAATAACTTTATTTTTAGTTGTGGTTAGTCCGAGTATGATATTTTTATAATTTTATTTTGACCTATAAGGACTTAACACCTCTAACAATTGTGAAAATATTATGACAATTTGTTATTTAGTAGAATCCAACAAGCAATGTTAACAGAAAAAAAGGGCTAGCGGAACAGTGCCACTTGAACAAACCAAATGCACGGTTGCTTTACTCATTTACACTTTCTATATATAGAAATTTAAATTAAAACTAATAACAATTTACCACTATGATTTCTTATGGAAATGTTGTAAATGTAACACTTCTTTTTCCACAATACCTTTATTTGTAGTTGTGGTTAGTCTTAATATGATAGTATTTTTTTAATTTTATTTTGACCTATAAGGACTTAACACATCTAACAATTGTAAAAATATTGTGACAATTTGTTATTTTAATAGAGTTTAATAGGCGATGGTAGCAAAAAAGAAAAAAAGAAAAAGAAAAGAAAGGGCTAGTAGAACAGTGACACTTGAACAAACCAAATGCACGGTTGCTTTACTCATTTACACTTTCTATATATAAAAATTTAAATTAAAACTAATAACAATTTATCACTATAATTTATTATGAAAATGTTATGAAAAATATTGTAAATGTAGTATTTCTTTTTCTACAATACCTTTATTTTTAGTTGTGGTTGGTCTCAACATGATATTTTTGTTATTTTATTTTGACCTATAAGGACTTAACACCTCTAACAATTGTGAAAATATTGTGATAATTTGTTGTTTTAATAGAATTTAACATGCGATATTAACAAAAAAAAGAGAAAAGAAAAAAGAAAAAAAGAAAGGGCCAATGGAACAGTGTCACTTGAACAAACTAAATGCGTGGTTGCTTTACTAATTTACACTTTTTATATATAGAAATTTAAATAAGAACTAATAATAATTTACCACTATAATTTATTATGAAAATATTATAAATATAGCACTTCTTTTTTTACAATACCTTTATTTTTAGTTAATAAGATTGGTTTCAGTATGATATTTTTGTTATTTTATTTTGACATATAAACACTTAACACTTCTAACCATTGTGAAAATTGTGAAAATTTGTTGTTTTAATAAAGTTGACCCGGCAATATTATAAAATTAAAAAAAAAAAAAAAAAGAAAAGAAAAAGGGTAGCGGTATAGGAACAGCGCCACTTAATAAACCAATTGTTCCTTTACTCATGGCGCTTTATTTTTATATATATATACATATATATATATATATATATATATATATATATAAAAGTGTTTAAAACGTCAAATTTATTTTCATATTTCATAATATATTTATTTTTAGTTGGGATTGGTTTTGGTATGATATTTGTTTATTTTATTTTAGTTTATAAAAAATTAACACCTTAAAAATTGTAAAAATATTGTGAAAATTTGTTGTAATAATATTTTAATAACTAATATAGAGAAAAAAAAAAGTAAAAAAAAAAAGCGTGCTCAGACTCTTTAGACGATATTAAAAATAAAAATAAATAAATAAATAAAAAAAGTGAAAAGTTTGGTTGAATAACGTGGGACCTCGTGTGTTTGTTTCTTAAAAAAAAATTCTATTTCAATCATACTTACCATTTCTGCTGTCGGTAGGGGTAGTGGTGTCTTCGACGGCGTTCGTGTACAATATAATATTAAAATTATATAAACCAGTATGAATAAAAAAAAAAAATCATTGAAGAGTTTTTTTACAATCTTTCTTCGCTGAATATTTTTTTCCTTCTTTCAATTGGTCCATAAAACTTGCTGGATCAAACTTTCATTAGCAGCAGAAGGAAAATTAGAAGTTTCAGAATTCAGAGCACTGCCTACCCGTACACATTTTTAATTTTATAATAATAATAATGATTAGATCAAAGGGAGATCATAAAATCACATATCCAACACAGATAATTGAACTTTTAAATACATATAACAGGGATAAGAAAAAAGGCATAAGTAAAAACTTAAAAGATAAATAGCATATCAGACAGATTATTCAAGCAGAGCTGCTAGCCAGACATATATAAAATCTTACACGGTAGATATAAATATATATTTTTTTATGTCTAGCAACCTCTTCGTTTGTACTTGTCACATGTTTCTGGGACGCGTTGACCGTTGCCCTGAGGAAGACAATTCTTATATGGCTTTCTCGAACAGAAAACTTTGTTTCTGTTGCGAGAGCCATCCGTGCCATGCACAAATTCATAGTTAACGAGCATTCTGCTAATCTGTGAGTCAAACATGAACTCCGAATCGTCGACAGGGCCGTCGAGACTGGAGGAGGAGGTGGTGGTGTTGATGTTCAGTGAGGCAGCAGCTCCACAGTAATTAAGGTGGAGCAAAATAACAAACATGAATAGGACTGCCACAAAGGGACCTCTCTTTGCTGTTTTTTCCACCATTTCTGCACACTCAGTGGGAGTCTTGAGAGGAATTTGTGAGTGGCTGATAAGAGATGATGATTTAAAGAAGTCCCTCTGAATAAAGAAGCACTGGACATTGGACTAAAGTTCACAAGATTCCTCTTTTGTTTTGGTGAGATGTCAACATAGCCCCTTCATAGCATGTTGTGGGCCAGTTTTGTTGTGAGCAGCTGGCCAGGTCCACACGTATAACAAGCGAATGGTTTAGGATCCACACAATCCTAATCTTGATCCTTTATTTTTTATTTTTTTTTATTTTCCATTGGATTAACTTGAATCAAAGTCCCAATGACTATGATGAAAGTTCCTAGTCAATCACTACAATTATTTTTATCAATAAAAATAATATTTATTCATAAAATACTGGGTATATTTTTGGCTAATAGCTAACCCAAGGAGATTCTCATATATCATTCTTTGTATTTCATTCTATATTCTATAAATCATAATTTGTTACTTATTATTTTATCTTTTCTTATAAAAAAAGTAAAGTTGAAAAAAAAAAAAAAAACACATAATATATTATTATGATTTGTAGAGCACAAAGTAAAATAGAGTATGTGGGATCAGAAATTTTTATTCCCGCTAACACTCCATAATATGGTTCATCGCCCTCCAAATCTCTATAATTATGCATAATAATACGTTTCACTTCCTTATGATTAAGGATGGCACTAAGATTTTTTCTTTTTGTGGGGGGAGATGACAATTCAAGAATGAAAAATGTAATAGGTTTAAAAAAATTAATATATAAACATCCAAAATAACATATGTGCAATATAAACATAATTTTTAATACTTTTTATGCTTTATTTTTTTTTTCTAATAATCTTATAAAATTTTGTAAATAATTTGAAATTTTTAAAAATTTCTTTGGATTTTTTTAGTCACTTTGCCAATTTTTACAAATTTAATACTTTTATTTTTATTTAAATGATTTATTTATTTAATTAGGACATCATCATGATTTGAGCTTAATTAAAACCTAATATTACCTCAAAAAAACTTAAATCTCTCTCTTTTTTCAGTTCTTTGAATAGTTTAGTTTTTAAAACTATAATTTTAATAATATTAATAATTGAAAAATTCAAATAGTATTGTCAGTTTTCTCCTATCATGTATAACTTAAATAAAAATCATATTTATTATCTTAAAATTTAGATTATACAAACAAATCTAGTGCCCTAAAATACTAGAACCTTTTTCCCTTAGCTTACACAAAAAACATGGAAATATCCATGTTCCCAAAGTCCACATTATTACATTGCACCACAAAAGTACAAATTCCAGCCTGTAAATCCACTGGGACATAGATATTGTGGTGCAATGTGGATAGAAAGTCATCTAGGTTTCTCTATCGCTAAGAAAGTTTTGGCTCTAGCTACCTTCTCTTAGGTTGTAGAATAGGTTGGTCCCTTCCTTGTGAAGGTTTATTGTCCTCTTTAGGTAACAAGTTTACCTTCGGAGCTTGTTGGTTTTTTATTGTGGGGGTTTTTTGGGAAACACAGCTACCATGGAGGATATTACCAAGTCTTGGAATAACCTTTCCCTCAACGAGAGAGAAGGTTTAGACCTTACACTGCAAAATAAACTAAGGTCCTCTGAGTTCATCATAGCTACAAAATTCCTAACTAGGCAAGCCTTGAATATGGAAGCAGTGGCGCGAACGTTCAAGCAACTATGGCGATCTACCAGTGGTTTTAAAATTAGGAACTTCGAAGATCACATAGTTCTCTTTGTTTTTAGTACTCAGATGGATGTTACTCGTATCATTCAAAGCGAGCCTTGGTGTTTTGACAAACACCTTGTCGTGTTGGAATTGTTTGACGACAATGTTCCTGCTCGTGAGTTGCAATTTCGAAAGGCCATGTTTTGGGTCCAAGTGCACAATATTCCAATCTATTTCATGACGAGGGGAGTGGCTGAAAGCATTTGTGATATTATTGGCTAGGGGGGTAGGTCAATTGGCAGAGTAGAGGAAGATGGTGGTAGTTTTATTCGAGTAAAGGTGACTCTGGATATTTCACTACCTTTATGTAGAGATCGGTTAGTTTCATTTGAGAATGAAAAGAAATTTTAGGTCAAGTTCAAATATGAAATACTACTCAATATCTGTGGTCGCTTGGATCATAGTGATAAGGATTGTAAGTTGTGGATTGAAAGCAATGGTACTCTTACCTCTGATTAGAAGCAGTTCGATCAGAGCCTGAAAGCTGCCCTGTTCAAGTCCTATAACAAACCGATGGTTTTTGTTCTTGGCTTTTATGATGGCACCAAGTTTTTTAAGGGAAAAACCCAGTCTGGAGGTGAAGAGAACAGTTCAGGCATTGTGGAGGAGAAGGTCTAGGGAGATTTTTCTAAATCCTCTCTCGATATGGAGTTGGATATGGATGGGGGAATTGAAAAGGAAGGCATTTATATATCTTCGCCTTTTCAGCCCAAGCAAACGAATATTCCAACTAAGTGTAATTTGAAAATGCAGAAGTCTTGGATTAGCAATGATTGTGGTGTGATTGATAAGGAAGGTTTTACTAGGTGAATCATATCATTGGGCAAGAATCCAGGTCTAGAACCAGTACAACAGGGTCAACGTGAGAGTGAGGACTCTTTCACGGCTAAACTTCAAGAGATTGATAAGGATATTGGCAAGTTTGAAGGCGAAAACAGATCCTATAGATAGTGAGTTGCACAATAACATGCCCTTAAATCCTCCTGTATTCAGCTAGGGTTTTTCAAATTTGGAGGGTAAGACGAGAGGAGTGGAGAGAAGTCATGAATTGCCAGAGTATGTTGGACCTGATGGAATTAGTGTCAAAGTATCTAGGCCATCCACTATTGGGTCGAGGTTAGGCAAAACAACTTTATCTCTAAATGGTTTGGATGTGGGACAGTCTGAATCACTTTATCAAGACCTAATAACTAAGCCCATTCATCTTAGGGCTTCTCCGGAGGTGCAAGGGAGGAAGTGGACCAGGCTTGATAGGTTGGCTCATGTTACAAAAAATTAGAACATAAGTCTAGCCAGACCCGTGAAAGACCTTCACCTGAAACTTCAGAAACTCAACCTATGAAGAGGAGAGTGGTTAGTAACAATGAGTCTTCTACTCCATCTGTATCATCGGTGGTGGCTGTATCTCAGCCCTACTGTTCATCATGAATTGTGTCAGCTGGAACTGCCATGGGCTTCGGAACCAACGGCGAGTTCGAGAGCCTTTAGAATTAATGAAAGCAAAGAGCCTAAACTTGGTTTTTTTAATGGAAACCAGGAAGAAGAATTCTTGCATGGAAAGATTGAGATGTAGATTGAAGTTTGATAACTTATTCATTATGCTGAGGAGAAATCGGGGTGGTGGTCTTACTTTGCTATGGATGGATGATCTGAATTTGCTATGGATGGCTTCCTAGTCAACGACTTCCTCAAATCATGCTTGGCAGGCAGGCCAACCTTGATCTTCCTTATAGCTACGTCATCGAAATTTCTATCAATCTCATCGAACATCTTCTAGTACCTATCAGAGTACGTTTTTAGGGTCTCCCCCTCTAGCATAGACATGGACAACAAAGAGTTTAAAGGTCGAGGGACTCTGTTGCAAGTAACAAAACGAGATCCAAACGCCCGAGTGAGTTCCTTAAAGGAATCAATAGAACTTCCTCCTAGGCCATCAAACCATCTCATTGCCACAAGTCCTAAACTGGATGAGAATACCTTGTACATTAAGGCCTCATGCTTGGAGTAAATAGCCATCCTCTGGTTGAAGTGGCTCACATGTTCTATAGGATCTGTTCGGCCATTGTACATGATGAATGATGGCTGAGTAAACCGTCGAGGAAGCTTTCCTTCTTCAATTCTGCGTGTGAAAGATGATCTGGAAATTTGGTTTAACACTTTACTCATAGCGTCATTTCCCAGGCCTTTGCAAGATGAGTTCTTATTTCTGTGCTCATGGTGGATATCCTCATCGCACAAGAAAGACTCACTAGAAGGAGTCCTTGACTTGGGCTTGTAACTACCATCTTTATCATCGTCAAAGGAGAAGTCAGAATTGGAAGGAGTTTGTCTTTGTCGCTTGCAACACAACCTCTTTCTCAAACGGTCAATCTTCAGTTGCATGGTTCTGGTATTCTTCTCATGAGAGACGTGGCTCCCACTTTGAGATTGGCTCCTGCTAGTATGGGTGGTATGCACACTAACTTCCCAGTCCCTTCTTCGCTCAAGATTGAGAAAATGATCTTGACGTTGGGATCTTATAGATTCCTCTCGATTTGGACATGAACCTACCATAACTGAACGTTAAACTCACTACAACACAAGAATTTCCCACAAACTATGGGTACGATTTGGTCCCTAAGCCTAAAGGGTTAAAGGATTTAGGCCTAAAGAGCTCAATACAATGAATTTCTAGAGAATGGGTTAGAAAACTAGGCTCTAATGAGTTAGATAACAATTATAGTGGGCCTAGATGACATGAAAGCAAAAATAAACTAGTTTCATCCAAATAAAATTGTCCTTGGCACAATCCAAGGAGATTAGTTCTTATATATATTTCTCTTTAATTCGATTACAAGTCTAGTTCTTGTTGTTACAGTGTTTTTCTCTTAATTTCTCGATCCCTCCTCCTTAGGGTCTTCCTTCTCTTTTATACTGTCTTCTCTCTTTCATCTCCACCCTCCACGTGTAGACCAGGTTTCTGTCGTTAATCCTTATTCCATTAGCACTTTCCTGAAGTCTTTAGGAGTAGTTGTTGTGAGGTTGAAAATTGCTATTCAAGTACCACTTCCACATTAATGCGGCCAGAGAGTTAGCTACAAAGTATTCAATACAGTGGTAGTAGCTTTCTCTTAGATATTTCATAACTTTCCTTTGTCCTGTGCTTTCATGATGTGTATCATTATCAATAGAATCTCCCAGAACATTGCTTTGGATGGTAGACCACATCTTCTAACCTCTGCCTTGCTAAGCCGAGGAGGCATTCCTCCTCGGACTACCTTCCTGGACCCTCATGACTAGACCCCATTTCTTTATTCACTAATGCGGACTTCCATTACTGCGTTTACTCATCCTCGGATTGGGCCCTCGATCCTATATATATATATACTATTGGGTTTATCATTCCTACAATATATATATATATATATATATATATATATATATATATATATATATATATATATGGCAGAGAGTTCCAAATTGAAATTAGAGAAATTATCTTCTTACATGCGCTATTTTAGATTAATATTTATAATCCTTAAAAGAAAAGATTAATCTTTGTATATTAAGAGGATTCAGAAAGTTAGTTGTAGTTTCAGAAAATATTAAAAATACCCCTCATTTAATTAGATAATCATTGTTCTTAAAAAATAAAAAATAGGATTAAAATTGTAATTCAACAAAATTCAAAAAAAAAAAAAAAAAAAACTACTAGAGAAATTTTTTTTCCTAAAAATTAGCACACTCACTTTTTAATTAAAATGTTATATCATTTCTCTTTAAATATATCTCATGCACATTTAATACATTTTTTCTTAAAAACTTGCACACACTAAACTAGTAGTTTACTTCATTTCCAATTCTAAATTTTAGTTTCTTAAAAATTCATTCATGTGTAACCTTACTAACAATAAATAAATTTAAATTGAAAAATTACATTAAACTCAAAAAAAAGAAAAAAAAAAAGAAAAAGAAAAATACTTTATCATATGTGTGAAGCGCGCGTGATGAGATTAATATTTATAATTGATGAGGAAATGTCAAAGTGGATAATGGAAATTAAAATAATAATAATAATAATAATAATAAAAGGTGGAGAAGAAAAAGAGGAAGGAGAGGAGGGTAAATGCCTTGCTGCAAGGGAGACTGCCAGGTGATATTGAAATGAACGTTTGTGTATGCATCCCAGCCTCGGGATCCATGTGACTGTAGCGCCAAGTTGCAATACATACCAGGATGCTCTTTACTTTTTAGATTCCATCCATTTGGTAAAGATCCAGACAATCGTGGACCCCTCCTCTCACATTGCTATCTACTTTCCTTTCAGCTTCATGGGACCTTCACCCTTATCCTCACGGAAGCCAAAATAAAGGGTTGGTTTGTTAGTGGTGGATTATTCATCTCGACCCAAAAAATAAAGCGCGGGGTTTTCGATGAAAACCAACCAAAGGGCTCATGCACTACGCGGTGCAATTTGCTTGACTGCGACTCTGCGAGGTTCACGTGTCGATATTTAGAAAAATATTATGAAAAATTACATTTTATTTCTCTTAACGTATACTTATTTTTATGTCTACCTTTTCTAAACTATTCAAGTTTTACATTTATTTCTTTAAAATATTGCTTGGATAACACTTGTCTTTTTAAATTATAAGAGTGCAAACTTAGCCCTCTAAACTATTATTCATATAATACTTTACACATCATTCCATAAGTAATAATTTAAGAAAGTAAATATGTATTCTTATAGTTTAGAAAGGTAATTGCAAAAAGAGTGTAATTTTAAGGGGATAAAGGTATAATTTAAAGTGAATTTGATTTTTTTTTTTTTTTTGAGATAGTAAATTAGTAGGAATTAAAACCTTTACCACATTTTTTTTAATGGACCTTTACCGCTTTAACACGATGGGCGTCGGCAGTGAAACTTTTCTGCGGAAGACCATATTTCTTTTTATTTGTGTATTCTTTTTACTCCTCGGTTGTCCTTTTTAGGTTTTGGCCATAAATTAGAAGTAAAATATGTAACCATTTTGGAATCTAGACTATTTATTGTGTTCCACGTTATATTTTACCAAGACTTGTTAGGTATTGTTTTTACTTTTATTATAAAATAATAAAAGTTAAAAAAAAAAAAAAATCAAACACTTAACCCACCATAATTTGATAGAACATATATAACCTAAAACACCAACAAAAAAAAAAAAACACCCAAAAAAAAAAAAAAAGTACGTAAAATTTGTTTAGCTGTATTATTAATTATCACGGTAAAGCTTTAAAAGAAATTTTGGGGTCTTTCTCAAGACTTACCAAGTCTTCCTGCCGCACTTCCCTTCAGCTACAGCAAGTTAAAGTCTTTCCTACAAGTCAAACTGACTCCTTCAACGTTTTTCCCAGAAGAATCGTCTTCTACAAACGTGAATATACGTGATTCGCAGTCATCATTCAACTAAAAGCACGGCTGTAAAAACTTTTGTTCTCTCTGCTACAATGGGCAGCCGAAGCAACATGTATCTTTCAACCATACTCCGACCATGTCTCACACCTCTTTTCCTCGCCTTGTTTCTGAACCACTTCACTTACACCGTAGCCGGTAACTCGCCATCTCTTTACACACCAGTCGATAATATTATGATTAGCTGTGGCTCCTCCGGCAACGCAACTGCAGTAGATGGTCGGACCTGGATTGGTGACATGAATTCTAAATTCTTCCCTCAAGAACAATCACAAAACCAGGTATCTCAAGCCACAATCTCAGTTAAACAACCCCCCTCTGCTTCCCAACTACCCTATACCACTGCCCGCTTGTCTTTCTCCCCTTTCACCTACATATTCCCACTCACTACCGGTCAAAAATTCGTTCGACTATACTTCTACCCAGCTTCTTACGGCAATTTCGATCGCTCTAAAGCCCTCTTCTCTGTCAAAGCTGGACCTTTTACTCTTCTTAACAGCTTTAACGCTTCACTTACGGCAGACGCCGATGGTGATCCTGATGATACCATATTTAAAGAGTTCTGTGTCAACATCAATGAAGATGAGAGGCTGAACATAACCTTCACTCCAAGCGATTCCAATTCATTTGCTTTTATCAACGGAATTGAAATCTTGTCCATGCCTTCTTATCTCTATTATACTCAGTCTGATGATCAATCGTTCCCTTTTATCGGCCAGCAGATGCTGTACAGCATCGATAACAAAATTGCTCTCGAGATGTTATACAGAATAAATGTTGGAGGTTTCTACATCTCACCCACTAAAGACACCGGAATGTTCCGGAGCTGGAGTCCGGACGATGAGTACTTGACCGAAGATTTATCATCCGTTCAACCTGTTAACACAACCATTAAACTTAAGTTCACAGTAATTCAACCGTACACTGCACCCGAAGAGGTATATCGAACTGCCCGGACTATGGGGATAAACAAAGCTGTCAATAAGATTTACAATCTCACTTGGGAATTTACCGTAGATTCTCAGTTTGATTACCTTGTTAGGCTACACTTCTGCGAGGTTCAACCAGAAATTACTGTTATTCACAACCGAGTGTTTCTTATTTTCATAGCAAATCAAACTGCGGAGACTGAAGCCAATGTGTGGAAATGGGCTGATAAAAGGAAAGGTGCTCCCGTATACAAGGACTACGCTGTGTCTCTATTTGGCAAAGATAGCAGGAAGAAAATGAACCTCTCTATCGCCCTACAAGCAAACCCGAATGACTATGTGAGTTATTTCAATGATGCAATCTTGAACGGTATTGAAATCTTCAAAGTAAGCGATCCCAGTGGCAACCTTGCCGGACCAAACCCCGACCCACTTCCGTTGGCACCTCCAAAGTCTGCGTCACCGATACAATCATCAGGGTCGAAGAAGAATAATAGAACAATAATATTCGCTGTAGTTGGTGGCGGAGTTGCCGGAGTTATTGTACTGTCTATTATTGGATTCTTCATACTCCGGCGGGCCAAGAGGGTGAAGGGCTCTAGCTCTAGCGATGGGACTACTCGGTGGGGTCCATTTTCTTTTACTACCACGACCAAGTCAACAAATACACGCGGGTCAAGTCTACCATCAGATATGTGTCGTTACTTCACTCTGGCGGAGATTAAAGCAGCCACTAAAGACTTTGATAATGCTTACATTATTGGTGTTGGTGGGTTCGGGGACGTGTATAAAGGCTACATTGATAATGGGACCACTTCGGTTGCTATCAAACGATTAAAACCCGGTTCACAACAAGGGGCCCACGAGTTTGAGACTGAGATCAGGATGCTTTCACAGCTTCGTCATCTTCATCTCGTTTCTCTGATTGGATTTTGTAACGAGGTAAAGGAAATGATTCTTGTGTATGATTACATGGCTCATGGGACCCTTCGTGATCATCTTTACAACACCAATAATCCACCTCTTTCGTGGAAACAACGGCTCCAGATTTGTATTGGTGCAGCGCGTGGGTTGAACTACCTTCATACAGGTGCGAAGCAAACTATCATTCATCGTGATGTGAAGACAACAAATATCTTGTTAGATGAGAATTGGATGGCCAACGTGTCTGATTTTGGGTTGTCTAAATTTGGTCCCACTGGTATATCTAAGGCCCATGTAAGCACAGTGGTAAAGGGTAGTTTTGGGTATTTGGATCCAGAATACTATAGACGCCAACAGCTAACTGAGAAGTCCGATGTGTACTCATTTGGTGTGGTGTTGTTTGAAGTGTTGTGTGCAAGGCCACCAATTGTACGCACGGTTGACAAGAAGCAAGTGAGCTTAGCGGAGTGGGCTCGACAATGTTGTCACAATGGAAAGATTGATCATATTGTTGATCAATTTTTGAAGGGTAAGATTGCACCAGAATGTTTGAAGAAATTTGGTGAGGTTGCTGTGAGTTGTTTGCTTGACAATGGAACTGAACGACCATCAATGAATGATGTGGTATGGGGTCTCGAGTTCGCATTGCAGTTGCAAGAATGTGCAGAAAAAGATAGCAGGCTTGATTTGGTTGATATTGAGATGGAGGATGATCAGAAAGCTTTCATGCCCAGGTCCATGATTGATAGTGATGAAATGTTTAGTAGCAGCATTGGGCAAGTGTCAAGTACAACTAGTGATAGTAGCGTGACCGTAATAAGTAGAGAATTTGAAGGTTTTGCTTTTAAAGAGTCAGATAGATTAATGTCCTCTGGGGCAGTGTTCTCTGAAATTGTGAATCCTAGAGGCCGATAAGAGAATATATGCTTCGGAGGTGATATTGTAGTATGTTTTAAGTCGTGTTGTGGAATAGAACTAGGTTTGGTAGCAAGTACTTTTATTTCAGTTATGGGGGAAGAAGATGTTGAATTGAGTTGCCAAATAGCTCTCAGTGTACAATAGTTAATCTCTCTCTTTTTCTTTTTCTTTTTTTAATATAAAAAATGTGTGATGGTTAAAGGAAGTAGTTTTATTTTATGTTACATATTAGTTATTGAATTGTTGATAAAATTATTAAGGTATTTAGAGCTTACAGAGATTGCATGTTTGTAACATTAACAAGTTCTCTCCATCTTTCCTTGTACTTATAAAGGCAAAGAGATTTATTTTGTTTACAGGCTGAAAAGGTTTGGAGATCCATCCTATTATATCAACTTTAATTACCTTTGTGTGTTGGGGGGAATTGTAGGTACAACTTTTTTCTGAATGATGTATGATGTATGATCAAAGCCTGCAAATTTTCATCTATTGACATGGATGAAGCAATTAATATAATTAAATAATGGCTAAATTACAAATTACTCTCCTTAACGTTACTTTTATTCAATGTAGCTCTCTCGTTAGTCTTCATCAAAATTGTGCTGTTAGTGGCCTCCAAAAGGACATAATTTTGATTTACGCAATGTGGGACCAAGGGAAGTAATGTATTTGGACTAAAATTCGGAGTTCTTTTGGTCTGACTTGTATGAGGAGGAAGCAAAGAACCAAGAAGGAAAGTTTTTAAATTCTGCCTGGGTCATCTGCCGATCGATAGATCGATGAGCAATTTTTAATATAAGGCTTATAAATGCAGTTTTTACAAACAATGCTCAAAATGCAATTTTTAAATAAATTGATTGTACTGAATAACGACTTAGGATCTACTTCCTCGTCTATTTTATACCACCACTTCCCCCTTCCATTTAATACCAAACTGTCTTTACCTGATCGGCAAATAATACTTTCGAAATGTTTGAGCTGCAAATCACTTTATAAGTATCACAAATACCATCATAAGTGATTCCACCTTCCAAAAGTTTTGCAAAATAGTGCAAAACTGAGATTGGACCATCACTTTTCTCTAAAGTTTCTTTAAAAACCATAAATTCAGAGACAAATCTTGCCTTGCTGAACTCAACTATCACTGCAGTTTCATCCAAGTGGTAGACAGAAGTTACAGAGTTCGGGCCAAAGACTAGCATTCTCTTCTCTCCCTTGCCTAGAGTTTGGATGGGAATCCCCAGATTTGAGTAATATTTTCAAACAAAATATTTGGGTACTTCTTTTTCAACTTAAACTCCCCAACAGAGTCTACAACCTTATTACCATTTCTGAAATCAATAATGTCTCCATTAATCCAACTGAGATGACTGCATGTCTGCACAAAGATACATCCTATCTTAAAACTTAAAAGCATCATACCCTGCTTCAATAACAAAATCCTAAATAAACACATCAGTCTTTGTGCTCAAATGATCTGGGGTCACTTAGCCAGGGTCTAAATACCCCATGGTCCCAGCAGGTGGTGTGGACCGAAGACTATAATCATCAACCTGACACCCAAGTCCTGTCCAAAATCACCCAATTGAGCATTACATGCAGTTTCTATCTTTTAACACATTAGGTTTTTTTTTTTTTTTTTTAATTAATTAATTATTTATTTTTTAATAAAGTATCTTTTAACACATTAGTAGCCTTCATACCTTTCTTTTTTGTTGTTCTTCAACTGTAGAAGCTAAAGAATGTGTCCTGTGATCTTACTTTAGGTCAATTTGAATATTCAGAAAGTCTTGAAATTATCCTAACTAATGCTAAACTAATATAGCCAATTTTCATGCATTCACTACCATTCCACTCATTTATTAAAAACAATTATATAGGAAGCACAATCATTAATTTCCATTATAACTATTATAAGATAGATAGAAACCATGTCTACAGTTTAATGTATTGGATCAAACTAAACAGGATAAGAGGATTTTATCCCATCAATATGAATCTTTTTGTGATCTATTCTTGCATATTAGGTTATTTCTCCTAGGTCCTAGAATCACTTGTACTCGTCAAGAGCATTACAATTGGGTTTTATGAATGCAAAGTGTCAATGATCGAATAGTGGAATGAAGAATATCATACAAAGTACTATTTCTCATGAATTCCTCCACCAAGAGTCTATGATCAGAATCACTGCTGGTGAAAAACCATGCACGTAGACCAGTCTTGGGCTGTGGATTTTGAACAATAAGATCATTTCCATTTAATTACATTACTTAATAACGTATGTGTATTAAATTACCTATGGAAAATCATTATGAGAGAGAGAGAGAAGTTGGAGGAGCTAGGGTTTGAGGTTTTCTCGCAGGAGTACTAATGTTCCATTTGGATTGAGAGGGAGGGAGGGGAGTAGAAGAAAGTAGGATAGAGTTGGCAAAAAATTAACTTAATCTTTAGCCAGCTCAACTTTACTCTCCATTGCTCCCCCTTAATCCAAACAATGCCTAAATGGGCTGTAACAAGGGATAAGAAAAGAAAAAGATACGGGACGCAATGCTGTTTGCAAACTTAGTTATACATGTAGTTGAAATGTAAAAGGATACCTAAGAAATAATGTCTAAGATACTTTATTTAAGTTTTACTCTATTCTCAATTTAGGGAGCAGCTTATGTCCAGTGATCAGTGATCACTAGACCCGTTAGGATACGGACACGTGTCCAGTCTTGGACACGTGTTCGTATCGCAACGTGTCCAGTGCTCACTGGCACTGGACAGAAGCCCCTCCCCTCAATTTAATAGGTCACGAAATTGGCAGTTTGACTTTTTTGTTGAATACCGTGTCCTATGCTTGTTTGCTTTTATAAACTTATATTTTGACTTGAGTAATGCTATATAAATAAAAGATTTGACAACTTTTTTCACACTTGGTGAATTAACAAGTTTTCATTAGTTTTAATTTGGGTCTACTATTGACATTGTTTTTTTACTTTCTACATCAGTAGGTGTCAATTTTTATATGTTTCTAAAGGTGTAACTTATTGTGTATCATCAAGTTAAGAGGTTTTTACTTTTTTTTATAATCAAACTGCATAGGAATTTTAGAGAAAAGAAATCTGAACAGTATATCACAAAATACTAGCATGCTCCGACAATATATAAATGACATTATTAAAGGATTGAATATTAGGAGCAAAATTCAACACAAAAGTGCAAGTTAGTCTATTAGAGCATCCACAGCAGTGGAGCTAAAAATTTAGTTATTTGGCACCACAAAAAGTTACTTTATCTATTTTACCTAATAACATGCTGCAGCAGTGAATCTATTTTAACTTTCAACATAATAAAATAATATAAACATCACAATAAAATAATATATCTTCTACAATAAACAATCATCACAACCACACACACAACCATAGCCGCCACCGCCACCACACCACCACCACCACCACAACAAAGAAAAAAAAATCAACCAAGCCCACACCCACACCCACCACCACGAAACCCACCTGAGCCACCACCACGAACACATCAATCTACCGATAAACCCACCAACACAAACACCGTATTGAACCCAGTGACCCATTCACGAACCACACTAACCCACCACAACATACCAACCACACCACAACCTAGCGACGCCGATCTACCCACCATAGCCCAGTGACGCCGATATACCCACTACAACCCAGTGATTATTCAACCACACCACAGCCCACTGATGCCAACCACCGACGACGATCTACCCACACAACCACCACCACCACTAGTGAGACAGAGAGCTGAGAGTTTGAGAGAGTTTTGAGAGAAGGTGAGACAGAGAGACGCATGGTGAGGATAAAAGAATAGGAAAAAACAAAGGAACAAATATTATTTTAATCTAGTTGGGGAATAATTTTTTTTTTTAAATTTTTTTTTTTAGCTCTCAGCTACAGTGCACACCCATAGATAACTGTGCATTGTAGCAATGAAGCTAAAAAAAAATAGTTTTAGCTCCATTGCTGGATGGTGGTTTTTTGTGTTTTGGTGGAGTTAAAATAGCTATATAGCTATTTAGTTCCACTGCTGTAAGTGCTCTAACATAGCAAATCTAATACTATTTCAAAACTTCTTTAGAGACTCAGAATTATGATAAAAAAGTTGCAAAACAGTTGTGAGAGAGTTACTTCTGCTAAAGTCACTCGTTGCACAGAGACTAAGATGCTAAAGTGTGACTCGCAACGTTAATTTTGGAGTCTTCCAGCAAGTCTTCCATACAAGTCAAACTTTGCTAGTAGTGACTCCTTCAACGTTTCTTCCAGTAGAGCAAAGAAGAAAAAAAGGTAAAAAAAAAAAAAAATCGTCCTCTGCAAACTTGACCATTCGAATTGTTAATTGAGTTAAACAATTTAATAATACTTCCATTCGAATTTTTAAGCGAGTTAAAAATTTTAATAATATTTATATATGACAAAATGGAGATTACAAAGCATAAATTCAAATATATTGGCATTTCCTATCCTAAAAAAAGAAAAAGAAAAAAGATTGGCATTATGGCCACTAAGAAAGTCATAAAATTAACAAAGTATTTATTTATTTATTTTAACTCGGCTTAGAAGAACTACCAGTCTACCACCACCCTCTTTTTGCTTGAATTCTATTATCGCCCATTTGCACGCATGAGCTCAGAAAACACATTCCCTGACATCAATTTATCAGATTGCGTATAATCAAAATTTTGCTCCTCGCTGCCTGTCATGTTCACGCCGCTACCCTTTGAATTCCACACGAGTTCAATACTACTTGTAAACATGCTATCAGAATTATTCCCAATTGTGTACATTGGATAAAGGGTTTCTCAATACCCACCATTTCTATTTTAGTCTCATCGAGGCTGGTATTTTTTGGGCTCTCGTGTAATTACAATGCAAACTCGAGACCCCACACCACATCATTCATCGATGGTCGTTTGATTCCATCATTGAGCAAGCAAGACACTGCGACCTCACCAAATTTCTTTAGAGACTCTGGCATGATCGAACCCTCCAAAAATGAATCAACTATTTCATCAAGCATTTGATTACGATAGCATTCTTGAAACCAATCAACAAGGCTAATTTGGTTCTTCTTGGCAGTACGAAGCAACGGTGGTCTTGCACTCAGTACTTCACACAGCACTACACCGAAAGAGTACACATTGGACTTTTCAGTCAGCTGTTGAAATCGATAATATTCTGGATCCATATACCCAAAGTTACCTTTAACCTCTGTGCTTACATGGGTCTTCGACAAGCTAGTTGGACCAAGTTTAGACAATCCAAAATCAGAAACCTTAGCCACCCTCTCATCCAAGAGAATATTCGAGCTCTTTACATCATGGTGAATCACCGTATGCTTAGCCCCAGTGTGAAGATATTGCAACCCATACGCTGCACCAATACAAATCTCGAGCCGTTGCTTCCATGAAAGAGGAGGATTATTGGTGTTGTACAAATGATCACGTAAAGTACCACGAGTCATATAATCATATACGAGTATCATTTCACTGTTTTCATTACAATAGCCTATCAGAGACACAAGATTAAGGTGTCAAAGCAGGGAGAGCAACTTGATCTCGGTCCTGAACTCGTGGGGCCCCTGCTGTGACCCAGATTTGAGTCGCTTGATCGCAACTTGGGTGGCCCCATCATCAATGTAACCTTTGTACACGTTCCCAAACCCTCCAAACCCTATGATCAAAACATCATCAAAACTATTTGTGGCGGCTCTGATTTCAGAAAACGAAAAGTATCGGCATACAGCTGAAGGTAGAGATGAGCCATTGATTGTGTTTGACTTGGTCTTGCCCAAGTCCTTGACCCTCTTTCTCCTCCTGAAAATCAAAAAACTAAGAACAGAGAGTAGAGCTATACCAAATATTGCACCAACAGCTATTGCAATTATTGCCGTTGTTGTCAGATAATGTTTTGGCTTCGTTAATGGCAAGTCTCGGGTTGCAATTGGTGGAGAGGTTGATGGAATTGGATCTGGGTTGAGCCCGGCAAGACTACCATCAGTTTTATTCAACTTGAATATTTCTAGACCATTCAAAATTGCGTTAGCGTATTCGGGTTTTGAGTTCATGTTTGGATGCAGCGCGAGCCATAATTCTTGCTTCCCAGGTTTTCCATCTTGTACAGACACAAGGTAGTCTCTGTAGACTGGAATTTTGCTACCACCGCTCCAATAGATCACGTCCGCTTCACGCTCAGTCATCTGATAATTGATAAATATGGTAAATACGCGTTCATTCTCTTCAGTAACTTCCAGCTGAGTCTCACAGAAATGCAGCCTAACAATTTGGTAAAGAAACCCAACATCAACTGTGAAGAACCACGTGAGGTTGGTTATTAGGTTGACATGAGAATCTTGATTCATAGTTCTGTAAGTCCTATAAACCGTCTCGGGTGCCGTGTAGGCTGGCGTGTTGTCAGTGTACTGGATCTTAGCGTTGGACAGGAAAGGTGTTGTTCCCAAATCCCCACCGAAAATATATTTCTCGTCCTGTTCCCAAACCCGGTACATTCCGGTGTCATTGACAGAAGAGATGTCTCGACCAGCGACGTTCACCCGGTATAGAGTCTTGTTAATGTATATTATGTTATGGGCTTTAGGCCCAATTACTTTACTTGTACAGCACACTTATACTTGTACTGCACTTTACTTGTACTGCACACTTATGCCTCCTATATAAGGCACTGATGTATATTTTCTCATGAGGAAATACAATACAAATCCTTTAGTATTTCTAACATGGTATCAGAGTCACTGCTCTAATCCTTTGGTGTGCCGCTCTTAAGCAGTCTTGTCTTCTTGGGTGTCATCTGTAGCCATTGTTGTGAGCAGCACCACTGCCTCCACCGCGACTTCAGTACATCAAAGACCACTGCCTTGCCGCCCCCACCGCTTCCGCTTCTCCGATCAGACCACAGATTACACCATCGGAAAGAAATCTCTCCGATCTCCCTTTCTGTGAAATTTTGTCTTCATCGGACCACCCACGCGCCCCCACACGCCACCAGAAGTCTCAACGTCACAGTCAAGCGCCTCCAGCTTCCTCCACGTGCCGCCACGCGCTGCCACGCGCCTGCACGCGCCAGTGTTCCTCTGCTGACGTCAGCCCTAGGTGATGTCATCTACCACGTCATCGCCATGTCATCTGCTGACGTCATCCGCCACGGCATCCGCTGACGTCATCTGCCACGGTACCTACTGACGTCATCGTTGACTTTGACCGTTGACTTTGACTCGAGGTTGACTTTTTCAGTCCAGGTTCTTCTTACCCAGTTTTTCGCGTAGATTTCATTTTTGCAGTCTATTTTTGCATATTATGTCTCTAAATGGATAAAAAGGATGTTTTTCTTCCTCGTCCCATCAATACTGGTTGGAGGGGTGTAAGAATTACTTATCTTGGTCTCAAGCTATGCGCATTTTTCTTAAGGGTTGCATGCTTTGGCATTATTGTACTGGTGCACTCACTGTTCCTGTTAAGGGAGCCAATGAAGAAGATGCTGCCTTCCTTTGTCGCATGATTGAATGGGATAGTTACAACCACATGATCCTCACATGGATTAGGAACACTTCCATTCCCTCCATCTCTAACCTGTTGGGCAGCTTTGATGATGCCAAGTCAGCGTGGGATATGTTGGCCAAAAGGTACTCCACTACTCATGGCTCCATGAAATATCAATTAGTGGTTGAATTGCATCAACTCCGATAAGAACTAGGGCAATCCATCAATGACTACTACGATCAGCTTCGCTTCATTTGGGACCAAATTGACCTTTCTGATCCAACTTGGGCATGCTCAAAGGATGCTCAACAATATACTTCCATCAGAGATGAATTTTGCCTCTATGAATTCCTGATGTCCCTCCTCAAGGACTTTGAACCCATTCGAGGTCAGCTTCTAAATCGCAGTCCTGCTCCCTCTCTTGACACTGCTGTGAACGAGTTGGTTAGAGAAGAAGCTCGTCTTGCAACCCTTCAAGCTCAGAATAAGCTCAATGTTTTGGCCATTACACCTTCTGCTCCACCCTTAGAGCAACCTCAGTAATCAGGTGATTCCTCTGGCTCTAGCAATCGTCGTAAGCAGACCAACAAAAAGTTCTGCAACTATTGCTAGCGTCCTGGCCACACCATTGAAACTTGCTATCGTCGTAGCAAATCTACTGCTGCTGTTGCTAATACTAAGCCTACTCCACCAATGGCTTCCATTTCAGCTGAGTCCCAGTCTTCTGGATCCACTATCAACCTCTCCCCCACTGAACTACAGGAGATCATAGCTCAGGCTGTTCGTATGGCTGGTAATGCATCTCTTTCCACTGCTCTCTCTGTTCTACCCGGTAAGTCTCAAACTTGGCTTTTCGATTCTGCCTGTTGCAATCACATGACACCTCACTCCTCCTTATTCTCCAAACTTGACCCTACACCACACCCCCTAAATATTCATATAGCTAATGGTTCCACCATGCATGGAAATAGTTTAGGTTTTGTTTCGACTTCCAACCTCTCTGTTCCTGGAGTCTTTCATGTACATGACCTATCCTATAATTTGTGCTCTGTGAGACAATTAGCTGAATTAGGTTATCGCCTTATTTTTGACTATTCTGGGTGTATTGTGCAGGATCCGAGGATGTGACAAGAGCTTGGGACCGGCCCTAGAGTTGGGCGTATGTTTCCCGTGGACAATCTTCATCTTCCACCTGTTGCTCCTGTTTCTGTTGCTGCTGCAGCTACTGCAGTTTCTTCCTTACCATCTCTTGCACTTTGGCATTCTCGTCTTGGTCATGCATCATCTTCTCGGGTACAACAGTTAGCTTCTAGGGGTCTGTTGGGTTCTGTGTCCAAAGACAATTTTGATTGTACTTCATGTCAGTTAGGAAAACAGCCAGCTTTGTCTTTTAATAACAGTGAATCCATTTCTAATAGTATTTTTGAGTTAATTCATTCTGATGTTTGGGGACCTTCTCCTGTTGCTAGTATTGGTGAATCTCGATATTTTGTTGTTTTTTATTGATGATTATTCTCGTTATAGTTGGATATTTCCTATGAAATCTCGTTCTGAAATTTTACCAATATACAGCAACTTTGCAAAAATGGTTGAAACGCAATTCTCCAAACGTATCAAAACTTTTCGTTCTGATAATGCTCTTGAATATACTCAATATGCGTTTCAAGCTCTGTTACATTCCTATGGCACTGTACATCATCTAACTTGTCCAGGTACCTCTCAGCAAAATGGTCGAGCCGAAAAGAAACTTCGTCATATTCTTGACACTGTTCGTGCTCTTCTTCTTTCTGCCAAAGTTCCTGCCCCTTTTTGGGGTGAAGCTGCTCTTAATGCTGTTCATGCGATTAATCGCATTCCAAGCCCTGTCATCCATAATCAGACTCCGTATGAGCGTCTCTTTGGGTCACCTCCTGACTATCATCACCTTCGATCTTTTGGATCTGCTTGTTTCGTTCTTCTTCAGCCTCATGAACACAACAAACTTGAGCCTCGATCTAGACTTTGTTGTTTCCTTGGTTATGGCGAAACTCAAAAAGGGTATAGGTGTTATGATCCTGTCTCTCATCGTCTTCGTGTTTCTCGTAATGTTATCTTTTGGGAACACCGATTATTTGTTGAATTCTCTCACTTTCGTTCTTCCCTAACTACCTCTTCTGTTTTAGAAATTTTTCCAGATGAGTCTCTTATTCCTTCTACAAATACTTTTGATCCTCCTTTGGACCTTTCTCTAGATACTTTTGATGCTTCTCCTAGACAGGTTGAAGATGAACAGGTTGATGACGAGCTACCCCACTTAGAGCCTGGGTCCCCTGCTCCTGCTCCGCCTGAAGATCCTCCACAAGACATTCCACCTCGCCACTTAACACGAGTAAGATCCATTCCTACACACTTACTTGACTATCATTGTTACACTGCCCTTGCTACACTTCACGAGCCTCAAACCTATCGTGAGGCCTCCACTGACCCTTTATGGCAGATTGCAATGAAAGAGGAACTTGATGCATTAACCAAAAACCATACTTGGGATCTGGTCACTCTCCCTCCTAGACAGTCTGTGGTTGGTTGTAAGTGGATCTATAAGATTAAGACTCGCTCTGATGGGTCCATTGAGTGCTACAAGGCCCGTCTTGTTGCAAAAGGCTTTACACAGGAGTATGGGATTGATTATGAAGAGACCTTTGCTCCAGTTGCTCGTATCTCATCTGTTCGTGCCCTCTTAGCTGTTGCTGCTGCTCGTAAATGGGACCTTTTTCAGATGGATGTTAAAAATGCTTTCCTTAATGGGGAGTTGAGTGAAGCAAGCTACATGCAACCTCCTCCTGGTCTCTCTGTTGACTCAAACAAAGTTTGTCATCTTCGACGTGCACTTTATGGTCTTAAACAAGCTCCACGAGCTTGGTTTGCCAAGTTCAGCTCCACTATCTTTCGCTTGGGTTACACTATTAGTCCGTATGATTCTGCCTTATTTCTTCGTCGTATTGATAAAGGCACCATTCTGCTTCTTCTATATGTGGATGATATGATCATAACTGGTGATGACCTTAGTGGCATTCAAGAACTCAAGGATTTTCTCAGTCAGCAGTTTGAGATGAAAGACCTTGGACATCTCAGCTATTTCTTGGGTCTTGAAATTACTCATTCCACAGATGGTCTTTATATTACTCAAGCCAAGTATGCTTCTGACCTTTTATCTCGAGCTGGACTCACTGACAGCAAGACGGTTGACACTCCAGTTGAGCTTAATGCGCATTTGACACCCTCGGGGGGGAAACCATTGTCTAATCCTTCTCTTTACAGACGATTGGTTGGCAGCCTAGTATATCTCACAGTTACTCGTCCAGACATCTCCTATGCTGTTCATCAGGTGAGCCAGTATCTGTCTGCTCCACGATCTACTCACTATGCTGCTGTTTTGCGCATTCTTCGATACCTGAAAGGCACTCTCTTCCATGGCCTTTTCTACTCAGCTCAGTCTCCTCTTGTGCTCTGTGCATTCTCTGGTGCTGATTGGGCAGGGGATCCCACTGATCGCAGGTCCACTACAGGTTATTGCTTTCTCCTTGGTTCTTCTTTAATTTCTTGGCGAAGTAAGAAACAAACCTTTGTGGCCCGCTCTAGTATTGAAGCAGAATATCGTGCCCTTGCTGATACCACATCTGAGCTCCTTTGGCTTCGATGACTTCTTAAGGATTTAGGTGTGTCCACATCCTCTGCTACTCCCCTTTACTGTGACAACCAGAGCGCCATTCATATTGCTCACAATGATGTCTTCCATGAACGGACTAAACACATCGAGATTGATTGTCATTTTATCCGTTATCATCTTATCCATGGTGCTCTCAAGCTCTTCTCCGTCTCCTCCAAAGATCAACTTGCAGATATTTTCACCAAGTCACTTCCTAAGGGACGCACTCGTGATTTGGTTAACAACCTCAAGCTGGTCTCACATCCACCTTGAGTTTGAGGGGGGCTATTAATGTATATTATGTTATGGGCTTTAGGCCCAATTACTTTACTTGTACAGCACACTTATACTTGTTCTGCACTTTACTTGTACCGCACACTTATGCCTCCTATATAAGGCACTGATGTATATTTTCTCATGAGGAAATACAATACAAATCCTTTAGTATTTCTAACAAGTCTCAAGAGCAGTGGTGTCGTCGAAATTGTAGAAATGGTTGTTACCTACGAAGGTGACACCGTCGTCTCTGTGGTCTGTGTAGAGATTGTTTGGCATAGAAACGACTTCAATACCATTGATGAAAGTGTAAGAGCTTGGAGATGGAATAAAAGTTATGTTGAGCCTTTCATCGGTCTGCAGTACGTTGATGATGAATCCTCTATTGGCTAAGGGAGAGCTTGTCCCAAAAACGTTGAGGTAGGCACTATAATTGCTTAAGAGTGTGAAACTATTGGCGGTGACGGAGAAGTAGGACTTGGTTATATCGAGCCCACCGGGGTATGAAACTGGGTAAAAGTAGAGGCGGACAAACTTTTGGCCCGGTGAGACAGGGAAGGAGTATGTGAATTGATTGTGGAAGATACGAGCAGTCATGTAAGGGACTATCTCAACCGAAGGGTCTTGTTTGGAGGCTGTGGATACTAATGATGTGTTTGGTATGGAAGGGAGAGAGAATTATGCGTCATCCTCCCATTTCCGTCCATCATTTGAGGTTAGGTTGGAGATCAAACCACAGTTGAGTAGAAAATAATCGGTTGTAGTATAGGGCTGTGGATTTTCGGTGGCAAGGACGAGGTAAGGGAGGAGAGGGAACAAGAATAGGTAGAGGACAAGCGTGTGCATACTTGCAGATTGGGGAAATCAGCAAGCTTTGTCCCTTGAAAGTTAAAAGCTGCGTTGGTGCACAATCTCTACGTAAAAGCTGCACTGAAAGTAGCTTAATGTTGTCTGGGCAAGAGACTTTTCTAGAGGACATACATGGGCAGATGTGTAATTGGGGATTGACTTAAACGGGAGAAAGTTTCAAAATAAAGCAGTACCTTCCACCCCAAAAAAATTTAGCTACAGCTTAAAAAACGTGGCTTTAGACACATTCTATGGCGGCATGTTTAAAACGCGACTTTATCCCGACTTAGGCCACATTTTTTTAAACACGGCCTAAGACCTGCATGTATTGTAGTGACTATTGAGGAAGGACTTGAACAATGCACAAAATTGATTATTGGACAAATGATATGTGAAGGGTAATGTTTGTGAAGTCTAATTGTTTATAGTTCAAAATAAATTTATCACCAGGAGTGTAATTTAAAATGAATTATAACTGTGAATGGCATAATTTCTAAATAATTATTAGATATTTTCGAAATACAATGGTATAGTACTTCTTTTTCTTACATTTATCTTAAATTTTACTAATTAAATTCATGTTGAGATTCACCGTGAATGTAAAAGGAGAAAATAGAGTAGCTCAAGACCTAGGCCTAAGGCTCACACTACAAAAAATTTCTACCCCTTAAGAAAAGATGCCCGATCTTCCATTGTAAAATGTGCAAAATTTTATAAAATTATAATTATCTTTAAATGGTTGTGTACCATTTTTTTTTATGAGTGATGTTGGGAATGCCATAAATATTACTATATGTTTACAATCAAATATGTCAGCAATCACTAAAAAAAAAAAAAAATTCATTCATTAATTAAAGGGACAAAGTTTAGTTACAAAATTAGTTGTAGTCTTATACTACAACCTTGAGTTTTTTGGCTGAATATTGCTAAATTCGAAGTTAATTGGTGTTATAGGTACTATTTCAAGTTATTTAGCAATCTGAGGAAAGAGAGTGAATTGCGGCAATACCATTGCTGAAATTCAACAAAAGTTGGAGAGAGAAAGATAGAGAGAAATTTTTGATTTTCGGCAATGGTATTGCCGCAATTCCTTCTGCCCATTCTTGCTGCCCGGGTGGGTGCTCGAAATGTGAGTGCACGCAAGGAAAACCAAATGATGTGGGAAAAAAAAATTGGCAATTGTGGCAATGCCATTGCCGAAATAGGTGGTATAAATTTTTGGCAATTGTGGCAATGGCATTGCCGAAAATGGAAAAAAAAAAAAATGAAATTTGTGGAGTAAAAAAGAAAGTTGTCACGTCCACAATATTTTTACAACATTTTCACAATAAATCACGCATGATTAGTTATTATTAGTTAAAAAAATTTGTGACAAACTAATTGTGGCAATGGCATTGCCGAAATTAGGAGAAAAAAAAATTTTGTGAGACCCTAATTGTGGCAATGCCATTGCCGAAAATAGGGAGAAAAAAAAATTGTTAGACCCTAATTGTGGCAATGGCATTGCCGAAATTGGGAGGAAAAAAAAAATTTGTGAGACCCTAATTGTGGCAATGCCATTGCCGAAATATGGAGGAAAAAAAAATTTTGTTTTGGCAATTGTGGCAATGGCATTGCTAAAAATGGAAAAAAAAAAAAAAAAAAAAAATTTGTTTTGGCAATTGTGGCAATGGCATTGCCGAAAATGGAAAAAAAAAAAAAATGTTACGAAATCTGTGAAAGAATAAAAAAAAAAAGTTGTCACGTCCACAATATTTTTACTACATTTTCACAATAAATCACACATGATTAGTTATTATTAGTTCAAAAAAATTTGTGACAAACTAATTGTGGCAATGGCATTGCCGAAATTGGGAGAAAAAAAAATTGTGAGACCCTAATTGTGGCAATGCCATTGCCAAAATAGGGAGGAAAAAAAAAATTTTTGTTTTGGCAATTGTGGCAATGGCATTGCCGAAAATGGGAAAAAAAAAAGATGTTATGAAATCTGTGAAAGAGTAAAAAAAAGAGTTGTCACGTCCACAATATTTTTACAACATTTTCACAATAAATCACACATGATTAGTTATTATTAGTTCAAAAAAATTTGTGACAAACTAATTGTGGCAATGGCATTGCCAAAATTGGGAGAAAAAAAAAATTGTGAACCCCTAATTGTGGCAACGCCATTGCCGAAATAGGGAGAAAAAAAAATTTTGTTTTGGCAATTGTGGCAATGGCATTGCCAAAAATGGGAAAAAAAAAATTTTGTTTTGGCAATTGTGACAATGGCATAGCCGAAAATGGGAAAAAAAAAAAGTTGTTATGAAATCTGTGAAAGAGTAAAAAAAAAAGTTGTCACGTCCACAATATTTTTACAATATTTTCACAATAAATCACACATGATTAGTTATTATTAGTTCAAAAAAATTTGTGACAAACTAATTGTGGCAATGACATTGCCAAAATTGGGAGAAAAAAAAATTGTGAGACCCTAATTGTGGCAATGCCATTGCCGAAAATAGGGAGAAAAAAAAAAAGGTTACGAAATCTATGAAAGAGTAAAAAAAAAAAAAAATGTCATGTCCACAATATTTTTACAATATTTTCACAATAAATCACACGTGATTAGTTACTATTAGTTCAAAAAAATTAGTGACAAATTAATTGTGGCAATGGCATTGCCGAAATCAGGGAAAAAAATCAAGTACAACTTACATGCTGTAAACTCAAGTACAATATTCTTATTCTAAAGTGATGTAAACAAAAACAAAAAAAAGGTACTCAGACCACAAGTAGAATATTCTTATTCTAAAGTGTTGTGAACAAAAAAAAAAGTACATAGTAAAAAAAAAAAAATTTGTTGTTTGTGGCAATGACATTACCGAAATAGAGAAGAGATATAAAAAAAAGTACGCATATTCTTATTCTTTCAATATTTTTTTTTACTGAAACAGTTTGGTTTGTCACGTTCTTCTATGACAAAAAAAAGTGGAATGGAATTGTGGCAATGACATTACCGAAATAGGAGGGAAAAAAATTTATTCCAGTTGGTTTTTGGCAATGCCATTGCCAAAATTAAGGGAAAAAAAAAACTTGTGGGAATGAATTTATGGCAATGGCATTACCGAAATAGGATAAAAAAATTTTTTTGTTGCAATTGGTTTGTGGCAATGGCATTGCCCAAATAGAGGAGAGATAATAAAAAGTACACATATTCTTATTCTTTCAGTATTTTTTTTTACTGGAATAATTTGGTTTGTCACGTTCTTTTATGGTAAAAGTAATCTACAAAACATACCCTATTTCAAGTACATTGATTATGCACGCTGTAAACCACAAAAAAAAAAGTACATAGATTCTTACGTGCACGTTGTAAACAAAAAAAACAAAAAGTCAATCAACCAATCACCTCAACTCCTCATCTCATCTGATTCTTATTCTCTCTATGCAATATATTTACCTATTCATCATATCACGCCTAAGAGATTTTTTTGTCTTTTTATTCTTTAGTATTTTTTTGACCGAAGCAGTTTGCTTTGTGTTTCCATCAACCTTCTTTTCCACTCCACTCCACTCCACTCTTATTCCCCTCATAAGTTTACCAACCATTTTCAATTCATGTGTGTCATACATTCTACAAACAACTATACGTAACAATACTTACAAATATCTATCCGTTCTTTTATCTCTTAGAAGGTGAGTTAAATTTCTTAAGTAGTTACTTTTCTTTTTATAATGTTCATGTTGATATGTTTTAGGGGCATAGCTAAGCATGAAAAACTTGTTTTTGTTAAATTATTTGTTCATAGTGTTAATATATTAATACTATTATTATGTTTTAATGTAGATGACAGAAAAGTTGTTCATTTTTCTTATCCATTCCGGCAAAATAATTAAACATGGAGAAAATGGGGTTTATTACAAAGGGTCACCTCCTTCTATGCTATCATTAAGCCAGGGTGTTACATTTGATGGTCTATGTAATGCATTAGCATCCACTCTTCATATAAACAGAGAAGATTCAAAACTGACTATTTGGTATAGATTTCCTTTTCAATGCCATCCACATCCTGTGACTTTCCAGCAAGTTTTGATAGAAGATGATAATGGTGTCAATGCAATATTCAATATGTTAGATCACCAATATGGATTTGTAGGTGTGGAGTTATACGTGGGTGTAGAGCCCATAAGAAGCCATCGAGATGTTTTTCCCATTCGATATGCCAACGAAGGACCGAGTGCATCGTTTAGTTATTCACATGGCGGCCACTTCCATGATCCATATGCCACTCATATTGGTCATTATTCTCAAGATGCGGCTCATTCCCCAATCAACATTGGCGGTGTTGACTATCGTGCTCCATATACCGATGTTGCAACTGAGGACTAACATGCTCCTTATTGGCCAATGAACACCAGTGATGCTGACTATGATAATCCAATTGTGTTTGAAGCTCAGTATGACCAAATCGCCACTCAGAGAGCTGCTAATGATCCCAATGATACACATCGCATAGCTGCTACTACTGAAAATGCGGTCCATACATTATCAAAAAGGATGCGGGCCATGGATAGTGATGTCCAACCTGATGACTAAGAGGTCCTTGATGATATTAGAGATGAACAGGAACCTTTTAATGAAGGTAATCATGAAAGAAGTCCAACTATGGCATTCCATCAACCTTCATCACTAAACTTTTTACAAAACACGTGGGATAATATAATTGATCCAACCCCACCATTTGAAAAGCCCACTCAGAGTATTTGGGACCCTACCCAAGAGTTTTATGTGGGTTTGCTTTTTGCTGATAAGGATGAACTACAAGTTGCTGTTAAACGCTATCACATCAAGAGGAACCAAACATTTTATGTAAGCGAGTCAGATCCAGAATGTTGGTCTGTAAGGTGCAAATATTGTTCTTGGCGTCTTCGAGCATGCTTCAGGGCTACATATGGGTTGTTTGAGATTAGAAAATACAATGGTCCACACACATATACAGAGTCCACGCTCACACAAGATCACGAGCAATTAGACACCCATGTTATTGAGAAAGAGTTGAGGGATGTTGTCAAAAATGATCCAACCATAAAGATTGCTTCACTTCAACAAACTCTTTACAATAAGTACCAATACCGGCCTTCTTATTTTAAGGTGTGGGAGACGAAAGAAAAGGCAATTGGTAGAGTGTCTGGTGATTGGGACAAATCTTACCAATTATTACCAAAATGGTTGAAAGCTTTGACTGATTCAAACCTAGGCAGCAGGGTTATTTGGAAAACAATACCTGCTACTATGCCAGGCTGTGCGATATTCGAGGGAGTCTTCTGGGCTTTTGGTCCATCAATTGAAGGTTTTCAACATTGTAGGCCAGTGATTAGTATAGATGGAACTTTCCTATATGATAAGTACAAAGGTACGTTACTGATTGCATCAACGTGGAATGGTGACAACAGACTTTTTCCACTTGCCTTTACCATTGTGGAGAAGGAAAATGATGATAGCTAGTATTGGTTTTTGCGTTGTATTCAGATTAATGTCACTAATCGGGAAGGGTTATGTGTCATATCTAATCGTCACCCTGGTATAATGACAGCGATACGGACTATATGTCAATCGACATGTTGGTATCATCGTTTTTGCCTTCGCCATGTGACTAGCAATTTCAATAAACAAATTGGGAGTAAAAACTTGAAGGCTATGGTAATGTGGGTAGGCATGGAGAATCAACTGCGAAAGTATCAAATAACCAGGGATAGAATTACTCAATTAAATGCAGATGGTGAAAATTATTTAAAGGAAATACCGGTGGAAAAGTGGACGTTAGCACATGATGGTGGACATCGTTATGGGGCAATGACCACAAACTTGTCTAAAAGCTTCAACAGAATTTTGAAGAGTGCTAGAAATCTGCCCATAACTGCATTAGTTGAACTTACATACTATCGTTATGTAGCATACTTTGCAGATCGGTATACTAAGGCATGCGCAGAGGTTACTATCGATGAACACATTACGGCCTATGCAAAGAATAAATTCCATAAATGGGAAAAAAAGGCACCAAAGCATTCAGTTATTGTGTTTAGTCATGAAGATGGTCTGTTTGAAGTCAAAACACCAATAAATCCTAACTCTGCATATAGGGGTAATCATCGTCACCAAGTAAATATGAGGGCTAGCACTTGTAGTTGTCAAAAATGGCAGGTTTACAACATTCCGTGCTCACATGTCATTGCCGTGTGTAAATATCAAGGCATCTTTGCAATGTGATATATCGACCGCTGCTACTATTTGGAAGAACAAGTTGCTTGCTATGCACCTAGATTTCGCGTGGTTCAAGATAGTGTACATTGGAATGAGCCTGATTTCCCGGTCTTGTATCCTAATGTCAAGCTGCGCCGTGAAAAAGGTCGACCAAGAACAACTCGACTTCGAAATGAAATGGACGAAGGGGCAGAGCATCAACCACGGCCATTGTGCAATCTCTGTAGGTAAGAAGGCCATAATAGAAGAACATGCCCCACTTGAACTGTGGCTGGCTCCACTAGTGGCCAAACTGAATGACCCAACATAAGTATTCAATCTACTTTGTGCGTTGGTTGGACTGTTTTTATTTTTTATTATTTTTAGGAGTTGGACCATATTGTTAATTTGTATTATTTGAAAGAACATGGTACTAATTTCATATGCTATGATGTTTTCTATCACTGCAAGTTGGATTGGGGTGTACGTTTATTTAGTTTGTTTGTGTGTGTGTGTCTATATATATATGTGTGTGTGTGTGTGTGTGTGTATTTTTTTCCTGAGTAATTTTTTTTTTCGCCTTTATTTTTCTTTTTACGTAGAATCTAGATAATGCGTTTTACTTTCTTTTTCTTATGGATATGAGGTTTTGGATATTTCAAGTTTGTGAGTTATACTTTGTGTGGCTCTATCACATGATATTGTGAATAACAAAATAAAAGAAAACTTGATGTGTCTTAAAGAATAAGAAAGGTGAAATAGAAAAGGCAAAACACCCATGTGAGCAAAAGTACCATAACAGACAAAAAAGCTCAGCAAGAGAATAAAAGGTGTTGCTGAAATATATATATTGTGGCTGAATATTGCTAAATCCGAAGAATAAAAGGCTTCTAATTGTGTGTGTGTCTATATATATATATATATATATATATATATATATATTCAAAAATATAGTTTTTATGGACTGCGTGTGTGTCTATATATGTGTGTGTGTGTGTGTGTCTATATATATTTCATTAACACCTGCTACTATGTATACTTTTTATGGAGTGCTTGGGTCATTTACCATGTTTTAAAGTTTCAAATGAGGAAAGAAATCAAAGGGCCACAATCTGAAGAGGAAAAATCAGATTTGAGTACTAATCAGTATTTTAGATGTATCTCTCTCTTCAAAAATCCAATTGACTCAAGGTTGGATGGGCTGGAACCATGACTTAAATATCTACAACTTTTATGTTTTGAGTTTTTTGAAATTCATTAATTTTCTTGGCCGAAATTAACTCACAAATTGCTGTTGTAAATTTGGACGAAAATTAGATGGTGAAAGTTTTATTTTTGTTTAACACTTTTAGGAGGGTTTGGAAGAGAGGCTGTGGATAACAAAAATAGAAATGTACACCACAATATCCATCAAGCAAATGGTGGAAAAGCAAAACAATAAAAAAGTAGCTAGCTCAGTACACACACTATATGTAAGAAGCTAGAAATAGAGATAAAAAATAAAGATATAGTAAAAGAAATGTTAAAGAAAGAAAATAGTACTCTTGAAGAATCTCTACATGGGAAGTTAAAAGAAGAGCTAGAACAAGAAAAGACTAACACTATAGTACAAGACAAAGCAAAAGAAATGATTGAAAGATAGAATAGTGAAAAGTTATGTAGAAAGCTAGGCACAAAAGATAAAGTTATAAAAGACAGGCAAAAACCAAAAGCAAATAGTAGTGTTAAGAATCTCTATGTACACCATGTTACAGACCGTAGAAAAGAAGAAAAGGCCAAGAAAGAAAAAGACAAGATAAAAAAGATAAAAATAAAACAACATAAAGTAGATACAAAACTAATAACTTTACAGGATGAAAACTCACTGGCTTGTCAATTGGATGAACACTTGACAGATGATGACATTAAAAGGTCAAAAGAAGATATAGAGACAGAGATTTGCTCTTATTCTCCTATTGCTTTTTTGCATAAGTACCAACATAAGTCCAATCTCCTCATGCAGTAGAAAAGGCATAATATTTTTTGTGAAATTGTGAATAACAATGATAATACTTTATTATATTTTTAATAAACAGTCATTTTACATTGATTAGTGATTGCGACGATGGGGTACATGAAGTTTTTCTTGTGTTTCACAACATGGAGCTTGCCTATTTTCTTGTTGTGGGTACCTTCGTGCTTGCACAGGACTTTTCCCCATGCGCCTCGGCTATGTTCTAATATCAACCTCTGTTTGATAATTACCCCTTTCGTCACTTTCATTATTTGAAGACACCTCCATCTTTTCTGTATCTTCTGCATCTTCCCCACTATCCTCATTTAAGGCATCTTTCTCAGAGTCTGTTACGGAGGCCTCTTCCTCAGAGTTTGGAGCAATGCCCATGTATTTGGTGGCGTGCAGAAATCACCAACATTAGGGGATGCTTGGGAAGGTTGTGGTGTGCAAAAATCATAGATATACTGGCTATCTTGGCCATAATTGTATTGCCCAGCATAGGATGGAGGTGGCGATGGGTGATAGGAGGCGGGTGTTGAACTAGGTTGAGAATAATGGTCATAGCTAAACAAATTCTCAAATCCTTGTCCTATTTAAGTAGGTATCTCCCCAATATTTTGAAATAAATTAATACAGTACTCATTGACATTAATTGGATTATACTCACTTAAGGTGGTTGTCTCATTACCGGCAAATATTGACGGCTCAGCTTGGGTAGAGCTGTACATATTGGGCTGTGTAGAGGTACATGGTCCAGCTTCATCATTTCTGTGTTGTCCACGTTGTGTAGAGATTTGTGGCTGTCTTCCTTGGTGCCTTTGTTGTCACTCGAAGTGTCTTACCCTTTCAGTAGGGACGGAGGAAATATTTTCTTCCATCGATAACTTTAGCCAGGTAAGGCCCTCTACTATTGGTGGAAGGACTTGTTGTGCAGTGAGATCATTCCTCTGTTGATTTGTAACAGCCAAATTTAACATATTATTGATCTCATTTTGCTGCCACGAAAAAAAAAAAAAAAAAAAAAAAAAAACATTTATTAGTGCAGTATGATTGAAAAAGCTAAAATAATAATTTCTTATCAATATTAGTGTAGTATTTTGTTTGTGTAAAAAAGTTGTTTTCAATATTAGTGCAGTATTATTAAACAACCTAGTACATATGGGCAGCTGCCTCTGGTGTTGTGAATAGGTGACCATTTTGATGGTACTATGTGGTGTAGTCCACACCTAAATTGAAATTGTCATCCCCAACTACATGTTCGGCTTGCATGTTCCAAAGCCAGTAGTAATGTTCATGCTTCTCAAGCCAATTGACACCAGACTTTCCTGTCATCTTTACACAATGTACAGATTTATCGAAATTATCTGTAGGCCATTTTGGACATTGTTGCAACAACCCAAACTGTCGCATGACTCGTTCTGGGTGATAATACTCCACTATTTGGAAGCATAATAATGGTGCCGTTGTAATCCATAGATGTTTTTCTGCAAGACACCATGGATGCAGATAATTATCGTATGGTGTTCAAACAACCTGCAATTCCAATTACAATAACTATGTTATAATCAATGAAGACAATAATATAACTAGTAAATTAACCATTGATGCATTGTGATATATTACCTGGTCATTATTATGTGTGTCGTGATTAGAATGGTATGCACGCAGAACATGCGTTGGTGTGTGAGTAAACGTTCTCCTGGTATCCCACCTACACATAATTAATGATTGCCACTGATTTTAGGGTTTGGAAGTATCAAGGATAAATGTTACAGTATACAATGTTGTCTAAAAATAGAAAGTAAATATTATACCTACAACCGTATAGGTCCTCGCCATTTAAATTTATTGGATTTATTGGAATTGGAGTTAGATATGGAAGATGCTCCCATGCCCATAATTGTAATATGAAAACAGGACCTGCAATCTCCGTGGTTTTTTGAATAGAAGCAGTACACAACTTTTTATAAAGGAAAGCAAGTGTGGCACTACCCCAGCTATATTCCCCAGCTACACCAAAGTCATCTAACAGCTTAAGAAAGCAGCAATGCAATCTATTTTGGCTTTTATTTCCAAATAGTAAAGCCAAAACTTGGAACATGTATGCCCTAGCATACTGTTGGGTTGTTATAGCATTGGCACCCTCTGATAGGTTTGAGAATCTATTCCGTACCCATGTTATTTTAAGGCTTCCATATGTCAATGCTATTGTAGGTGGTATCTCCCTGAGTAAATTATCACAAACTTGTTCCCATACCATATTGGTTGGTCCACACACTGCATTGCCATCAATAGGCAATCCTGTAAGGATTGCTATATCCTGTAGAGTTATAGACATTTCACAGGTAGGTAGGTGGAATGTATGGGTATCAGGTTGCCATCGCTCCACCAAAGAAGTAACAAAACTCCAATCTATATCTATATGCAATAGGCGGGTAACACGGTATAGTCTACATTGATGCAAATATGGTGTGATACGCTCGCCTAACTACGCGGGGGGGGGGGGGGGGTGTGCAAACGGTTGGGGTCGCACTCGTAAAGTGGAAACCTGATTTTAAAAAAAAACAAAAAGTACATATATATACAATGTTATATTGCTAATGTTGAAATTATTTTAATGTAAATTGAATAATTGTAGATATTATTAGGACATTAATAAATTTGGATCTTGCAACATACATTGCCTTCCATTGCATCATTAGAGATGTGATATCATTGTTGCTCCATTTCAAATATATCCTACATTAAATGCTACAATGAGTTACCACAATTTTAAAATTAACAAAACACATACATAAATTTAATTAGAGAGTTGAGATGCTTACCACAATTGTGATGCCAACTGAAAAAGTGAGAATTATAGAGTGATACTTGCAAAAAAAAAAAAAAAAAAAACACACACACACACACACACACAATCAAATAGGCATAAAAAATAATTCATTAATCTAAAATTTGAATAACAACAATAACAACAACAACAACAATAATCATAATCATAGGCATAAAAATAATATTAACTGCAACTACAACAATACATAATATTTTACAATGTATTAGCAACTGACTATTTACAAAGCACATGTTTATATAATAATAATAACAAATCTGTTAATTTCTAGAGCTATAAGTTAATAATCAAAGCAAAAAAACTTACATTAACAAAAAACTTATGATCCTTAGTTGTGCACACTGAAGCAAAGTAAAAGAGTAACTGAACCTCAGATGGAGGACCTTATATTGTGAGGAGAAGCAATTCTAATTCTTCAGCAAATGAGGAGAAATAAAAAGACAAAGGGCGCTTGCCTTGCCTTTTATTACAAACTGAAGAATAAAAAGACAGAAGAGAGTACTCGTTAGAGAATAAGAATCTATGTACGTAAGAATAATGCCGAATAAGAATCAGATGAGATGAGGAGTTGAGGTGATTGGTTGATTGAATTTTTGCGTTTTTGTTTACAGCGTGCACGTAAGATGATTAAATGTACGTAAGAATCAGATGATTGAATCTATGTACTTTTTTTGTTTTGGTTTTTTTTTTTTTTTTTTTTTTTGTTTACAACGTGCACAACAATCATTTTTTTCTTCCGTATTGTAATAATCTATGTACTTTCTTTGCTTTTTTTGGTTTACCGTGTGCACATTAATCATTTTTTTCTTCTATATTCTAAGAACCTATGTACTTTACAGTGTACACATCAATTATTTTTTTCTTTTCTATAATAGAATTTATATACTTTCTTTGTTTTTTGTTTACACATCAATCATTTTTTTGTTCTATAAAAATCTATGTACTTTTTTGTTTATGTTTACGGCGTGCACTTTAAAATAAAAATCGATGTACTTAATCTATCCTTATCTGTTTGGAATGTACTTTTTTTTGTTTTTGTTCACAACACTTTAGAATAAGAATATTCTACTTGTGTTCTGAGTACCTTTTTTTTGTTTGTTTTTGTTTACATCACTTTAGAATAAGAATATTGTACTTGAGTTTACAGCGTGTAAGTTATACTTAATTTTTTTCCTTGATTTCGGCAATGCCATTGCCACAATTAATTTGTCACAAATTTTTTTGAACTAATAATAATTAATCACGTGTGATTTATTGTGAAAATATTGTAAAAATATTGTGGATGTGACAACTTTTTTTTTTTACTCTTTCACAGATTTCGTAACATCTTTTTTTTTTTTTTTTTTTCATTTTCGGCAATACCATTGCCACAATTGCCAAAACAAATTTTTTTTTTCATTTTCGGCAATGCCATTGCCACAATTGCCAAAACAATTTTTTTTTTTTTTCATTTTCGACAATGCCCCTATTTCAGCAATGGCATTGCCACAATTAGGGTCTCACAATTTTTTTTTTTCTCCCAATTTCGGCAATGCCATTGCCACAATTAGTTTGTCACAATTTTTTTTAACTAATAATAACTAATCATGTGTGTTTTATTGTGAAAATGTTGTAAAAATATTGTGGACGTGACAACTTTTTTTTTTACTCTTTCACAGATTTCGTAACAACTTTTTTTTTTTTTTTTCCCATTTTCGGCAATGCCATTGCCACAATTGCCAAAAATTTATACCACCTATTTCAGCAATGGCATTGCCACAATTGCCAAATTTTTTTTTCCCACATCATTTGGTTTTCCTTGCGCGCACTCACATTTCGAGCACCCACCCGGACAGCAGGAATTAGCAGAAGGAATTGCGGCAATACCATTGCCGAAAATCAAAAATTTCTCTTTATCTTTCTCTCTCCAACTTTTGTTGAATTTCGGCAATGGTATTGGCTCAATTCACTCTCTTTCCTCAGATTGCTAAATAACTTGAAACAGTACATATAACACCAATTAACTTCGAATTTTGCAATATTTAGCCAAAAGACTCCTACAACCTTACTCAATATCTTTTTATTGGAGGTAAATTTTGACAAATCTGTAATTGAATTACATCTTCTTCTTATATCCTTCATGCTTGCAAAATTTATAGAAAATTAAAGATTAATAGATATATCATCAATAATTATTTAAATTACAAGTTTTTGTAGTTTAAAATTATGCAAAAATATAATCTTATAGATCATATAGTAAATAATATCTGATTGATACAAAATTTGACAAGTATATTAAGAGCATAAAAAACATGCAATTCAACGGTTAGATTTTCAAAATATGTAGTAATGTTTATTTTATTGAGTAAGATTGTAACCTTAGGTTGTAACTAATTTTGTAGCTAAATTTTATCCTTAATTAGATTGTTGAAGTTCATCAATTATAGTTATTGTTACATCGTATTTTGAACATTTGGGTGAGTTTGGCATTAGCTTTAAACTTTAGTTTTTAGCTTTTATTTTTTATGTACAACTTTTTAAAATCTCATATTTTTCCTCTTTTTCTCACTTTTTCAATTTTTTTCAACGTACAAGTATACTCTAGCCTACTTTCATCAAAAAGTTTTCAACAAAAAGCTAGATAAGCTATTTCCAAACGGATACTTTGTAGTACACTTAGCATTTTCCTTTTTTTCATTTCTAACTAAACTTCCAAAATAGGAGACCAATAATAACCAAACCCAATTCAAATCCTAAAATATTTCAAAAAAAAAAAAAAAATGTTGCAAATGTGTTAGATCATCATTGGTGATTAATCTTTCTTAAAAGTTTAAGACTTTAATTTTTGTAAACAAATCTCCTACTAAGCCATACTCCAAATAATGACTATCTCTCTCTCTTAAAAACAAGATATAAAATTAAAAATTGAATTCCAACTTTATTTAAATATGCAACATCATATATCCAATATAAATTAAGTTCATTTAAAAAAAATTATTTATTTTTGTTAAAATTTAAGCTTCAAACCTTCTACTATGATATTCGATTCTGTATATAAAATTAACCTTAGTTTGGTTATTATTATTCATCAAAATATGTATTTTGTGCTTAAAATTAACCTTGACTTGATTAGTATTAAATAGTTATAATTAATATTTGCATATAAAAGGCTTCACATAAAATATTTTCCTTAGACCCTAAATCATGTTTGGTTGACCCTGAGCTCCCCAATCCCTATGATGAAACCCAATTTTTTACCAAAATGATTTGCATAGTGTGTCAAAGACTAATAGATAACCGCAAAAAGGCCCAAACCCATTTTCAAGCCCATTTAGTAATTTCCTTACTAAAATTAATACTCATCTTTTTAGTGGAGTACACTAGTTAGAAAACCTTAGTCTCCTCTCTTAAACCTATAAATAAAACCTTCTACCCCCATCGAAGGAATCTAGTTTTTCACCCTAACCAAAACTTTGGGGTAAGGGTGTAATTAGTTCGAGTCAATCAGTTTTGAAGGCAGTTTTTACACCAAACTGAGGATATTGGTTTTGCCATATATGAAATTGACATCGATTTGTAAGGAAGGAATGTTGAACCAACTCAACTGTAGTTGGTTTTGATTTTGTTCAGTTGGTTTCGGTGTTTAGGATGTGAAGAAAATGCAATCAACCACGGCAAACCCAGACCCATCAACATTCAACATTCAACACAGTCAACCATCATCACTCAATAGCAAACCCAGACCCATGACAAACCCACTGCCACCATAATCAGCATCCATCCAAAAATCAACACCACAGCAAATAAATAAATAAATAAATAAATAAAAAATAAATAAATAAACTAAACTTGAGAGAGAAGCCTCACAGAGAGGGAGGTGGAGGATAGATCGGCGAACAAAACCCATTAGACCCAAGACCCACGGTGGCCACGGCAAGCAAAACCCATCAACCCAAGACGGCCCATAGCAAGCAAAACCCATGGCCACACACAACCACATGACCCCACGGCCACCAGAATCCCAGAACCCGAAACTCGATTTGAAACCCATGACCACTCAATTTGAAACCACGGCCATGCCAATCTGAAACCACGACCACCCAAAGCCGATCTTGAGAGAGAGAGAATCCTCGCCATGAGAGGAAGAGACGAGAGAGCGTGAGACAAGGAGGAGAAAAGTTTGAGTAGCTAAGAGTTTTTTCGATTTAGGGTTTCTATCGTTGTTGTGTTGAATTGAGGGTTTTTTTTTTTTTTTTTTTTTTTTTTTTAATAAAAAAAATTTATAACAAACCCTGAGTTGTGTTTTATTAAATGCAGCTTTGTATATGTTTAAGCTACGTTTAATAAAACGCAACTCTGTAAAAGTTTAAGCTGCGTTTATTAAACGCAGCTTCAATTCATGTTTAAGCTGCATTTCCCAAAACGTAGCCCTATACATGTTTAAGCTGCGTTTAATAAACGCAGCTTTGGGATATATTTAAAAAAAAAAAAAAAAAAAAAATCCCTGGATGGGTCTGTAGCTGCGTTTTTAAAAACGCTGCTTAAGCCCTACGAGCTAAACGTAGCCTCAACATCACAAAATGTGGCTTCAAAGCTGGTCTATAGCCGCGTTTTTAAAAACGTGACTATAGGTCCAGTGGTGGAACTGCATTTGTGTAAAATGCAGCTCAAACATCACTTTGAAGCTACGTTTTTTATAAACGCAGCTCCAAAACGCGTTTTTTGTAGTGTTATCTTAAAACTGAAGGGTATGTTGGGTGTTTGGTAGGTATTTGCTATTTGGTGATGGTGGTATTTGATTGGCAGTGGTGGCTAGTGTTTTGACAGTGGCAGTGGGTATGGATCTTGGTGGTTGTTTGTGGCTCGGTGGGTATGGAAATTTTTTTGAAATTTTTTGGTTTGTGATGTGTCAATGCTGTAGTGGTGGTGGTTGGTGATTTGTGGGTTGTTGTGGTTCGGCAGCAGTGGTGATGGTGGTGGTTGGTGCTGTGGTCTTTTTTTTTTTTTAGTGGTGGTGGTGGTGGATGGCTTTTGGTGGTTGCTAGCTTTGGTGGGTTGCTGGAGGTGGTGGTGATTGTTGGCCTTGGTTTGATGGAGAGAGAGAAGTGAATTGTTGTTTATATTATATTTTTATTTAATTGGGTAGTTTATATTATTTTAATGAGTTGTATGTAACAATAAAAACTAAGATGTAGGATAAGTTGCAAAATGAGTCGGTAAAATAGATAAAGTGGTGTTTGAGAATGGAAAATAGGTTCTTTTTTAGAATCTCCAATGCTAGTGCTCTAAAGGAAAATATTCAATATCCAAGAGGGAGGAAGGGTATATAACCAACACAAGACCTACGAGAAAGGTAAGTGCAAAATATATGCAAAAGCAAGCCATTTTCTCTTGATTCAATTTGGAATTTATAACAGGCTTCTTTACTTTTCCTAACTTGATCATTGAAGAACCTTTGACCAACACCACATCGGTGTTCATCTCTTCATTTTTTTTTTTTCTTAGCTATTTATATAGGTTAATATTAAAAGCAGTTGGTTTGTTGTCCATCTGTTTGATTAGACACACAAGGTTGCAGTAAAAATTTAAGGGATCGGTTAATTGGGTTTGGACATGTTATTAGGTCCGAGTCCAGTTTTACCAAGTCTAATGACGTGTAGCCTTTCAAACATTTTTTTTTTTTTTTTAATAATTTGATAGTTGGAGAATGGGGATTGAAACTCTGAATATCTCAAGGAAAACACCAGGAGGTACCGATTAACTGAGCTACAAGCTCTCAGACCTTTCAAACATTAAACGACATTTACAAGACTTTCCCAAAACTATTCCACATGTGACAAGCCTCAAAACAAATTAACCATGTCGGCATAATTATGTATGGCCTTTGAAACATTAAACACTATTTGCAAAAGTTTCCCGAAAACTGTTCCACATGTGACTAGCTAGCCTCAATTTAACTAACTAACAAAAGTTGTGCTCAAAATCAATTTAATAATTTCTATGAAAATTAGCTCGAATCCCCATTAAAAAATGCTTAATCTTAACTATCAAAATCAATTTTTGAAACGAATATGACTTTTTTGAGTTTTAATTCACAGGTGAAAGAGAAATAAAAACAATTTTTTGAATCCAAAAAAAAAAAAAAAAAATCATTAAATAGTATACATGGTTCAATTTGTTTCATAATCATTCTTATACTTTAAAAATATACTCATTTTAATCGTTACATTTTTATTTTCTAGAATTTCTTCAAAAAGTCTTTATCATATTATCAAAAGAAAAAGTTCTTTTCTCATAAGTTACAGTTAACTTAATTAGCATTTTTTTTAATCAAATAAGAGATTTGAGATTCAATCGCTTTAATTTGGAGCGGACGTCATAAGTTAAAACTCTTTAAAAAGAACCAGTTTCATGAAGTGCATTTAATACATTAACATCTTCCATTCATTAGATAATGATAAGACATTTTTTGAAATATTTTAAAATACAATATCAATTTTGGAATGAAGCACGAAAGTTGAGGATCATATATACAAGTTCTCTCTTAAAAAAAAAAAAAACTCCCAAAAAGACGGTATATGACTTTTAGACAAACTGCTTATGGAAAGAAAAGGTGTGTTGGTGATGATCTTTGTAAAAATAATGTTAATCCAATCAAGCTCAGTCATCCCAATAAATGGAAAAAAAAAAAAAAAAAAAAAAAAAGTGAGTAAAAAACAAGGCTGATATAAAGAAGAAAAAAATGAAAATGAAAGAGAGGGATAGCCTTCCCTTCATTATCTCTTGAATTTGACTTCTACTGTTTTCTTTATTCATTTAGAATTAGGCTTTTACCTAATCTAGCTTTCGGCACAAATATAATCCCCCAAAAGACATAGAAATTGAACGTACGTAGGATAGGAGATGGGAACTCAACTAAGGAAAGGATGTTTTGCAGTCTGCTTTGCGGTCATACTGATTTCATTCGGCACAAATGTGTCTGTAGCAGCCGCTGCTCTTGAGGCCAACCCAAACGTCTCATGCGATGCTACAATCGCTGAATGCAATGGGATGAAGAGCTCTTGATGGAGTCCGAAGTGAGTCGAAGGATCCTCGCGGATGGCAAAATTACTTGCAAAGGTTTCAAGCCAGAGAAACCATTTTGTAATGCACAATTGTATAGCAATTGCATAGAGGCCATAAATATGAAAACTCGGCCTTGCGCGATGTACAATCATTGCGAACGTGGCACGGAACGATCGTGAGGGATGAGAAGGCAAGGCCCGCAGTACTTAATATTTTCTGTTTATTAGAACTCAGAAATTTGATTTCTGTTTATTAATTAGAAGATATATATGTATTTGAATAAAATAAAAAAGCAATGTAAGTCGTTTGATTTGATTTCTGTTAATTGAAAGATATATGTATTTGCATTATGATTCATTATAATTTTTTTTTTTTTTTTTTTGAGTTACTATACTAAAGTTGCAAAAAAATTAGTCGCGTTGGACAGCCAAAATCCTCCAAACCATTTTAAGAGTTGATCAGTTTTTTACAATATTTCACCCTCGTTTTGAGTCATTGCTCAGGTAGCTTGAGTCATTTAAGTTGCAGAATGACAATAATGAAATTTTGCAAAAGAAGGGAAAAGAAAAATGAAACTCATGATCTGGGTTCTGGATTTGTCATTGCTGGGTTTTTAGCAAAAATAAAAATAAGAAGAAAACAATCATGATAGAAAACTCATTGGCGAACACGGTTCCAAGGGAAGAAAACAAGTTTTGAAAACAATTTCTCAAAACGCTGTCTGTTGATGCCTGAAAAGGCTGAAATGAGAGGGGGAAAAGTCTCTTGTCACCGAATGATTCACCAAATTTTTAACACCTTCTTTGTGTTTTTGTGTTGTAATCGATGTACCCAGCCGAGAGCATTTTCAAATGCATGTGAGTGAGCAGTGAAAGAGTCGGTGAAAAATTGGGTGTATCTATCTAACAGAACTTAGAAGAGGATAGAGGCAATGAAACTAATCAAATCGTAGAATAAGGTGGACAGAGCTGAAGCAATGCCTCAAATAAGAGAAAATCTATTCTTTATGGTATTATCATTCATGATAAAATCAGCCTAGAGTTTGCTTTCTAAAAATCAAGTCGGTGGTATGACAAATTTTTTTTCCCAATTAAAATTACATGACAGTTGGTTTTCCTCAAATATTTTACTCAACCAGTAAGAATTGATCACGTGACAAATACTTGACACTACTTTAAAATTATAACCTAATCAAGAAGTTTTTTTTTTTTTTTTTTTTTTTTTTATAAAAAATCGAGTCACTTTCTACAGACACATGACAAAAAAAACATTGTGATAAAATAAAACTACGATTTCAATTATTGAAACATATATTAAGTATGACAAAAAAACATTGTCATAAAATGAAACCAAGATTTCAATTATTGAAACACATATAGTAGGTACGTGTTGTGTGGATAAATAATATACAGATATTACAAATAATAGGACAGAATGAAGGACAAATTATTAGGTCCTCTAGTCATCCATGACGTTTGACACTAGTGGAGGACCTTATCATTTTTCTACAAGCGTAGGTCCCCTCTTATTCTCAAACAAAAACACAAAAAGAGAAAAAGTGTACTGTAGGTCCCCTCTTGTGCGGTGTGGACTCGTGAAGCATGATAAATAAACGAATACTTCTTGTTTCATATGTTTTGTACAATAAATCAGGGAAAAAAAATCATACACTAATTGACACGAACGCTGTTGAAGTATAAGCCCTGATGAGATGCCTAGAGGGCAAAAAGTCCAGTGTAGGGCAAAAGTTTAGTCCAATGTCTTGGAAAATTGGACCCAAGCCAGGTTGCAAGCTAACAAACACACTTGCCGTGTTGGAGATGAAATTTTCTATGTAGGATTAACCTACAATGAAGGTGTTATACATGGCCTGATTGAGAATAGAGTACATCCATTCCACATAGCCTCATCCACATCTCCTCAATCAACATCTACTTCAGTCTCGTCATCTCAGTTCTCATCCGATATTAATAAATTAAACCTTGTCGTTAAAGACAGTTTTCTTCTCTGGCATAACAGGTTAGGTTATCCCAGTAATCGAATCTTACATTCTACATTACCTGAACTGTCAAAAAATTGATGTATCCACTAAGTCCATGGGTATGAATGATCTTTGTAAACATTTTATATGTACTAAGATGCGCAAACTTCCTTTTAATAAAGTTGGGATGTATTCCACTGCTCCACTGCATATGGTTCACAGTGATGTATGGCTACCCCATTTCATATGTTAGTGTTCTAGATTCTGCATAATCTTTGTGGATGACTTTACTTGTTTTACATTGTTGAATTTGTTAAAGCATTGATAAGAAGAGCTGTCCCAAAGCCTAGGCTAAGGCCTCCACCAAATATTTTTTTTACCCTCTAGGAAAAAATGCCTTATCCCTGCATTGTAAAGGCCAAAAATTTTATAAAAATATAAATAGTTTTTAAAATGGTTATGCACTTTTTCGTATGAGTAATGCTATGAACACTATAAATTTTATTATAGGTTTATAGACTGATATATTACCAATTAATTAAAGAAATTAATTTAAACACTTATTAATTAGGTTATTAAATTAAAGTTCATTGTTTATAATTATTGTTACATCATATTGTGAAAATTTTGTAGTACCTTTAGTATTTTTAGTATGGCTTCCAAAATAGAAGACCAATAAAAAACCTAACCCAATTGAAACCCTAAAATGTTTCCCAAAAAAAAAATTTTGTGGCAATTGTATTTGATCATCAATGATGATTAATCTTTCCAAATAATTTGAGATTTAAATTTTTGTAAAACAATCTCCTACAAAGCCACAATGCCAAATAATCTCTCTCTCTCTCTCTCTCTCTCTCTCTCTCAAATAATATATAAAATTAAAAATTAGATTACAACTTTACTTAACTATGCATCATCATATTTCCAAGATAAAGTAAGTTTTTTTTTTTTTTTTTAATTATATTTTTATTTCTTTTTGCTAAAATTTATGCTTTAACTATGATATTCAATCATTTATATTTAATTAACATTATTTTAGTTAGTATTATTCATCAAATTTTGTATTTAATGCATCAAATTAATGTTTGTATATAAAAAGTCTCACATGAATAAAGTCTTGGACGTCTTTATTCATTTAAAAAAAAAAATGGAAGAAAGTTGTCTACTGAGCTGAAAAATTCTGAAGAAAATCGCTAATCAGTATTCTTCTCCTCTTTTCCTCCTGATTCTTATCGTCAACGTACCTTCACCATCTATCTCTTCGGATTCTTCACCTACACAAACTTTCTTGTGTCACCTATAGTTCCTCCTCCTATTCTTGTTCCTATAAGCTCTCACCCTATACACCCTCGATCAAGCCAACAATGGGATCCTTAAACCAAAGTTAGGCTTCAAGGCCACCATTGACTATACTGTAACTAAGCCTCCCACCTATCAAATTACTTTTAAAAATCCAAAATGGATGAATGCTATGCCCTTCAAAAACAGAAAACTAGGTTTTTGATTGTTGCACTTGCCACTATAAATGTAGTGAGATGTAATTGGGTGTGTAAGCTCAAGCATAATTGTGATAGGTCTATTACCAGGTACAAGGCTAGGTTAGTAGACAAGGGTTATCATAGCATTGACTATGATGAAACCCTTAGTCCATTATTAAAGCCTGCCATTGTTAAAAAATGATCATTTCTCTTACTATCTCATGTGGCTAGACATTGAAGCAATGACCTTGAGCAATAATGCCTTCTTCAAGGTATTCCAAGTGAGGAAGATAATAAGTCTCAACCTCAAGATATGTCAATCAATCATTCCCTCGTCACTTTTGTCATGGTCTAAACAAATCCCAAGAGCCTGGTTCGAATGCTTCACAACTCAATGACTGGATATTGATTTTGAAGCTTCTAGAGTCAATAGTGTTTTTATTTTTTTTTAATATAATTCGTAGTTGAGTGAGTGATTTTAACTTTAGCTATACCTGTTGGAAACATAATAAAGAGTCAATCAGTCTACTATTAATAGTTATTTGTAGCAAATCTTCCTTGATTTTCCTTTTGGTATATGTCGATGATATGATGGTCCATAAGAACAGTTCTCAATTAATTTATGACCTTATTCATCAACTTAGTTCCTCATTTGAGCTTAAGAACTTTAGCCCATACATTATTTCCTTATTGCAAATTGAGAATACTTATTTAAACGACTTTCAATGAAACTTGCAGTTCAAGTTCGACTACATAACGATTTCCCGCACCCCCCCCCCCCCCCCCCCCCCCCTCCCCAAACAACCCCGGCCCCCACCCCAAAAAAAAAAAAATAATAATAATAATAAAATTCAACCAAATAACTATGGCTATATAATTAACAAAGTAAACAACAAAACTTGAATACGTTAAATACTAAACTGAACTCGGCTTGACAGATTGGAATTTCAATATTATTATTTAGAGCATTCATATTGGTGGTTGTATTTTAGAAAAAAGCTAATTTACCACTAAAAGAACCAAAAAACAAGGCTTTTTTGTATTAGCAATGGGGTTGTAAAACCCTCCCATATGGCTATTTTATCTGCGTGTGTATTGCTAAAATTTTTTACCAATCGTGAAAGTAAGTTTGTATTTATAAAAATTATGAAAGCAAGTTTGTATTTAATTTATATTCATTTTTATTCTCACTTTTCTCCTCTTTCCTCTTTGTCTCTCTCATTCACTTTCTCTCCTTTCTCTCTTTCTTTTGCTATTATTTTATTTTGTTGTATGTAAAAATAAGAAATTGGATGTTGAATGCATTTTCAAAATAGATAAAATAGTTTTTTAAAGTGTAAAGTAATTATTTTTTTGAAAACTCGGATATGAATGCGTTATTAAAAACAAAACACAATCTTTTATTAATATTCTCTCTCTTCCTTCAATTAAAAAACCCAAATTTTCTTTCTTCATTTTGTCTCACACCCACACCACTTTTCACTCTTCTCTCCCTCGCCCCTTTCTATTTCTTCCCTATGCATTTTCTTCTCTTCTATCTTTATTTTGACAATCGAGATTGAGAATGAAATTTGGGTATGTGTTGGTTGCAATGGCAAAGCCACTTGAGGACTGAGGGGGGGGGGGGGGGGGAGAGAATTTTTGAAAAAAATTAATTTGTTTTTTGGAATTATCCTAAATAATTTGAAAATTTTTAAATAACCTTATCATTTTGCCCCCCTCCCCCCCCATACTTGATAATATACAAATATATTTAAGAAAATCTAAAAACAAACATAATTTTCATTTAAATAAAATAAAATCCATAAATACGTATGTCAATAAATTACAATAATTAAACATTCGACATCTTTAAAATGAACACATAAATATTTTAACAATTACTTCAGCAAATAAAAGGGAAAAAAATTCTAATTTTTATCTCAACACATCTAGTGCTTACTTGTACACAGTAGAAAAATTGAAAAGTCAAAAACTTTGTTGATGTGCTGCACCACCAAGTCTCTCTCGCTCTCGCAGTCTCCGTTGGCAACTTGGCATTTTCCTTCCTTCATTTTTTTTTTTTTTCCTTTTCCTCCCCCCTACTACTGCTATAGTTTGCTTAAAAGTAAAAGTTTTGTATTGTGTGACTGTAAACACTCAATTTTGCACCCATAACTTAACCTTGGAAGATGACATAAATAATCATTCTAAGTACCCAAAAAAATCATGGTTGCATTTCATCCATTAAATCATTCATCACATATCATAAAAATGATCTTTAGTTTCTAACGGTCATGATGTTATGGTCTGTTCCCAAATCCGACTGTCGGATTGAAAGATATCACAAGATCAAATTTTCACGATTTACATGCATTCATTTGGGTGGAACTGATTACATGTGATTAATTGAAATTAATTTTGATTAATTGGTGAGAAATTATAATTAATTAAATAAATTTTTGTGATTGGTTGTTGATTTTGATTAAAATAAGTTTGGTTGTATGGGAATAAAATGAATAATCTGATAATTTTGAAATCGGATTGATAATTAAGTTTTTAAGGTAATTATCTCTTAGATAATTATTTTTAAAGATTTAATTATCAAGTTAAATGGATTTTATAAGGAATACAAGTTCAAAATATGTCCAAGTACAATTCCCGGTCCAGAAAAATACCCAAAAAAGAGTCCAAAACAGGCAAGAAGACAAAATTGGACGAAGCACATAAGAGTACCAATTGCCACTTCAATAGTGCCAATCAACTCTTCCATAGTGCCGATCATCAGCTGGGGGAAGAGAGCGTTGGTTTGAGAGAGGGAACCTCTAATCTTATTAAGAGATAGAGAATTGATGGGAGATGGAGATGGAGACAGATAAGATGTGAGAGAGATGAGAGATGAGACATTTTATTTTTATTTGGGAAAGCTGAGAATAAAATATATTAACAACTTTACATCTAGAGCTACAGTGGGTTGTATATATACAAACCCACTGTTCATGGTTCCTAAATTTTTTAAGCAATAGCAACTGGGTTGGAACTAAGTTTTGAGCATGTAAGGATGTAAAATAGCAATTTGGGAGTTTTTACACCCCCAATGCAACTGGGGGATTTTGATCATTTGAGGATTTTACACCCCCAGTTGTGGATGACTTTACATGTTTTACATTTTACAAAAAATTAATTTAAACACTCATTAATTAGGGTGTCTAAGTTCATCAATTACAATATGATGTGATGATGATTGGAAAAATATTGTCACATCATATTGTAAAAATTTGTAGCACCTTTAGCATTTTTATTTTTCAATACTAGTAAGGCTTCAAAAATAGGAGACCAGTAAAAACCTAGCCCAATAGAAACCCTAAAACGTTTCCCAAAAAAAAAAAAAAAAGAGTGTTACTTGTGTTTGATTGTCAATGATGATTAATCTTCCCAGACAGTTTGAGATTTAAATTTTTGTAAAACAATCTCCTACAAGCCACATGTCAAATAATCTCTCTCTCTCTCTCTCTCTCTCTCTCTCTTAAAAACACTATATTAAATTAAAAATTAGATTACAACTTTACTTAACTATGCATCATCATATAACCAAGATAAAGTGAGTTTTTTTAATTATTTATTTATTTATTTTTGTAAAAATTTATGCTTCAATTGTAATATTCAATCATTTATTTGAAATTAACATTAATCAAATTTTGTATTTTAGCATCAAATTAATGTTTGCATATAAAAGACCTCACATAAATTTCTTGCCTTAGGGCCCAAATTATGTTGGGCCAACCTAAGGAAGTCTTGGATGTCTTTATTCATTTTTAAAAAAATATGGAAGAAAGTTGTCTACTAAGCTGAAAATTTTGAAGCAAATCAGTTGTCACTAATCAGCATTCTTCTCCTCTGTTCCTCCTGATTCTAATCTTTAACCTTCACCATCTATCTCTTTGGATTCTTCACCTACACCCACTTTCTTGTATCACCTACACTTCCTCCTATCCTTGTTCCTATATATAAGCTCTCAGTACCCTATACACACTCGAGCCAACAATGAGATCCTCAAACCAAAGTTAGGCTTCAAGGCCACCATTGACTATACTGTAACCAAGCCTCCCACCTATCAAATTACTTTTAAAAATCAAAATGGATGAATGCTATGGATGTAGAATTTGATGCCCTCCAAAAACATGTCTTTGATTTTAGCACTTGCCATTATAAATGTAGTAAGATATGTAATTGTGTGTATAAGCTCAAGCATAATTGTGATATACAGGTCTATTGCCAGGAACAAGGTTAGGTTAGTAGAAAAGGGTTATATTAGCATTGACTACGATGAAACCCTGCCATTCTTAAAAAAAGATCATTTCTCTTACTGCCTCATATGGCTAGACATTGAAGCAATGACCGTGAGCAATGCCTTTTTCAAGGTGTTCTAAGTGAGGAAGATAATACGTCTCAACCTCAAGATATGTCAATCCTCAATCCTCATTCACTTGTCACGTTTATCATTTTCATAAGTCAATTTATGGTTGTGGGGGCCTTTTCTGGTAGGATTGGGCTGCCTCCTGCGGTAACGGGCTGGGCTGCCTCCTGCGATGGTGGGCCCTAGTGTTTCTGAGTAAGGGAGCTGGGGCCGGTCCAATTGCAACTCAACTTGGGCCGGTTTGTGCACAAACTTATGCCACGCTTGCTAGGAGCAAGTTCTTCGGCAAGCAGAATCGTAGCAGACGAGCTATGACAGGCTAGACTGTTGCAGAAGTTATGGCAGGCTAGACTGTTGCAGACAAGTTATGGCAGGCAGATAATAATGACTAAAAAAACAGAGTATTCTATTTACTCATACAGACTGTTATGTATTTCCTGTTAGTAAAACATGATTATCGTCACAATGATACCAATCATTAAGGAAAATAAAGAGAGTCACACTGATTAATTTGAATAGGCAAAATATTAAGTTATAAGTTTTGTCTGCCGCAGCAAATCCAAAGAGGGGAGAACGCCTCTTCTCAATGCAAATAATCCCCCAGGAAGAATCCTGCTATGGGAATTAATGGCTTTGAGGGAGTCGGCCCTGAATGGTTATAGTCCCACTGGGAAAGCTCTCGTTTGCATTCTTTGGAGGAAAGGTGAGATTTTGAAGGGGGAGAGAGGGAAGCCGATCTATTGGTGCATGCTCTTTCGAACTAACTCTCTCCTTTCTTTCTTAGTTTCTTTCCTTTTCTCTCTGTTTTTGTTCTAATCTTTTTTCTTCTCTTCTTACTCTGTTTTTCTTTTTACGTTGTGAAAAATCCCCTGTTTTTCGATCCTTTTTACAGGGCACGGCAAGGGCCTCTTTATAGTGCTTGCCGTGACTAGTATTTTACTATCTTGCCCCTTAACCGCCTTTGTCTGGCCTGGGTGTACCTGCCGACCATGCTGTGCGACACAGAACCCCTGCCAGACAGAGGCGGACTCATTTTGTCCTCCTGTGCGCCGCGGACTTATTTTGTCCTTCTGTGCGCCACGGCCTTTCCTGCCACGATGTTAATCTCCTCTCTCCTCACACTCAGAGCATGCACTCAACGGTTCCCTCTCAAATTGCCTCTTTTGGGTGGTCTATCATCCCAGCAGGACGTACCTCCCAAAAGAGGCTTGAGTAAGAGCCGAAAATAGGTCTTTTCCCCTCTCCCCACCACCAAACCACACCCCCTTTACCTCTTAGCTCTGACCCATGGCCCCACCATGTCCTGTATTGGCTGGGTACAGGCTGGTGGCGTCTGGGCCTTGCGCGTGCTTCCCTCTCAAATTTGTCCAAGAGGCTGCCTGCTGCTCATGTGTCTGCCGTGACCTGGAGACTCTCCGTCTGCGTTTCCTGGCCTTTCATGTGGACTTTCTTTTGGTCCTTCGCTCTAATCAGAAGCTGGGCTTCGTATAATGATGGGCTTTATATTTCTTTGGCCCACCTTTGTTTTTCTTTGTTGCCTGCCGTGTTTGGCTTGTAATTCCTGCCGTAATGACTCAATCCTACTAGGCCCCCTTTTGGGCCGGCCATTTTATTCCTTTTCTTAGTGACCTATCATAGGCACTGTTTTGTTTCTTTTTACTCATGGGCTCCTATGTCCCTTTGTTTTCTCCTTTTGGGCATCCACGGCCCGTTTGCTAATTCTTTTGGGCTTCCTCGGCCTGTTTGCTAATTCCACACTCCCATGGGCTTTGTTACTAACTTCATTGGGCTTCCTCGGCCCAATAACCTTATCCTTATCTTTGGGTTTTATGGGCCTACCATAAATCCCTTACTTTCTTAGTTTACATTACCTTGGGCCTGCAGCGACCCTTTCTCACTTTTCTAACTCATATTCTGCCCATGGGATGCTATTTCTTTCTTTCCTGGCTTCTTTGAGCCCGTTTACCTTTTCAAGGCCCATGTATACATTGTTGGGCTAGTGACTCATTATTCCTGCCGCTTGGGCCTAATGGTCTTTTTTAACTATTCATAGTCAATTCCTTGTGGCCCTCATCATTGGGCTTTTCTTTCCATTGGGCTTTCCACAAATGGCCCTCAACATTTAGCCCCCCTGAACATGTGAAACGTTTCTGCGATTCATATATGAATGAAAGGACGCTTCTGCCCCTTTCTCATCTTCTTTCTTCTTCTCCTTTTTCGCGTGTTTTTTTTTTTTTAAGCTGTGGACCCCTTTTTTTTTATTCATACATATATCCTCCTTCCTGCTGCGAACAGGGTTGTCTCTTCGAATTTCCCATTTTGGCAGTTATTTTCAAAACAGAGCCGCCGCTTCATTAACTTCATTCCCTTCTGATGGCTGACTCTTCACCTCTTTTCATGCGGACATTAATGTGGGTATTTAAAAAAGAAATCCTTTTGCATTTTAGACACAAATCCTTTTCTCTCCAAAACGCACGCTCTTCACATCTTCTTCTTCCTTCAAGTCGACCATACCCATTCTCTCCGGTTAAACTTTCCCATCATGTCTCCGGCGAAAAGTCCTAGTTCTTCTCGTCGCAAGGGGAAGGCGGTAGCCTTCGACCCCCCTGTTGTCTCTGAGGAGGCGGATCGTTCCGATTTGGAGCGGTCCATCGAGGAGGAGGTGGAGCGTGACCCTGACGGCGAGTGTGATCCCTTAATCGACCCGTGGTATGAAACTAGTCCTCACTTCCCCAAAGTTCCCGGCGAATATGTACCGCCGCCACCAGGCCATGTACTGATCACCCTTGTCCGGCGAGACCCCGACGTTTCTTGGGCTCCGTTGGCTTCTTCAATCCCCGATTTGTCCATCCGTCAAGGTATTTCACTTCCTGTACCCCTCCACTTTGAATTTGGGTCCGGCGTGTCCCTGGGTTGGAAGGAGTGGGTCGATAGCGAACTTTCCGACACAGGATTTATGGGTTTATTGCAACGGGCCGGCGTTCTGAAGGCCGTGGTCTCTTCTCGTTGTTTGTCAAACTTTCGTGACCTCTATAATCTCCGCCACTTGGTCCGCCGGTGGTGCACTACTACTCACACCTTTTTCTTCTCCTGCGGCGAACTTACTATAACCCTTGAGGATGTGGCCGACCAGTTGCTCTTGCCCATTCTCGGCGATACTGATCCTGCCGCTTTAGAGCTTTCTTCTGAGGAGGAGGCCATCGAAGCTGAACTAAAGAAAAGAATGGCCGGAAATGCCAAGCTATCCTACTAGGTGAGTTCTTCTTCCAAGTTTTCTGCTACCGCCCGCCGCGCGGCTTTTATTGCTTTTTGGCTTAGTAAGTTTGTTTTTGGGGCCCACCCTCATTATGCCATAAAACCTTTATATTTTCGTTTGGCCATTAAAATATCTGCGGGGGTGAGCCTGCCGCTAGCCCCCATGTTTCTGGGGCATTTGTACGTCCAGCTGGACATTCTCTATAACGATGAGCAGTAGGCTGGGTCCTGCCATATTGTCACCTCTTCTGTTCACTCTACCATACTTCAGCAGTGGATGTTTGAGCGCTGTGCTCAATATTTGGCGAGGTGTAGGCCTGCCCGGTTTGCCAAGGAGAAATACCAGAGTTGCCCAAGGGAGATCACCGACTTCTGTGGCAGGTTTGAATCCGACTTTCCACTTGCTTTTCGTTGGTGTGGTTTGAAGCCGATAGGCTATTCTGTAGTTAAATCTTTCGATGAAGGCATGGGTTTTTCTTGGCGGGCATATAGAAATTTGGGCGCTGGTTATACTTGTGCGGATTCTGCCATGGGTCCGTTTGTTGATGCTGTTGGGACTACCACTCCGTTGGTAGGTTTTGATGAGACTGGAATTACTTATCTCGCCGCTACCAATGCCGGCTGGCTGCCATACTTAGCGGATGAAGGTATTAGGTTTGTCCATTATCCTGCCAACCGGGTGAGGAGGCAATTTGGGCTGGATCAAGACATTCCTGAAGACCTTTCTTCCCTGATGAGGGCTCCCACTTCGGTCCATCCTTTCCTGCGGCCTACTGCCTTTGATTTTTGGAGGAAGCGCTTTGATGCCGTCACCGTTCCTGGTTCATTGAGGGAGGGTGTTTGTACCTTTCCCATGCACGGTTATTGGCGTGCAGTGATGGATTCGTTTGTTGCCGAGTTATCTGGGAGCCGTGGCTTTTCTCTCATTCCTCCTGAAGGGTTAAGTACAGTTGCATCGGCTAACCCTCGCCTGCTGCTTCCTTCCAGGTCTGTTTTGGCGTATGCTAGGAAGCAGAGCCGGTCAGCCATCTTTGAGTGGGATGTAGAGAAGAAAGGGTGGTTTTTGCATACTGGTGACTATCCCCCTGGTTGGGAGAAAAAAGTTAAAGTGATTAACCTTCCTGCTCCGAGTGAAAAGGTGCCTGCCAAACCCAAGTCTGCTGCCAAGTTCAAGTCTGCTAGCAAAACCAAGCCAGCCACACCACTGCCTCTTGTAGGTGCTCCGCCGGCTGTCAGGACTCGTGGTAGCAAAAGGAAAACCACTCCTCACCCCGTATCTGCCACTGAACAGAAAGTAAGTCCTTTTTTCCTCCTTTTATTTTCTTTTCTAATAAGATTTCTTAATTATCTTGCGGCCAACTCGCCAACCTTTTTCTATCTTTTTCCTTTCAGTCCAAGTACAAGGAAGATTCATCAGCTACTCGCCCCATTTTTCTTGATGATCCTGAGCCTGAGGTGAGTCCCTTTTCTTCACTTTTCTCTCCCTTTTTTCTTTTTTTCACGCATCTGCCATGGGTCCTCTGCCTCCCCCCTTTCCTTCGCACACATTTTTTTTTTTTACTTAACAAAAGTTTCTTCTTTATGAGGAACCTGAACCTTTGTCCGTATATCATCCTACCGCCGAGGAGATTTCTGCTTCCATGGGTGTGCCTATGGAAGGCTTCTTTGATGGGGCCGAGGCGGTATTATCGACGCCTGCCCCTCCTGTTGCACACAAGGCTCCTGCCAAAACTCCCACCCCTTCTGCCGAGCCGGTACCTAGAGAGGGTACTCATGTTGAAGGGGTTGGTGAGACTACACCCTTGCCTGCTGAGAGATTTGCTCCTTCAGAGGGCGCCACTCCTTCCGCCGTTGTTCAGACCGAGATTACTCCTCCCATTCTGCCGCTAGTGATCTCGTCCAGCGACCCTTTTGCAGATATTTCCCAGGCTGCAAAGGGTAGTGCTTCGCTTGTTGTTACTCCTTCTTCCATCCCTGGTTCTGTCACCCGTGGCCCTGACCTGGACTTATCTTCAGAAGGGTCTGCTGACATTTTTGAGGATCCTGATGATGTACCTGTGTTGAAGAGGACTATTTCTGACTCTGATGAAGAGGGTAGTGCTTCGTCTGGACCTGACTTGATGGGTATGTATCTCCCTTCCTCTTCATCCTCCCTCCTTTTTTTTGTATTTGCGCTTCGTTTGCATACTCATCTCTCCACTTGCAGAAACTTCTAAAGGACCAGAGATTGCAGCAGGTGAGGGGATGACTGCTCCTGCCTCCCCTGTAGCGCCTGCTCCTGCAGCACTTTCAATACCTGTTTCAGCCATACCTACTGTCCTTGTTCCTTCTGTGCCTGTGATACCCCTTCCTGCTACACCCGTAGCCCCCATTCTTGGTAATTTTTTTTTTGGCACTTTTTTTTTTTTTTTTTTTTTTTTTTTTTTATGTTCCCTTGTGTTCCATTCCCCCTTTATTGCAGGTCCGCTTCCTACTATTCCTTCTCAGTTTGAGGCGGGCAGTAGTAGTTATGTCGCCATTCCAGACGATGCTGCATCTTTCTTCGTCCGTTTTGATCAGCCGGAAGTTAATGACCTTGGTCCGGCAGAGTTTTGGGCTTCCGGTCCTCCCTATGTGGACTTTAATGGCTTTCGAGTCCCTCAGGACTGTGTTTCCCACTTAGTGATGATCTACAGCAGTCACGGCAACTTTATGCAGGGCTTTCGTCTGGGCCGTTCTGCCAGGGAGCATTTCTTGAAAATGTTGGGATGTATGCTGAACGATATTGAACATAACTTCATCGACAATGTTTCTGCCGAGAGAATTCTGCAGTGGAGGGCTGCGGTGCAGGAGCTTATCAATGTAGGTTTTGCTGTGGAGTTTATTCTTGAGCATCTTCGTGAGATTGCCTGAGCCGTTTTTATGAGGAAAGTCCGTCCAGCCATTGAGGCCATAGATGTCCGCATCGAGCTTTTGAAGAAGGAGGTGGCTGATTTGGAAGGTCGCCGCGAGCATCTTCTTCCCGGCATTAGTGGACCTAGTCGCCTTGGGGATCAGAGTCTCATTTCTGGACTTTACTGATGATAGCACCGTTCCCTTTCCTTTTCTTTGTTTCTCTGTTTATGTCATACATGACACTTTTATATTTCCAGCCGTAGTTGCTTGGCTTGTGTTTGCCACACTTTGAGTTTGTAATGATGCTACACTTTGCTATTTCTTCTTTTCTTTTTACTGCTGCTATAACATGATGCTAATATTTCGTACCTTTTCATTGCACACTCATGAAAGCACATTACAACTTTTCTTGTGACATAATCACTTGGAGGAATAAAAGGAAAAAATCAAAAAGAAAAAGGAAGACATAAACAGATAGTTGAGAAAAGGTGGTCAACCACAAAATTTCCCTTTCTAAGCAAAATAACGCTTCAGCCATTTTCCATTGATGGGGTCCATCAAGTCCCTGCCATCTATTTGAGTCAGGCAATAATATCCGCTTTGTTGCGCTTCTCTTATCACAAGGGGTCCTTCCCATTTTGGTGCAAACTTAGATGGTCCTGCCAGACCTCGCCTGACATAATCTGCCACTTTTAGCACTAGCTGTCCTTCCGCAAACACTCGCTCCTTGGTCATCCTGCCGTAGGCTTCAGTCATCTTCTGCCTGTATCTGCGGCTGCGCTCCTGGGCTTCTTCCCTTTTTTCATCAAGTTCTTCCAGGTTCTCAAGCCTTTCTGCTGCAAAGACTCCTTCCTCTTTTTCCTTTTCCTGCATCTGCATGACCCTTAAGGATGGTGTCATTATTTCTGCTGGACTCACTACTTCAGTTCCGTAGACTAAGGAGAAGGGTGAAAAGCCCGTGGCTGACTTTGGTGATTTTCGGTATGCCCAGAGAGCATCTGGCAGGTGCATTGCCCATCCTCCCACATACTCTTGGCTCATTTTGCTGATGATTTTTATGAGGATTTTGTTTGTCGCCTCCGCCTGCCCGTTCCCTTGGGGATAGTAGGGTGATGATCTGTGGTGCTTGACTTGGTAGAACTCAAGCATTCTTCTTACATCGCTGTTGACAAACGGTGTGCCGTTGTCGCTGATGATCCTGTGGGGTACTCCAAACCTCACAATTATATTTTCTTTGATGAAGTTTGCCACTGCTCCGCCTGTGGCCTTGCGGAGTGGTATCGCCTCCGCCCACTTGGTAAAATATTCTGTAGCTACTAATATCCAAATGTACCCACGTGATGGCGGGTTGACTGGCCCCACCAAATCTAGCCCCCAGGTGTGAAAGGGCCATGGAGTGACCATGCTGTGCAAGCCTTGTGGATGGGTATGGATTAAATTGGCTTGTACCTGACAACTGTGACACTTCTTTACAAATTCTGCCGCGTCTTTCTTCATAGTTGGCCAGTAGTAGCCCATCTGCAGTAGACATCTGTAAAGCTTTTTCTTCCCCTGGTGTTCACCACATTCCCCAGAATGTACTTCTTTTATCATTTCTTTCGCCTCTTCAGGACCCAAACACCTCAAAGGGTCTCCATCATATCCTCTTTTAAAAAGGACTGTGTTGTGCAAGAAGTAACGTGTTGCCAACCTCTTAAGTTTGTACCTCTCGCTGTGTCTTTGTGGCAGGACACCTTCCACCAGGTACTGCATAAAGGGGGTCCTCCAGTCCTCGCTGACGAACACAGCATAACTCTTCTTCCTGTCTGCCGCTAGCTGGCAGGTCCCACACTGGGTTTGTACTTGATCTGCGTCCTTACCCATGTTTGGCCAATAGAAGCCTGCTCTTTGGAGTCTGCGGTAAAGACTGACTTCCTCACAGGACCCACAGGTCTTGTCATGTATTTCCTTCAATTTTCTCTGGGCTTCCTCTAGGCCCACGCATCGGGATAAAACCCCACCTGGCATCCTGCGGTACAGCTCTTCTTTTACCAAAGCATAGTCTTTTAACACTTTCAATTCTGCTGCGTCGTCCCCCTTTACCAAGGTCTCCTTTATGGGGATTCGCCAATCCCCTTCGTCCTGTTCTTCCTGGAACTTTTCCTTCAATACTTCGATGATCGATTCCTTCCTTTTACTGACTTCTACGTTGGTGCTACTCCCTTCAAAGATTATCTGCGAACCCAGTGCGGCTAACGCGTCTGCAAACCGATTTTCATTTCTCGGAGCATGTTCTATCTCAAAGGTTGAGAATTTCTCTTCCATCCTCTGGGCCATTGCTCTGTATGGAGCTAGGCTAGGTTCTTTTAAGGAAAAGCTTCCTTTGGCCTAGCAGACGACCAAGTTCGAATCTCCCAGCACTTTCAAGTGTTTGACTCCCATTTCGAGCGCTGTGGCAAGCCCAGTCAGGTAGGCCTCGTACTCCGCCGTGTTGTTTGAACAGGGGAATTCTAACTTAAACGATAGTGCCACTGCCTTGTCCTCTTCATGATACAGAACTACTCCTACCCCTCCGGAATGGGCAGTAGAAGACCCATCGAATTTCATTACCCACTGTTCCCTGACCTCCTCTGCTACAGCGACTTCCCCTGGAACTTCATCGTCTAGTGGGAATTCTTCCTCTCCTGGAAACTGTGCTAATAAATCCGCTATAGCCTGACTTTTCACTGCCTTAGGCATCCCCATTCTCAAGTCGTATTGTGACAATTGCAGCAACCACTGGGATATCCTGCCGGAGAGAATCGGCTGTTGTAGCAGAGCTTTAATGGCATGTGACTTAGTCATCAACCATACTTCGTATGCCAAGAAATAGTGACGCAACCTCTGCGAAGCGTAAACAATGGCTAGGCACGCTCTCTCTGCCCTTGGGTAGCGAGTTTCGGCGTCTTTTAAGGCGCGGCTGATGTAGTATATTGGCTGCTCAGTACCACCTCTGTCTTCCTGAGCGATTAGGGCGCCAATGGCGTATGAGTTGGTGGCCAGATAGAGTAACAGCGGTCTTTTGTGAATAGGAGCCTGCACCGTGGGGAGGTTCATCATTATCTGCTGCAGCCTTTTGAAGGCCGTCTGCTGTACTACCCCCCATTCGAAACTTTGCCCTTTCTTGAGCAACTTGGTGAAAGCAGAGGTAATTGACGCCAAACCAGGGATGAACCTCCGAATATATGAAACTTTTCCTAAGAAGATTTTCAGTTCTTTTACTGTGGCAGGAGGTCTCATGGTTGCTATGGCTATGGCCTTGGCTGGATCCACATCCACGCCTCTGCTGTGAACCAAGAAACCCAAAAATTTCCCAGAGGACACTCCGAATGCGCACTTGAGGGGATTCATTCTTAGCTTAAAAGCTCTGCATCTCTCGAATACTCTTTTCAACACCCGAAAGTGTTCTTCCCTTTTTCTTGACTTGACCACTATGTCATCCACATAGTCTTCCAGCTCCTTGTGCATCATATCATGGAATATGGCCGTCATTGCCCGCTGGTAGGTTGCACCTGCGTTTTTTAGCCCGAAGGGCATCACAGTATAATAGAAGTTGCCCATGGGTGTCCTGAAGGCAGTTTTCTCTGCATCTTTTGGCGCCATCTTGATCTGATTATATCCACTGAAACCATCCATGAATGAGAACATGGCGTTTCCTGCCGCAGAATCTATCAGCAAATCCATGTTTGGCAATGGAAATTCGTCCTTGGGACAAGCTTTGTTAAGATTCCTGAAATCCACGCAGCATCTTATCTGCCCATTCTTCTTTTTCACAGGTACTATGTTGGATAGCCAGCGGGGATGCTGGATAGGCTTGATGAATCTTGCGGCTAGTAACTTCTGTACTTCTTTGACTATTTGCCCTTCTATTTCTGTGTGGAATATCCTGGCAGGCTGGGCCACCGGCCTGGCCTCTAGGTCCACATTCAACGTATGCACGACAAGCCTGGGATCGAGCCCTGGCATTTCATTGTAATCCCAAGCAAAAACGTCTTTGAATTCTTTCAGCAGTAATATGAGTTCTGACTTCTCCGTTTCCGTTAGGCTTGCACTGATTGAGATGGGCCTTAGTTCTTGCGAATCAGACCCCAAGTCAACCTCTTCCAGCTCTTCCTCTGCCATAACCTGGATGTCCCTTTCCGTCGTAACTGCCTCATCCTTCCCTTCTTCTTTTTCCAAACTTCTTTCAACAACGCAACATGCCAAACTCTTGTGTTGCCCCTTTTGGGCGGGACCCACTTGCAATTCACCCGTGGGTCCCACGCACCTTCATAATTTGTAGATAATCTTGCCATCAAGACCTCGGATCCTGACACACCGAGGTACTTCATCCAGGTCTGCGGCAGGCGCTTCTTTTCTTTTCTTCTTTCGTGCCAGTAACTCTCTTAAGTCAGGTTCTGGGTCATCTTGAACATCTTTCCACCTAGGCACAAAGGTGCCTTATGGTCTTGCAACCACGTTTTCTCCAGATGGGGCCCATTGATCATAAAACATGGTTTCTACCAAGTGGGCTTCTGCCTGCTCAAATGGCGAAGGGTTTGCCGCTATGCGTATCATCTTGCCATTCAGTCTTCCCTTCACACATTGGTGGTAGGTGGACGGGACTAGTCGATGCTTGTGTAACCAAGGCCTCCCCAAAAGTACGTGGTAAGATACTTCCGTTCTGACTACGTGGAAGCGAGCTAGAGAGGCTATAGGACCCACTTTCAACCATAACTGAATGTGGCCTGCGGTGTATTCACCTCTCCCACCGAATCCTGTTACTTCCATCGGGCATCCTTGGATCTTTCTTTCTGAAATTCCTGTGGCCTGTAAGGTGCTTAATGGGATGAGATTTACGGAAGCACCTGCATCCACCAGGGCCCTCTTGATGGGGATTTGATTTATAGATGCTGCTAAGTAGAGAGGCCTTCGATGATCTGGGTGCCCTACTTCCATATCTTCACTGCTAAATGTGATCTCCGTTGATTCCTGCAGGAGGGCCCTGTCTTCTGATATCTCTGCTGACAGGCATTCCACCCCTGCACCGGAGGCGATGCTCACCAAGGCCTCCGTAGCTATCTTTCTTTCTTTTGCCGTAAGCCCCAACTGGTCGAATAGATTTTTGAACTTGGCACTCTGCTGAAGGGTAGTAATGGCCGCGGCAGGCAGGGCCAAGTTCTCTTCCTCATCTTCTCCTGGGTCCGCACATATTACTAAGGCTGCCACACCCTTTCCCTTGTGGTTTGGGAGTGGGTTTCTTTGAACTTCCTGCTGGGTCAGCTCTAATGTGCCTTTTTTGATCCTGCGGTGCACTAGCCTGCGGAGCGCCCAACATTCTGCGGTGGGGTGCTGCACATAATTGTGCAAGCGGCAGAAGCGAGGATCTCTCCTTTCTTCTTCCGTTGGCTCTCTGGAAACCTGGTTGGGTATAAAGACCCCATCTGCTATCCACTTGTCAAGTAGCACCTCCAGCTCCTTAGGAGTGCATGGCAGGGGTGGAGGTGTATCATACTCCTTCCCTTCTGTTCTCCTTCTCTGGTTTCCAGTAGACACGGCCATGGCCTGCAGTGCGTTCCGCTTGTTTGAACTGGGTTTCATGGACTGAGCCGTCTTTCTTGCTTTCTGTAATAGCTGCGCGAACTGGGAAATCTCCAGATTTTCCAGGACAGCTCTGAATTCCCGAATCATATTGGTCATGCACATTTCTACCAACGTCCTCTCCTCGCAGTGATCATAGCAATCAAGTGCTATGTCCCTGAACCATTTGATGTATTCCATTAGATCTTCACCGCTTCTTTGCTTTGTTGCCTGCAGAGTTGCAAGCGTCACTGTTTCTTCTCCGTGAAAGTATTTAGTGCAAAATACGTCCACCATGTCATCCCAAGTTGGGATTGATCCTGGCTTTAAACCAATGTACCAGGTGTATGCTCGGTCGCATAGTGACTTTGAAAACTCCCGAAGGCATAAGTCTTCATCTGCCGCATAAGGGCCAAGGGTGTCAATGAATTTGCTCACGTGCTCTACTGCACTTCCCTTCCTGCCATCGTACTGGGCAAAGGCCCTTGGTTCATACCTCTCGAGGTATGGCTTGCTGAGCACTTTTAAAGGATAGGGAGGTCTCCTTGAGTAAAATCTTTCCTTTGGTGTTCTGGCTCTCTCTTGCTCCAAGAGAGCCGCTACCTCAGCCATGGTAATGAAACGCTGTCCTGCGCTCCGTGGGGCACCTCCTGCCAGCGTCTCTACTCCGTCTGCCGCATGATCTGGGTCATGCTGGTTGCCTTTTTCTTTTGTTTTGTCCGCCTTTAGTTGGCGGATTTCTTCCATCATTTGTTGCTGTGAGTGCTGCAATGATTGCAACACTTCGACGAAGGTGTTGACATTGTCTGCGGGGACTCTTGCTTGAGGCTGAGGATCAGCCCCCGTTCTGTTGGCACCTTCTGTCTGGTTAAGTTGTTCTTGATGAGGCGTTGTTGGCCTAGATTCTGCTTGCGAGGGCACAGCACTCATATTTCGTGTCGTCCTAGATTTGGGTGGCATTGTTTGCGAGGGGTGCTGTTTTCTTTTCCTTCACCCCTGTCTGTTTCCCAACTCCCCAGTGAAGTCGCCAATTTAATGTGGGGGCCTTTTCTGGTAGGATTGGGCTGCCTTTTGCGGTAACGGGCTAGGCTGCCTCCTGCGATGGTGGGCCCTAGTGTTTCTGAGTAAGGGAGCTGGGGCTAGTCCAATTGCAACTCAACTTGGGCCGGTTTGTGCACAAACTTATGCCACGCTTGCTAGGAGCAAGTTCTTCGGCAAGCAGAATCGTAGCAAACGAGCTATGACAGGCTAGACTGTTGCAGAAGTTATGGCAGGCTAGACTGTTGCAGACAAGTTATGGCAGGCAGATAATAATGACTAAAAAAACAGAGTATTCTATTTACTCATACAGACTGTTATGTATTTCCTGTTAGTAAAACATGATTATCGTCACAATGATACCAATCATTAAGGAAAATAAAGAGAGTCACACTGATTAATTTGAATAGGCAAAATATTAAGTTATAAGTTTTGTCTGCCACAACAAATCCAAAGAGGGGAGAACGCCTCTTCTCAATGCAAATAATCCCCCAGGAAGAATCCTGCTATGGGAATTAATGGCTTTGAGGGAGTCGGCCCTGAATGGTTATAGTCCCACTGGGAAAGCTCTCGTTTGCATTCTTTGGAGGAAAGTTGAGATTTTGAAGGGGGAGAGAGGGAAGCCGATCTATTGGTGCATGCTCTTTCGAACTAACTCTCTCCTTTCTTTCTTAGTTTCTTTCCTTTTCTCTCTGTTTTTGTTCTAATCTTTTTTCTTCTCTTCTTACTCTGTTTTTCATTTTACGTTGTGAAAAATCCCCTGTTTTTCGATCCTTTTTATAGGGCACGGCAAAGGCCTCTTTATAGTGCCTGCCGTGACTAGTATTTTACTATCTTGCCCCTTAACCGCCTTTGTCTGGCCTGGGTGTACCTGCCGACCATGCTGTGCGACACAGAACCCCTGCCAGACAGAGGCGGACTCATTTTGTCCTCCTGTGCACCGCGGACTCATTTTGTCCTTCTGTGTGCCGCGGCCTTTCCTGCCACGATGTTAATCTCCTCTCTCCTCACACTCAGAGCATGCACTCAACGGTTCCCTCTCAAATTGCCTCTTTTGGGTGGTCTATCATCCCAGCAGGACGTACCTCCCAAAAGAGGCTTGAGCAGGGGCCGAAAATAGGTCTTTTCTCCTCTCCCCACCACCAAACCACACCCCCTTTACCTCTTAGCTCTGACCCATGGCCCCACCATGTCCTGTATTGGCTGGGTACAGGCTGGTGGCGCCTGGGCCTTGCGTGTGCTTCCCTCTCAAATTTGTCCAAGAGGCTGCTTGCTGCTCATGTGTCTGCCGTGACCTGGAGACTCTCCGTCTGCGTTTCCTGGCCTTTCATGTGGACTTTCTTTTGGTCCTTCGCTCTAATCAGAAGCTGGGCTTCGTATAATGATGGGCTTTATATTTCTTTGGCCCACCTTTGTTTTTCTTTGCTGCCTGCCGTGTTTGGCTCGTAATTCCTGCCGTAATGACTCAATCCTACTGGGCCCCCTTTTGGGCCGGCCATTTTATTCCTTTTCTTAGTGACCTATCATAGGCACTGTTTTGTTTCTTTTTACTCATGGGCTCCTATGTCCCTTTGTTTTCTCCTTTTGGGCATCCACGGCCCGTTTGCTAATTCTTTTGGGCTTCCTCAGCCTGTTTGCTAATTCCACACTCCCATGGGCTTTGTTACTAACTTCATTGGGCTTCCCCGGCCCAATAACCTTATCCTTATCTTTGGGTTTTATGGGCCTGCCATAAATCCCTTACTTTCTTAGTTTACATTACCTTGGGCCTGCAGCGACCCTTTCTCACTTTTCTAACTCATATTCTGCCCATGGGATGCTATTTCTTTCTTTCCTGGCTTCTTTGAGCCTGTTTACCTTTTCAAGGCCCATGTATACATTGTTGGGCTAGTGACTCATTATTCCTACCGCTTGGGCCTAATGGTCTTTTTTAACTATTCATAGTCAATTCCTTGTGGCCCTCATCATTGGGCTTTTCTTTCCATTGGGCTTTCCACAAATGGCCCTCAACAATGGTCTAAAACAAATCCCATGAGCCTGCTTCGAATGCTTCACAACTCAATGACTGCATATTGATTTTGAAATTTCTAGAGTCAATAGTTTTTTTTTTTTTTTTTAATAGTTGAGTGAGTGAGTGAGTTGAACTCTAAATGTCTCTAATAAAAACATTAAGAGGTGTACGTCAACCATTTTATTATTAATAGTTGTATGTTAATTTATTGTAGCAAATCTTCCTTGATTTTCCTTTTGGTATATTTCGGTGATATGAAGGTTAGTGAGAATAGTTCTCAATTAATTTATGACCTTATTCATCAACTTAGTTCCTTTTGGTATATTTTGGTGTAAGTTTCTTTAAAAAACCTTCTCTCATCTTCCCGTGTGTGTTAAAAAATATTTAGTATTCTAAAAAAAAAAAAAAAAAAGTTCCTCGTTTGAGCTTAAGAACCTTAACCCATACATTATTTCATTATTGCAAATTGAGAATACTTAGAGCATTGATATTAGGTGTGCCAAGTGTTAATTTTTTAGCATTTGGCATGCCAAACACCAAAATCCCACTTATATAAAATGTTTCAAATCACAAAAAATTAGCATTAAGCTACATTGACATTCTAAACTTGAGAGGGTACAAACAATTGTTATAAATGTTTTATTTATTTTTTATTCGAGTCTCTCTCTCTCTCTCTCTCAAAACTCCATAGTTGTTTCCATGGCTCTCCTTCTGTCTATGCCAAACCTCCACTACTCCACCATATAGACCACCACGAGCCACCCTCTGAGACTCTCCCTCATTGGTTTCTCTCTTTTCTCACACAAGTCTAGCCATGGCCTAAGCCATACAACCAACATCATCACAAAGGTGGTCGTTGTCCTCTCTCTCTTTCTCTCTCTTATATTTCATTTTCTCCTTATTATACTATTTTGTTTTTGGCCAAAAATCTCTTTCTTTTCCCATTGTTTGTTTGACTTTTTGTGGGTTTGGGGATTTGTTTTGTTGGATTGGGTGTGGTTGTTTAAGGTTTGCAAAGAATGGATTTTTGGGGGTTTATTTTAGGTCCTTGAGTTTGAGTTACTTGGTTTGGCTTTGAGGGCCTTGTGTTGATTTTTGGTCAGTTGATTAGATTCATCTCATTTTTTTGGGGGGGGGGGGGGGGGTTTAGGTTGATTTTGGGGTTTTAATTTGGAAGTTTTGGGTGGTGATGGGTTTGTGGTGGTGGTGGCTAGCAGACTGTGTGGTGGTGAGTTGATTTTGGAGTTTTATTTTGGTAGTTTTGGGTGGTGGCAGCTAGTTCTGACGACAATGGTTGATTGGTAGCCGCTGCCCATTGGGTTGGAGTAGTGTTGAGTTAATATTATTTTAATATATTGTATATATTAATTATTTTAATGTATTGAATTGTAAAACAGAATATGTGATATGGGACATATCCTAGAATGGTATGTTAAAATAGAAAAAGTAGGTTTTTAATGTGTCAAAAATGCTAAACCACATTTAATAGTGAGTTCTAGTTAGCTCAACTGATAAAGTTTTTAATGGTTGAATAAGAGATCTAAACTCTGTGGTTTAATCCCCGTCTACATTAAAAACTGATTAGTGCTTTTATCTAATAATAAATAGCACAATTATTAGAAATGGACATCATAGGTTTAAAACTCTATATAAAAAGAAAAAAGAAAAGAAATGAAATGAAAAAGAGTTCAAGTTCAACTATATAATGATTCTAAAATTATTAAAAAAAAAAAAAAAAAAAGAATCAACCATATAACTATGGCTGTATAACTAACATTTTTTTTTTTTTAAGAAGAATATAACTAACAAAGTAAATAACAAAACTTGAATACGATTAAATACTAAACTCTGCTTGACTGGTTGGAATTTCAATCTTGTGTTTTAAAAAGAAAATGTTATCACTATAATATTTTCACAACACTTTTATAATTTATAAATATTATATAATTTATAATCTATAAATGCTATATAACCGAAGTTTTTTACTTTTATTTATTTATTTAATTTCATGAATTAAAGCTCTCATAATTTTCCACAGCACTAAATTTCTCTATTAATTGAAGTTTTGAAAATTCAAAATTCTAACTAAAATTCTGACTCTATGCTCGATAAGCGCTCACCCCCTTCCTCGACTCTCTCTCTCTCTCAAAGGAGTCTAACTAGATGCTGTCTATGGCATCTCTTGCAGTCTTGTGTGTTTACCCTCTCTCTCTCTCTCTCTCTTAAACGTCAGCCTCTAAAAATTTTATGTTCCGTTCCGAAATTGTGTGGGTTTGAAGACGAAGAAAATGAAACAAGATATTCAATTAGGCACTACTGTTGTGGAAAAAATTAAAGAGAAGAAGACGAAGTCGAGAGTCTGAGACGCTGAGAAAAAGCAGCAATGTAAAGAAGGAAATAAACATATGAGAGAAAAATAGATGCAATGGGAAAGTGAGCAGTAGAGGAGGTCACGTGGGTGGGGGCTTGGGAATGGGAAAATTGAATTGAAAGGAAGGTTCTAAGAAGGTTTTTGGTATTCAAATACCCTAACATGGTAGTTTATTTATAGAAAAACCACATTTGTTCTTTTTAAACACTAAATACATTATTCTAAAATCAAGTTATTAGAGCTTCTTTCTGCCTTAATACTACCTAGATCTTTTCTAAGAGGTCAGGTTGAATACAAGTGGAAGTAATCATTTGCTTACTGCACTTTAGATGGCAGTTTAATCACCAACGTCAGCAATTCCCACATTCACTAATTCCACTTTATCATTTTCTAAGTTGAAATATTTGATATAATTAAGCAACTCTCTATGGGCAAAATGGAGAGGCTCTCCTAAATACAAAATCCATACAACTGCCCATATACAAGGACAAGCTAAGACCTAAGCGATGCTCAAAAGCTCGAACACATACCATGGCTAGGAGTATCAAATTCCAGTAAGATTATATTGTGCAGCAACGGAAGAAGATCTAAAGAACTCTCTCAATTTTTAGACAAAAATCTCTTAAAATTACACTTGCAAAACATTCACATAGATTTAAAAATCAAATTTACTAAACATTGTGCTCAATCGTTCTTTTTCAGCATAGTTCTAATATGACAAAACATAGTATAATTCCTTAGGCGTTGCATTTGGTCAATGGTTGAATTAGATGAAATCGAATGAGAACTATTCTATAATACTTAAAATCTTAATTATTGTTTATATTATGATTACTAATATCTAATAATTGTATTCACTAATGAAGCATAAATGGTGTTATCTTTTCCAATGACGATTAAGTTTAATGTAGTTATATATGTGTTTGAAATTAATTGAAGAAAACACCTAATAAACTATACATTCTTATATATGTTAAATAAAAATAAAATCAGTATTTTACTACTTACTTATATTTAGAATTCAAATTTGTTTTAAATAAAAATAATGATGTGGAGCTGAAGGATTTGGCAACCCCGGCCCACCTCATATCAAGTCCAAGGCCCACAGCGAAAAAGAAGAAATGTCCGAGGATGAGCAAGGAAGGTTCAAGCTGTTGGGAGACATCGCCGAGGACAATCTTATCCTAGCAAACCAAGGTCACGGAAGGAGAAAGCGGCACACCCTCGAAGACAATCCTCCCAGGCGTCCCAAACAAAAGGACCAACACAGTGGGCTAGCTATGGGGGCGTGGTGTAGGAGCAATTCCAAGAGAGACTGTCACCTCCGCATTAAATGCCCACAGCTGACAGTCTGGCCGCATTAATGAGGAAATGACCCCTGAATAGTATCACCTTGTTTGCTCCAACTCACAGCAAGTTGAGGAAGGCGGCAGATGGGACAGGCACTCAAGTGGCAACCTGCATGATCAACAAATGGATGGCCAAGATCAATGGGGAGGAGATATATAACACAAGAGGCCCTCCAAGAATAGGGGAGAGAAAAGGAAGGAGGAGAGAGATAAAAAGAAGGACGGTCGCAGTTCTTACCACCTCCGAAAGCTTCCATAGCTAAATGCAAGAGGACCGAGAAGAAGAAGAATTAGTCCTCGGATCAAGTCCGAGGATAAACTTTCGCCTTTCCCCCGTGTATTAGATCATTCCATCTTCATATGATCATGTCCGATTATTGCGACTCTTACTAAAACCTAGTTCTTGAGCCCATTTTCTCTACCAAATTTATTGTATTGGGCCCGTTGATTTTGGGCTTATTCACTTAACAGTAAAGAGCGCCCAAAAACAGACCCTACAATTGGCGCCGTCTATGGGAAGAACTTGTGTGCTAGTAAGAACAACAATCGAACATGGTAGGATCAGGCTCCCATCAGCCCGAACCAGCCAAATCCCAGTAACAAGGTAACTTCCTAAACCTTGAGCATGGCTGGAACAAGGAGAACGGAAGATTTCGGGAGGAAAGCGTAAACACCACTCAAACTAGCAGAAACCATTCCCGTGTGGGTAGTCACGTATCCCAGAGACGGGATAATGAATAAGCCATGCAGCGAGAAATAAATGACTTGAAGAGAAAGCTGCGCCTTGCATAACAAAGACAATCCCTTCCTAGCCCTGACACGCTTCTCGACGATGAAAACGATGACGACTATAGGCAAAGGTCAAGAACCCCCCTAAGCGAGACTTTCTCTCATGTGGAAGAGCGTTACCAAAGGCGCAAGTGCAGAAACCCATCTCCAAGGGGCTTGGGACACAACGCCATGAGCAAGGCGCTAGACCAGCTCTCTAAGTCACCTTTCACACGCCGTATTGAAGGGATTGCGCTCCCTCGGCGATTCCAGCAGCCGACCTTCACGATTTATAACGGCAATACAGACCCCGTGGAGCATATGAGCCAGTTTAATCAAAGGATGGCAGTCCACTCTAAAAACGAGGTGCTAATGTTCAAGGTTTTCCCGTCTAGCTTAGGACCAATGGCGATGAGGTGGTTCAACGGCCTAAAGGCGGATTCTGTAGATTCGTATAGGCAGCTAACCCAAGCCTTCGGCTCTCGCTTTGTTACGAACAGTAGAGCTCCTCAACCTTTAACTGCATTGCTGTTGTTGTCCATGCATGACGGAGAGACTCTGAAGACTTACTCGTGCAAATATTGGGAGATGTATAATAAGATGAATGACAATTTTGACAACATCGCCATCAACACCTTCAAGAGCAACCTCCCAGTCGAGCAGGGCTTGAGGAAATCCCTGACTGGCAAGCCTACCACCAGTGTGTGCCAACTGATGGATCGAATCGATAAGTACAAGCGAGTAAAGGAAAACCAGCTGCAAAGGAAAGGAGAAGGTTATCCCTCAGGAGAGGAGGGATTTCAGGTCGGATCGATATACCAATAATCACCCGATGAGAGATTTTGCAGGGAAATCGAAGACAACCAATGCATAGAATGTCGGGGCTGTATTCCGAGAACCAGTGCATCAGGTGCTGGAAAAAATCAAGAACGAGCCATACTTTAGATGGCCGAATAAGATGGCGGGAAAGTCCACGAAGCGAAATCAGAACTTTTATTGCCAGTATCACCAAGACCATGGACACACCACGGAGAGTTGCAAGAACCTCTGGAATTATCTGGACTAGCTGGTCCGAGAAGGAAAGTTGAAGCACATTCTACATCATTCTAGTGGTCATTAGGGCCAAACCCACCAGGAACCCCAAAGAGATGTTGTCCTGAGGCCACCCGTAGGGACGATTAATACGATCCTAGCCGCGCCAAGAAGAACGGGCACTTGCCCCTCACGAGTGTTGTCTGTGACTCAGCTGCCCGCCGAAGAATCCTAACAAGAACCAAAGAAGGCCAGAAGGAATTCTCACCTTATCTTAAGTTTTTAAGACGAAGACAAGATCGGAACCACCCAGCCCCATGACGATGCGCTGTTGATCACTCTCAGAATCGGAGTCTACGATGTGAAAATAGTGATAGTGGATGGTGGATGGTGGCAGCGCTACCGAGATTATGTACCTCGACCTCTACAAGGGTTTAAAATTAAAACCAGAAGATTTGATGCCCTACAGCTTCCCTTTAATGAGCTTCGACGGGAAGCTTGTCGTTCCAAAGGGCATGATCAAGCTGCCCATCCAGACCGATCCAGAGATTGTGGAGGTGAACTTTATTGTAGTCGACACCTATTTTCCATATACAACCATCGTCGGCAGGCCCTAGCTTCACACCTTAGGAGCTGTTGCCTCCTCCTTGCATTAGAAAGTGAAATTCCCGTTAGGGGATCAGGTCCTCGAAATCCGAGGTTGCCAACCCACGGCAAGGCAGTGTTTGGTGGCTATAGTCTCACGTCGGCTCGTTGCAAAGTCCTCGACCCCTGTGGAAAAGGATTTATAGCAATCAAAAGCCCGGGTACCACCTCTTAATACAGTTGTTGACGGGGCAAAATGCGAAGATCTGGAAAAGGTGGTCATTGGGGGTGACTCGGAGAAATTCTTTCAGATAAGGGCCCAGCTGCCTCCTCAGGAGAAGGAAGGGTTGGTCGAATTTCTTAAAAGGAATATTGACGTGTTTGCATGGGACACCTGCGATACTCTAGGAATTGACCCGGCCTTCATCTGCCACCACCTCAACGTCAACCCTTCCATCGCCCCTAAAAAGCAGCCACCCCGGTGCCCATCAAGAGAGCATGCTGATGCAATCAAAGACGAGGTGATGAAACTCAAGTGTGCAGGGGCTATCAAAGAAGTTTTTTGTCCCGAGTGATTGGCCAACACCGTGGTAATCAAGAAGAAAAGCGAAAAATGGCGAGTTTGCGTGGATTTCACAGACCTAAACAAAGCATGCCCAAAGGACCCGTTCCCCATGCCTCGGATAGACTAGTTGGTGGACGCAACGGCGAGCCATCCTCGGATGAGTTTCTTGGACGCCTTTCAGGGCTATCATCAAATACCACTGGCCTTGGAGGATTAGGAGAAGACAACCTTTGTGACACTTACTAGGAACTATTACTACAAAGTAATGCCGTTTGGCCTAAAGAACGCAGGTTCCACCTATCAAAGGATGATGACAAGAATGTTCGAACCGTAATTAGGCAAGAACATTGAAATCTATGTTGATGATATGGTGGTAAAGAGTAAGGTGGTGTCCGGACACTTGGGAGACCTCGGCGGCATCTTTAATGTCTTGAAGAGGCACAAGTTGCACTTGAACGCTTCCAAGTGCTCTTTTGGCATGGGATCAGGCAAGTTTCTGGGTTACATGGTTATGCACAGGGGAATAGAGGTCAACCCTGACCAGATCAAAGCCATTGATGACCTAAAACCACCATGAAATGCCAAGGAGGTCCAGAAGCTCACTGGGATGATCGCCACCCTAAATCGATTCATTTCCAGGTCGGCGGATAGATGTCGACCATTCTACCTCCTGATCAACAAGTGGAAAGGATTCGAATGGTCCGAGGACTGTACTGCAACTTTCCAGCAACTCAAGGAGTATCTGTCGCGGCTGCCCATCATGTCAAATCCTACGGCCGATGAAGTCCTATATGCATATATTGCTGTGGCCCCTCATGATGTGAGCTTGGTACTAATATGAGAAGACAACGGCCTTCAAAGGCCGGTCTATTACGTAAGCAAGTCGCTACATGAGGCTAAAGTCAGATACTCCCCCCTGGAGAAGGCAATACTAGCTGTGGTTCATGCTTCGCGGAAGCTTCCCCACTATTTCCAAGCCCACACAGTAGTTGTTCTAACTCAATTGCCCTTGAAATACATACTTCGAACTGCGGATTACATTGGAAGGATTGCCTTATGGAACACGATTCTGGGAGTTTTCGACATTAAGTATATGCCTCGAACCTCTATAAAGGGCCAAGTCCTGGCTGACCTGGTGGCCGAATTCGCTGAATCGCTAATAGAAAGGGTAATCGAACAGCACGACGTGGAAGGAAAGTTGGTCGGCGTGATCTCTGCGCTGAGACCCTCATGTTGGAAGGTGTATGTTGACGGCGCGGCAAATCAAAGAGGATACGGGTTGGGACTAGTCCTAATATCTCCTGAGAAGACTATCATAGAGAAATCCCTGAGACTGGGGTTCTCGGCCACGAATAACGAGGCCGAGTACGAAGCCTTGTTACAAGGGATGGCCATGGTGCAGAAGATGGGAGGAAAAATAGTAGAGATGTTCTCAGACTCGAGACTGGTAGTAGGCCAGGTGAAGGGAGAGTTAGAGGCCAAGAATGTGAGGATGCAAGAGTACCTCAGCCAGGTTAAACGCCTGCGACCAAGCTTTGATCTATTCAGCTTGTCATATATCTCCAGAAGTGGAAACACTCACGCAAATTCATTGGCCACACTTGCTACCTCCTCGGCAGGGGAGCTCCCTTGAATTATTCTCGTCAAGCATCTAAGCAGAGCAAATGAAGTTGCGAAAGACACGGTCCGTGCCCATGAGGTCAGAGTAGGTCCTAACTAGATGGACCTCATAGTAACGTTCCTCAAAGACGACATATTGCCCGAAGAGGAATCAGAGGCTAAAAAAATACGAAGAAACACAACTCGATTCTGGTTGTTCGAGGATCACAAGTTGTACAAGCACTCCTATTCTAGGCCGTATTTACTATGCATTCACCCTGAGGTATCAGAGCTACTGCTTGAAGAGTTGCACAAAGGGATCTGTGGGAGTCATATAGGAGGGAGATCCCTGTCGCACCAAGCCCTTACCCAGGGCTACTAGTGGCCGAGAATGCAGAAGGAAGCTCTAGAGTATGTTAAGAAATATGACTAGTGCCAAAGGTTTGTCCCGAGTATCCATCAGCCAGGAGGAGTTCTCAACCCTTTGTCCAGCCCTTGGCCGTTTGCCCAGTGGGGCCAAGATATTGTAGGCCCCTTCCCCAAGGTAGTAGGAAATAAGAGATATCTGCTGGTCAGCACGGATTACTTCACCAAGTGGGTTGAAGCCGAGCCACTAGCTAACATCAGAGACATAGATGCTAAGAGGTTCATCTGGAGAAAAATTGTTACACGATTTGGGGTCCCTCGAACCCTTATCTCAAACAACGGGCTCCAATTTGATTGCAAAGCCTTCAGAAGATATTGTTGCGAGCTAGGGATCGCAAATAGGTACTCGACCCCAGCTTATCCTTAGGGAAACGGATAAGCCGAAGCTTCCAACAAAGTCATTATCAATGAGCTTAAGAAAAGGCTGGATGACGCCAAAGGGAGATGGGTAGAGGAGCTACCACATGTCTTATGGTCCTACCGAAAAACGCCGTGACGGTCAACAGGAGAGACGCCCTTCGCCATGACCTATGGGGCCGAGGCTGTAATCCCCCTGAAGGCAAACTTCCCAACGCTGAGAATGAACTCCTTTACCCCAAGCGGCAATGATGAACTGCTGGGGGAGATCCTAAATCTGATCGAAGAAAGAAGAGAAAGAGCAATGATCCACTTGGCCTATTACCACCAAAAGCTCAAGCAAGGGTACGACGCCAATGTGAAGCTGAGGCTATTGGTACCAGGAGATTTAGTGCTAAGGAAAGTCGTGGGTGCTGCCAAGGACCCATCTTGGGGAAAGCTCAGACCTAATTGGGAAGGACCATTCTGGATTACTTCAGTAGTAGGAATAGGTGCATATTATTTAGAAGACTTAGATGAAAAAGCTGTACCTTGTCCTTGGAATGTAAATAACCTGAAGAGGTACTATTATTAAAAAAAGCACTTCTCTAATTCAAATTCTTAGTCCGTTGTGGTTATCTGTCTTATATTTAAGAAAAAACTGAGTACTAGACAAAACCAAGGTCTTGCATGGTCCTCGGACTCAAAACTATGGGGAAACTAGCTACTCCCAAGAAAAAACCAAGTACTAGATAGAACCAAGGTCTTGCATGGTCCTCGGACTCAAATTTATGGGGAAACTAGCTACTTCCAAGAAAAAACTAAGTACTAGACAGAACCAAGGTCTTGCATGGTCCTCAGACTGAAACCTATGGAGAAACTAGCTACTCCCAAGAAAAAACTGAGTACTAGACAGAACCAAGGTCTTACATGGTCTTCGGACTCAAACCTATAGGGAAACTAGCTACTTCCAAGAAAAAACTGAGTACTAGACAGAACTAAGGTCTTGCTTGGTCCTCGAACTCAAACCTATGGGGAAACTAACTACTTCCAAGAAAAAACTGAGTACTAGACAGAACTAAGGTCTTGTATGGTCCTCGGACTCAAACCTATGGGGGAAACTAGCTACTTCCAAGAAAAAATTAAGTACTAGACAGAACCAAGGTCTTGCATGATCCTCAGACTCAAACCTATGGGGAAACTAACTACGGTGAGGGCTGAATGAACGATATGCACTGCATGATAGTCTGGTCCTCGCTCCCCAATCAAGGTGCCAATAAGTGAAACTGTTCTCCCTACGTAGATAGGTAGGCATAATTTGGATATGAGTTTCAACAAGTCCGCCATCAGATTAGTTATTCTTTTGGCACCTCCCGTTATTTTGAAACCTCTAAAATTAAGGATCAATAGTGGGGGGATGGATCCTCGGGCCAAAGCCTTGGAAGAAGTTAATGAAATCAAAATTTGCGCAAGTCACGAACTTAGCCTAAACACGCACTCAGCGCCTCGGAGTTTGGGGTTTCAAGGCTTAAATGTAAGCATGGTATATATATTATCATTTCAGATATGGGATCCATACTAACAGTGATAACATATAATAAAAGCGAGTAAAACAAAAAGAAAATGGAAAATTTCATTCATTCAGATTAAGCCTTATTACAGCAAACCCCTCTGTTCCAAAAGATAAGAAAAACAACAACACAACACCAAAACAAATACAAAATAGGAGTTACCCTAGGTGGCCTACTCCTTTAACCTGGTCTCGACTCCTCCCTCGAAAAGCTGAGCAGAAGGGGTCTCAAGATCTTTGGAGCCCTTGTTGAGGGGAATAGCCTGAAGAGGCTCGACGAAAAGAACTGGCCCCTCGACTTGGGAGACCGGAGCATCGCCTGTGGACCCTACAATCCCCTGGGGTGCATCAAGGTTCTGACCTTCATTCATCTTAGTCGTATCAGAAGGCTCGCTTTCCTTGGCCGGCCCCTCAAAAGAAGTTATTGCCAGAGCAACTCTAGGGCCAACAGCCTCGACCTCTTCTAGAACATCCCTGACCTCGGAGTTGGACGAGGCATTTTCCCTGATGGTAGGGGGATAGTGCACGTGTTCTGCCCTCCATAGGGCGGATGAGGCTTTAACCCCAGCTTGCTTGAGGGCCTCGTTCCAAACCCGGGAATAGTAGAGCTTGCATACCCCAGGAACTTGAGCCTTAAGGGTAGCCTGCGTCTCGGCCACTCTCGAGTCGTAGGCCTCCTCCTCGACCTTCTCCTTAGAGCACTTAGCCTTCGTCCTGGCAAACACCGCCTCCTCTTTGGCCTTTTAGGCCTCATCTCTAGCCCACTCAGCAACGTTCTTGGCCCCCTCTGCATCGGTCAGTTTTTTCTTCAGATCAACAATCTGCTTCTTGGCGATTTGTAGCTATTCCTCAACCTCTAGCAGGAGCCTTGTCTGATCCTCGACTTGCTTCTGGGCACTGGCCAGGCCTGATTCGGCGCTATCCCTGGCCCTAGTCACCTCCTTCAAATCCTCCCTTACTTTTAGGAGGTTGGCCTCGGAGTTCTTAAGGGTTCGTGTAGCGTCCAAGCGCTTGTCACGCTCAAGGTCCAAGGTCCTGCTCTGGTCATTGGCCATCTCTTCCAATTTGTAAGTAACTTGGATGGCCTACTAATAAAAACAAGTGAGGTATAAATTGGAAGCCAGAGAACAAAGGCCAGTAAAGTCACAAATGTTGAAAACCTTACCATGCCCAAGTACCTTTTCATACTGAGGAAAATCTTCTGCCTCCTCAGGTTCTTCAGGTCGGCCATATCAGCAGGGAGTAGCAGGGACCTCTCCAATGTGTCGGCCACGTAGGTGCCCTCACCCTTATTGAAGTCCCTAAGGGAGGCGTTGTCCATCAGGGGCTCCCTATGGAGCATTGGGGCAGGGAGCCAGGCCTGGGGCTCAGGCTGAACGGCGACCTCCTTTTCCTGACCTTGAGGCTGAGGCGCGATTCTCAATTGTTTTGAAGCCCATCGGGCCTCGCCCTTCTCCTAAGAAGAGCGGGATCTCCCCCCATCCGTAATTTCTTTCCCTTTGGCAGACCTCTTCCTTTTTAGGTCGACGGGCTAAACAGGAGGGGGAAGTTTGGGTGGCTGTGGTGGGGCGGACGATGACCTGGTCTAGGGGGGTTGGGGCTTGGACGGGGGAGGGGGAAGCTTGGGTTGAGATTTCCCCAGCGCATCCTTCCCCTGTTAGCCCTCGATTAGGTCAAGAAGGCTGGCAGATGGCTTCCTCTTGAAACCCATGTCGGCCTGCGAAGAAGTCCCTTGGAGATCTGCTTCGGTCAAGCTAGGGTTGCCTAAGTCACCAGAAGGATCCTCAGATGGATCGAATTGGTCAAATGCACCGAATTCGTCCTCGGATTGGTCCAATTCAATTACTTGCTCTTCACCTTCCGCCCCTCCTTCCTTGGTTTCTGTGGCCTGTTGAGACGAAGAGGAGCCTGCCAAAGTGACACCCCCTTGAGCAGAAGACCCTTCAGGGAGCAAAAAACCGTGCTCTGCTACGGTGATCTTTTGGAGCCGAGGATCTTTGGCCTTAATTACGTACTTCGGAGCCGCGAAAGATTTCTGAATAGGATCGTACCTGAGGATCTTGTGAGCAGCTCTGACCTGAAGGTCCTTCGTTCACAAAAACCTCTGCCTGAAGAATGGTCTCTAAATCTGCCCGGTTGAACAAGTGGAGATGGCATTCAAAGGCGTGAGGATCTGCAAAAAAGAAAACGCGCTCCCATTAGCAACCAAACAAATGCCAATTACGGCAATATCAAGGACCAACCCTCTCCTACTCAAATGCCCCACCTGGTGTCCCTTCTTGAACCAGGCAGGGAAGGCCTTCATGCAACGCCCCTGACACAATGAGAAGGTCTTTATTTAGACCTTTGCTAGATTCGGGGAGACATTGAATGAGCCAAACCTTGTCATCCCTCACTTTCATATAGTAGGTTTTACCCTTAAGGTATTGGAGGTTGTAGCACCAGTTTATGTCATAGTGGGTCAACCTCAATCCCATCTTCTCGTTTAAGGCATCCACACAGCCCAGGATCCTAAACACATTGACGGCACACTGGATGGGCGCTAGTCGGAAGTGCTTAAGGTAGTCCTTCATCACTAGGCCCATAGGAATCCTCATACCCCCTTTTAGGAAGGCGATTATAGGAATCACTACCTCGCCCTCTCACCTCATAATATGCCATTCACCTTCTTTACAGTACCTCAAACCCACGTTGCTGGGTATTCTTTAATCAGCAATGAATTTCTCCATCGCCTCTTCCAACTCAACTAACTTCTTAAATCTACCCATCCCTGGGACCGGCTAAAAACTCAAAGAAAGGCGAAGGAAAGAAAAGGCTAGGAAGAGAAGAGACATAGAAAGGAGAAAGTACAAGTTAGAGAGAGGAGAAAACTTACAGAAATGAGGAAGGGCTCCTCGAGCAGACTTTTTATGCTGAAAGAAGGCGTAAGTTCGGCTAGACACTTGACCAAATTCAAGGTATGTGCACAAGAACTCTTGGATGTAAAAGTAAAGTGACAGATTGGTTTGAATGGGTATTTATACCCCCAATTAAGATAACTGCACGGTTTTCCCCGCCCATAAAGACTGGAGAAATCCCTACCGTTGGATTACCATCACGCCGTCCAACGTGGGGATCACAGAGCCGCCATAATTTAATGAAGACTTGCTCTGTATACCGAAGCGCCAGAAATGTGTCTTAGGTAAGCAAAAAGGCTCTGACGCTGATGAAGGATAGGATTTGACAAGTCATACAGAGGCCTCGAGGACATCAAAACCCTTCTCTCTGTCCGAGGGGCCGGACAACAGGATTTTGAGGGGCTATTATGGGGCCGAAGGATTTGGCAACCCCGACCCACCTCATATTAAGCCCAAGGCCTACGCCGAGGAAGAAGAAACGTCCGAGGATGAGCAAGGAAGGTCCAAGCTGTTGGGAGACATCGCCGAGGACAATCCTGTCCTCGGCAAACCAAGGTCATGGAAGGAGAAAGCGGCACACCCTTGAAGATAGTCCTCTCAGGCATCCCAAACAAAAGGACCAACACAGCGGGCTAGCTATGGGGGCGTGGTGGAGGAGCAATTCCAAGAGAGGCTGTCACCTCCGCATTAAATGCCCGCAACTGACAGTCTGGCCGCATTAATGAGGAAATAACCCCTGAACAGTATCACCTTGTTTGCTGCAACTCACAGCAAGTTGAGGAAGGCGGCAGATGAGACAGGCACTCAAGTGGCAACCTGCATGATCAACAAATGGATGGCCAAGATCAATGGGGAGGAGATATATAACACAAGAGGACCTCCAAGAATAGGGGAGAGAAAAGGAAGGAGGAGAGAGATAAAAAGAAGGATGGTCACAGTTCTTACCACCCCCGAAAGCTTCCGTAGCTAAACGCAAGAGGACCGAGAAGAAGAAGAATCAGTCCGAAGATCAAGTCCGAGGATAAACTTTCGCCCTTCCCCCATGTATTAGATAATTTCATCTTCGTATGATCATGTCCGGTTGTTGTGACTCTTACTAAATCCTAGTTCTTGAGCCAATTTTCTCTACAAAATTTATTGTATTGGGCCTATTGATTTTGAGCTTATTCACTTAACAGTAAAGAGCGCCCAAAAACGGACCTTACAAATGACAATTATTTATATGAGTTGGATCGTTTTAGATTGATTGCAGGTTAAGTCAACACAAAACTGACCTATTTATTAATTAGGTAAAGTGTATTGACTTACTTTGACATGAATCCTTTTACACTAAACATTAACTCACAAAAAACCGTGTTGTGCCAAATATTGTCATCCTTGTTTCTAAGTATATAATACAATTATACAAAGTTTTTATACTAAACTATAATGAAGCAATTTTTAACTTACAGTGTCTCAAAATAAAAGAAAAAGATGAGATATTTAATTGAAGAAAACAAAACAAAGAATTTTTTATATCTAATTTATAATAAACGGGTTTGCGGCTGGTAAATCATAAGTGGTAAGTTGTTATTGATTCTAATTTAAATTCACAACTTAAATTAATTTTTTATCATCTCGTATCAACCAATAACAAACCACCATTTAGGATTTGCATTTTTCATTAAAAAAAACCCACAATTGGGATTTTGGGGCCTGACAAGGAAACGACACGTCGTGTCGTTTATACTAAGCAATTAGCAACACGGTTAGGTCATCCTTTAAAATCAAAACCCAGGACTAAAACCTCTTTCATAAATAAGACTATATATTCTCAGCGAACACAAAACCCCCCAACCCCCCAAAAAACAAAATGGGCAGCAGGCAAGGACCCCCAAAGCACCAAAACAAATTCGCCTGGAAACCCAACGCCGGCGTCAAGATCAACGAAACGGTATTGCAACAAATAATCGAATATCTCATTCTTAATTCCCACTTCTGGAAAAAAACATTTTACTTAGGAAAAAGGTATTTCTTATTATGACAGGAAGTCGGCGGAAGGTTTAGGCCGTTGTCCGAGGTTACGGGCGTGTGCCTACGTTGTAAAGAGCAGATCGAATGGAAACGCCGTTACGGAAAATACAAGTCCCTCACCGAACCTGCCAAATGGTATTTTCTTTTTCTTCTTTGTCTTCATATATAATATATTGGAAATAGTTGGATTTTAGATTTCAATAACATCTCAATTTGAATTAATATTTGTGGCAGTCAACGATGTTCCAAACGCGCCGTTCGTCAGGCTTACCATAATCTCTGTCCTGGTTTGTGTTTCACAATCAAAGCTTTTACAATTGAAATTAGTAGTAAAGCATGTTTTGAAGTTTGTTGAAATTTGTATTGGAATATACTACCAAATAGGCCATTTGTAGCTCTGCTTTGTTTTGTTAAATACTTTTTTTTTTTTTTTTTTTTTTGTGCTAAATTACAAATTGCACTCTCTAATTTTGCCCAAGATTCAAGTGTCTTATAACTTTTGATTTATTCATATCAGTTCTAAATTCCATTCATTTTCTACTTCCTTTAGAAACATTGAATAAAAGTAAAAGTAATTGGACTGAATTGAATTTTGGGCAAAGAATTTTTTTTTTTTGGCTAGTAATTTGTTGGGCAAAGTTAGATCTGGCTTTAATCTGTCATTTAGCCTTTTTTTTTTTTTTTTTTTTTTTTTTTTTTTTGGCTATTGGGTTCTGGTTAATCTAGAATTTAGGAATTGGGTTGATGTGGATGTAGGTTGTGCTAAGGAGCAGAGTGTATGCGCAAAATGCCGTTGCCGTGTGGGACGTATAGTCGGAAGGTTTTGTTTGAGAATTTTATTGCTTTGATATATTTATATTCATTATTTATTTTGTGGGTGTATGAAATTTTGTTCATTTGGTGTTTGTTCTTGTAGAGATTCTTCAGAAGTAGAGGCTGAGCAAAAGTTGCTTGACGAGGTGGTTATTTTATTTTATTTCCTCCCCACTGTCAAATGATTTGTATGAATTGTGCAGATAAGGCTTGGTTTTGTGTGTTAAAAGCTAATGGGTTTGGTGATTTTGTTGTAGGCCATTAAGAATGCTCGAGAAAGAGACCGGAGGACTCTGCTACGTGCAGTAAGCTCTCTAAAGCAATGCTTTTCAGCTATTTGATATTTTTTTATAAGGCTCAAATGCACTTTTGATCCGTTCAGTTCTTTCATTCTTTCATACTTGTATAGTATATAGGTAAGGAGAAATGAAATCCTATATAGTCCTATATATTATGCAGTTAAAAATCAACGTACTTTATGATGTGGATCTACTTTTTGTTATTCATGAAATCCTTTTATCATCAATGCTATACTGAGAAATAGGTAATCATGTTGTAGCTTCTAAATTTTGATCATACACAGCGACATATTCCAAGAGACTAATTTTCATGATACTCAGCTTAAATGGGACAATGTCTCTTTCATTTTAAAACTTCTAGATTATTTTTGGCAGTTGTATTGATTATGTGTGAACTTACTAGGACCCCTTCCACAGAAAGAAGTGTGGAAAGGAAACATGTTTTTGATAAGTGTTAGGGAATTAACTTTGGAATTTTCAGACCCTTTTTGTTATGACTCTTAATTGAGCTAATTAATGTAGGCATTCAGAAAATACTTAATCATGCAATATATAGAGAGTAGGAAAATAATCAGCTTTCTAGAATCTTGGAAAATTGCAGCCTCCTCCTCGATCAGCTTTGTAAATCTTAGACTAATAGTGAGACTAAGATGACTGTACTCGTTTCTTGTCTGTTTTATTGGACAAGACATAAGAATAAGATACAAGTTGTAAATTGTTATCTTTTTGCCTGGTCGACCAAATTTGCTCCCAGGTTCAAGATGACACATCATCTGTTTGCTTTGAATGTTATTTTGCATTATGAATTCCATATTGATATGGTTTTTGCATTTATATAATATTTTCCATTTCTCTGTGCATCTTATTTTGTGTTTACACGCATCTCTAATCGTGTCACCTTTTCCAGTTATTGTTCAATTTACACATACTTCTAGTTCTTTCCAAGTTGAGCTTGTTTTCATGTGCATAGTTTTGGACTAGATCATGTCCTGTGCCGTGGTACTTTACTTATTGCAGGGTTCAACTATTTCTAATGACTACATAATTTAAAAAAAAAAAAAAAAAAAAAACCTCTATCTTAAATCATACCTTCTTCTTACAGAAGAATGGGTAGAGGATGTGGGGGTGCAAAACCTATTTGTTACTTCCCATGAGCTAATTCAATTGACACTTTTTATTCCTATAATAATGGGATGAAGGGTAAGGCCTTGGATTTAGAACTTAAGCCCACTAGGTGCATGTGAAACACAGCAATCACCAATCACCAATCACCATTTTTTTTTTTTTTTTTTTTTAATAAGTAATCTAATGGCTACTTGTGTGACTTATAAAAAGAAAAAAGAAAAAGAAAAAGAGAAACTATGCTAATAAGAGTGCTTTGTACTTGTTCCCTTTATCCTTATGCTTTTGTACCGCACGTGTTTTCTTATTGTTTAATTTTTTCCCCCTCTATTCCACCAGATGAACAAAGATAAATCTAAAAGTTCAGCGAAAACTACAGCCAATGAAGAAAACAAGGTTGGGGAGTTAATTTCCAATATCTCACTTGAGGAACATGCTGACCTGAGTGGAGATGATACTGGTGATGAGGATCTAGGTTTGAATTAAGGTGTGTGAATTCCCAATTCCCAACAATGACATGTACTATGAGGACACCAAATACTTTATGTTCCCTGATATGCTAAATTATCACATTTACCAGAAATGTAGTCTCTTTTTAAGGGGGGAGGGGGCACGGTTAAGATTTAGCAGGATTAATGCCTTTCTCCCATTTTATGTTCCTGCAGGTTGCTCATTCTGTATAAGTGCTAAGTCTCTATAACAGTGAAATGTGAAAATCTGACAAACGGGTTAAATTGATTAGTAAAGCTAAGAGCTTGAATTCGATCCAGTCAGATTTGGGTCAAAAACGTGTCCAAAACAAGTTACAAAATCTATGATCTGCACCCAAACTTTTTGTGTTTGGTTCAACCTGTTAAAACGCGTTTTTTTTTTTTCCACGTGCAAAAAAATAACAAATTTGATTATGTTGTCTTTATATTTCTCTTAATAAAATAAGAGAAAAAATAAACACAAATACTCATTGTAAAAGTTAAATAGTTCCCAATTTTTTAAGTTTAAGCCGCATGGTGTCTCTGATTTATTTTCGAGTAGCATTGATTTATGAAGGGCTGTCCCTGTGTCCTATGGTGTACTTGGGGAGAGCGGAACTCAAGATGTTTCGAAGGGAAGGAGCGGTCTACTTCAGATCCTAAATCTTTTCTTCTTCATACCTTGCTAGAGTGGAGTTCTTCCTTTAATCTTTTCCCTTGTTCTATATTTTTAGAAATGCTTGATCTTTGTAATTTATGTGTTTGATATACTGTTTTCCATGTTCACCCCCTGTGTACCTGGGCTTCTTTTTAATATAATTCCGTTATTTAAAAAAAAAAAAATTAAATGTCATGAACCATATCTAGTTATCAATGTCTTTGAATATAAATTTGTCATGTAAAATATAAATATATAAATAAAGTTACTTGTAAGTTAAAATGATAGATAACTAAATAACTAATATAAAAAGCTTTTAAGAATAAAACGTTAGTTACAAAAAATGTTAGGTTAAGAAACAAGTAAATAGTTAAATATGAATTGCATCTTAATCTACTCAATGTTTGCAGTAGATACAATAGTGGAAATCTTCATGTTAGAGAATTGCACCTTATGCTGGCAAGTATAAAGAAATTGGGAGTTTTGATTTTTGAGAGAGGATGAAGAAATTTACCATCATTGTATTACTAAATCTAAGATCTCATGGTTGAGTTATGGTCATGTTTTTCAGCTACTTTTAATCTTCTTTTTCTTTTCTACGCTTTATCGTACAGATCAGTGGCAAAAAATACGGTCAAGGCTATTGGAAAAGAAACAATATTTTGAATTTTGTTGTGACATTAAATAAGCTAGTAGGGGTGTGAATTAAACTCACTAACCCAACAAAACCAACCCAATATAGAAATTTTAATTTAGCTTATTAAGGGGAGGAAAAATTGTTGCGACATTCCTGTAAATAAAGAAGTTTCTAGGACCATACTTTGAACAAGGAAGCCTCCTAGAAGTAGAGGTGTGTATCAAATCCACTAACTCAACAAAACCAATCCAATATAAAAATTTTAAGATCAAAATTAATGTTGAAATGAAGAGAGAGGAAAAAATGTCCCCTCTTTAGATTTTCACCTTTTCTTTTGACAACCAGTTTATTTTTTCGAAATGCAAAATTGGAAATAAAATACCATCATTATTGTGTATTAAATTAGTAAATGATTGTTAATGATCCGTTGTGAAAATTAATGGCAAAATTTTAATTAATGGAAATGTTAATTCAAAATTATCTCCATAATCATTTACACCACACGATTGGATCCATGGACATATTTCAAATTAAAGGAATCATAACTGCCACTATTATTGCGTATTAAATCAGGAAACCAATCCCATAAAAAAAAAAAAAAAAAAAAAATAGGAGTCCCAAAAAAATAATGATATATATATATATATATATATAAATTTTAAAATATTAATTGGCCACAATAAATGTGAATTAAAAGGAATTAAATATTTTTTTAAGATCAAACTGAATTAAATATCATTAGATAAAATAATTAATTTAGACAAAAATGAATGGTTTTTTTTAAAGGTTTTTTATATTGTAATATGATTTTACTCTCAGGTTGATAATTCAATATATGACATTCAAGAGAATGAAAATGAATGGTCAGATATGATAAATAAGAGTATTAAATACTCAATATTTTTAACCTACCATTAAATTACAATTAAGTGTATTGGTAATTTAATACATGACAGTTGTGTATGTTATGTACAAATTCCTGCTTATTATTTGGTATTATTTTATTTTATAATATATAGGATAATTATAGTATGGGTTTAAAATTGTACAATTTTCTATAAAAAAATAAAAAAAAAAAAAGGTTGAAAATTGTACAATACTATACAGATTTCTTTTGTCAATAGCAATGAATCTTACAGTGCAATGTAGTTTAAGAATTTTCAATATATAAATAATGGAATAATTAGATTTTATTCTCCTTCCTCCTCTCTCTAACAAACATTGATTCAGAGGCAATAACGAAGATGGACAACAGAGAAGCGAAACCCGAAGATCCAGCCAAGAACACCCAAACAGAACCAACGAGTTAAAACTCAAAACCCCTCATAATTTCTCCATTTCGGTTCCTCTGTATGTGATTAAATTCTCATCTCTGTAGACCGTACACAATCACTGAGTCACACACGCACACAGAAAATTCACGACACCAAGTGCTGTTCACACATCCTTACAGAAAGTTTCAAATACCCAAAATACAGATCGCTCTAATCACTGAAGTACAATTTTCTGTCACTTATTCATGATTCATGCTTCTATTTTGAATTTAAAGTGAGCTTATATTCATATTATTATATGTTTCTAGAGTGTGTTAATTTATTTGGATTCTGCTCACTTTATCCGGACTTAGAAGTAATAAAGCGTTTACTAGGCATTTGTAATGAAATTCATTTGTTGTTGTTTCGACATTTCGATTCGCTTTGTTTTGGCTTTAATATATGTTTCGTCGTTACTGCATGAAGAATTTGATTTGATTTGCTTTGTGTTTGTGGTAAATTCTTTTGATGAATAGGAATGACTGTTTCTTCAAGTTCAAGATTAGGTAACTTTTTTCCCCCTCAAGGAAAAAAAAAAAAAAAAAGAAATTAGGTAACTTTTACTTGAGTCTTTTACTGCTGCTCTAACGTGCTTACTGTGATTGTTTTATAATGAAAACGTTTAAAAAAAAGAAAAGTTAGGGATGTGTTTTTAATTTGAAATAACAGATATAGAAATTTTCTTGCTATTCGGGACTGAGAAGTGTGAAATTGGAGGCAAAAATTAAGGATAAGTGATGATGAGTTTGATCAGGGTGCCAAAATGTTCTTTTGCTTGTTTTGTTTTTTGGTTTTTTAAGAAAAAGGTGCCAAAAGGTTCTTAAAAGCCCTGTTGTGGTTGATATTTTCTTTTGTCAATGTTCTTCTATCTCTAAATGAAATAGTAGGGCCTTAGTTTTTTCAAATTTATCTCCATCTTTTTGGATGTGCTACTTTATGGTATTTGATATCGTGCATTTATAGGATTTCTGTCTGTGTTTCTTTTGTGTTATACTACTTTATGGTATTTGATATCGTGCATTTTATGGGATTTCTGTTATTGTTTTGGGTGCAAATCAGCGGACCTGGGTAGCGAACTGTTTGATTTGAATGGGCTTAAATTTTTATTAGCTTATATACTAACAAGTTCGGAAGTAATTGTAATACAGTAATCATCTCATATCAAATGTGGTGGCCTTTATTACAAAGTTTTGACTCTTGTTTAATGCAAGTTTTGGTGAGCAACAAATAAATTTTGTTTTTTGTTTTTTGCTTTTTGAGAAACAAATATATACACAAGAAAGAGAGAAAGAGATTCTAAATTTCTAACACAAATAAATCTTCTTTTATTATGAAGTTGTGATTTTCCTAACAAAGTGGAGGTAAATTTACTTGGCATTGTTAAACTAGCAACAAATAAATTGTCTTTGATTATGAAGTTATGATTTTCCTAACAAAGTGGAGGTAAATTTATTTGGCATTGTTGTGGATTGTGAAAACGAAAATTATTGTGGTTAATATGCAATCACAATGGGAAGGAGGGAGTACCACATAAATACAATTACATTTTGGTTATCCCATCACAAATAGAGGCTTATGTAAGAAATATTTAGAGAGCAGCGCAAGAAAATAAAAATACCTCTAACTATAGTTGTTTAAGTGTTTTAGGAAAAGGAAGACTCACTTTAAGATATAGTGTATGTATAAAATAGGTTTTCTAATCTATGGCCTTTACCTCACTTATATCCTTTTGATGGAGACATAGACTATATATATAGGCTAGACTATGGACTCTTTTGGTTTAAGATTTAACTCTTATTCCATCAAGGAGTTTAACTAATTGTAACTCCTTGGTATTTACTCACTATAGGAGTTATACCAATTGAGCGTAGCCTATAGAATGTTACACCTAACATGTAATGTTCGCACATAAAAATCTTAAAGACATGAGTTTTTCATCTATCACTCAAATGTGGGCCACATAAATTCTCCTAAAGGACATATAATCTTACATTCTCCCACTTGACCCACATGACATTTAAATAACTTGATAAGTGATGTTCACTTTAATATGACCATGATATTACCTATGTCAACTACTTGTGAAATGAACTACTTGTGAAATGCCTTCACTCAAATAAAGAATCCAATACATGAATTATAGCGGTAATAACTTTAATAACAATGAATATTTCCTTTCATGTATTACAATGTAATGTAATCCTTTATTATTATAATTGAGGATATTACATGGAAGAAAGTACTCATTATAATTGAGGCTATTACTGGCATGATATAAGTATTGGATTCTTTATTTGAGTGGAAGCATTTCACAACTAGTTGACATGGGTAATATCATGGCTATATTAAAGTGAATATCACTTCTTACATTATTTAAATGTCATGTGAGCCAAGTGGGAGAATGCAAGATTATATCTCATTTAGGAGAATTTATGTGGTCAACATTTGAGTGATAGATGAAAAACTCATGTCTTTAAGTTTTCTATTTGTGAAAGTTACATGTTAAGTGTAACATTCTATAGGTAACTCTCTATTGGTATAACTTTTATGGTGAGTAAAAACTTGAGTTACAATTGCTTAAACTCCTTGATGGAAGAAGAGTTAAATATTAAATTAAAATGGTCCTTAATCTAGCCTATATATATAGTCAGTGTTTCCATAAAAAAGATATATGTGAAGTAAAAGCTATACACTAGAAGACCTCTTTTATCTATACACTACCTTATAGTGAGTTTTCTTTTCTCTAAAACACTTAAAAAATTTATAGCTGGAGATATATTTACTTCCGCTACAAGATAGTGTATAGTAAAAGAGGTCTTCTGGTCTATGATCTTTACCTCACATATATCCTTTTGATAGAGACAAATGCTATATAATTTTAATGGGTTAAGCAGCTCCTTTATATTTATAAAGATTCCCTTCCCTCTTAATTCATCTTCTTGTAATTCAAGCAGGATGTTTACAAATGCAGCGGGGACCCAAGAATTTTACAACTCTCCTGAAAGAACTAAACCTAGAGGGATCCCACAACGGTCAGAGGGTGCAAGGTTACATGAAGCCAAACGCTACCTCAACCAGTTTGGGTACTTAAAGTACGAAGATTCGAACAACCTTGAAAATGATGAGGCCTTGGAGCTCGCCATCAAAACGTACCAGACATTTTATCAATTGGAGGTTACTGGGAAGAGCTTGACTCCAACACCGTCAAGCAAATGACAATTCCGCATTGTGGATTACCTGATTTTTATTAATGGTGAATTGGTAATCTAGAAGACTAGAACATCTCCAGTTTGCATCTTTTGCCTGTAATCTTAAATTATAGTCGCTCTAGTTAAATGCTCAAAGACTAGTTACACCAAACTATATTAACCTTTACAATAATGCTACATAAGCCTACAAAGACAACATATTTTACCATAAATTTTATAACTACTGATCAATTAACAAGCTATTATCAATTCTCATATAGTTCCATTAGTAAGGCACTGACACAACTTTATCATTTACAGTTAATACAATATCTCATCAACAATTAATTAAGAAATATGTTGTGATCTTAAGCTTATTGTAATAGTTAAATTTCTCTATATTGGGAATATATATATATATATATATATATATGAAACCTCGAGTCACTCAAATAGTCTTTAGTTGATGGTAGGGGTGGTAGTTTTTACCAAACACCCATTAACCCATATATGACTCTTCTAATTTGTGTAAATCCTAATGTAACCCAATTAAACATTTAGGTTAAATGGATAAAGACTTTATCCTCATTTAACTCGAAAAGTATCACGCCGTATTGTAGCCTTTTTCCTTAGGGGATCATTTTTGCACTATGTCAATGACCACTCGATCTTGCTGGATGCTAGGAACTGTTATTTGAATCATAACTATAACAATAAGTATCTATAATATTTGAATTTTATCATTTTGCACACTATAATATTCTCACATAAATTATCAAACTCTCTAAAATACCCCTATCTTTAAGTTAAATAATTTTAAATTTTAAAATATAAACTGGTTAAAAGAGTAATTTACTACTTTTATAAAAGTACCTAAGTTTTAGGCTTTCAAAATTTTATAAATTCTCATGTAGAGAAAGATCCTGAAGATTAGAACACTATCTCTATCTCACTTTTAAATATATATATATATATATATATATAAAATTCACAGTAACTTGTTGGTCTAACCAAAATTATTTATTAATTTCTTGAGTTTTCTCCATAAACTATTTTAATAGTATTTTCATTTAACCAAGTTAAGGAAAATATAAAGAATACATAATTGGATAAGAAGCACGATGGGCTTATTTGGCATCCTTCGATAGACACATCTCATAATAGTCAAGTGGTATATTATAAAAGAATAAGGCTAAAGAAGATATGCAACCCAGAAAGTTAGGAATAATACTTGTGCAAGGTTAGTGATAAATTAATTAGGAAGAGAGAGAAAATAGAAAAAAATAGCAATATAATATTGTCTACCATTAATTTAGTTAGCGAGTGTGACAAGTAATAAATATTTAATAATGACATAGATAGTTAACATTTTTTAACAATTGGATCTAATTGAAATTTACAGTCTAAAAAAATGTACATCTCTTGTGAAGTTACACTTGATATAATTTGAATCCATCTCTCTCTCTCTCTCTCTCTCTCTCTCTCTCTCTCTCTCTCTCTCTCTCTCTCTCTCTCTCTCTCTCTCTCTCTCTCTCTCTCTCTCTCTCTCTCTCTCTCTCTCTCTCTCATGTGATTAGTACGAATATTAAATACACAATATTTGTAACCGTACCATAAATTTACAATTAAGTGTATTGATAATTTAATATGAGACAATTGTGTATGTTATGCACAATTTCCTGCTTTCTATGTGATATTATTTTATTTTATAATATATAGGATAATTATAGGTTTAAAATTGTACAATATTATACACATTTCTTTTGTCATTATAATGTAATTTAAGAATTTTCAATATATATATATAATGGAGTTGTAATGACCAGATTTGACACGAATCCAGAACAGGAATGGATCCAGGCCCACAAAGCCCGAACAATAAATTTGTAGAGTGCGGGAGAAAAACATAGTTTGAATCTAGGATAAAGATATTGGATTATAGCGTTACAAGGGAAGAGTTATATGCATGTAACTGTACAGAAAGTATCCTCGGATATGCCCTAATACTATGACTAAGAGTACTCAATTCTTTCATTTTTCTCTTTTTCTTTCTCTTTCTTTTTTCTTCGTCTCTTTTTTCTGTCCCCCCCCCCACTTTTTTCCTTTCTTCGTATTATATACTATGGCTTTTTTACCATTTCCTCCACCCACGTGTGGGTTAGGTGTTGGAAGTCCTTTTTTTCCGCTTCTCTTGCCTTTTCTTGAATCTTCCATTCTTAGCTGTAAGGCTGCGTGTTCACTGTTCAGGCATCACCTCCACATTAATGCGGCCAGAGGGTTAGCTGGGCAGCATTTAATGCGGAGGCAACAGTACCCCCAGATATTTGTTTTTTCTCACTCTTATCCTTTATTTGATATTTTCTCATTCACTTTGTTGCAAGGTTTGTCTGAGGCGTTACCCTAAGAGACTGATAAGTCTACTAGCTACCTCGGACAGAAGTTCCGAGGTGACTATTGTCCTCGGACACGATCAAATCCTTCACAGGCATTCTTTACTTCTTTTCGGAGTGCAACTTTCATCTCTTCCTTTGCTGGTCGTCCTCGGATACTCTCTTATCCTCGGACTGGATATTGGGCCCGACCCTTTCTTATGCAGTCTGTACATACGAGACTAGATATTAGGCCCAGTCTTTTCCAATGCAATTTGAACATATGGGATCAATTGGCCCCCACAATAGCCCCTCAAAATCTTACTTTTCGACTTCTCGGGAGAAAAGGAGGATTTTGATTCCCTCGTCTGATCTACCTTATGATCTGGTTTCATTGGGTCAAATCACAACAACACGTGTTTGTCTTCTTGTGACTCATCCCTGACTCTTCAGTGCCCAGGGCGTGCCTTCATTTAATTTTGGCAACTCCTTTATCTCCCACGTTCGACGGTTGGATGAGAATCCAACGGTGATTGAGGTTTCTGGGAATTTGAGCGGGCGAATTCCCGCTCCCAATTTTTGCACCCCTATAAATAGCCTTTCAAATCAGTTTCTTTTCACTTTAAACGATTGCGTTATTCTAGAACTCGATACTTTCTTCCTTTCTTTCATTCCTTTGTGCATCTACAAATACTAAAATCCTGTCCGAGGACCATTTCTCACACCTGTAAGTCTTCCTAAACTATCTCCTACTCTTATTCCTTTTATTGTAAAATTTCCCTTATAGGACTTCTTAGAAAATGGGTAGATTTAAGGAATTAGTAGACACCGAGGAGAAAATGAGGAATTTTAGAACTAAGTATAATATCCCTCCAGATGTGGGCGTTAGGTACGCGGCACAGGGTGAGTGGTATGATGAAAGGAAAACAAACGAGGTGGTCATCCCCATGATTGCCTTCATAGAAGGGGGAATGACCATTCTCATGGGTACCCTTACTAGGAACTACCTTAGGTATTTTAGGTTGTCCCCCACACAATGCGCGCCGAATATGTTTAGGGTGTTAGGGTGTATAGAAGCCCTGAATGAAAGAATGAACCTAAACCTAACCCACCACGATATAAACTGGATTTACAACCTTCAAAACCTAAAAAAGCAGGGGTATTATTTAAAATCCAGGCACGCTGAGGTTAGGTTGATCCAGTGTCTCCCTGTATCTAACAAGGGATTAAAAGAAGATTTTCTAATCTTCTCTGGGCGATGGCATGATGGCCTACCATGCCTAGTTAAGGAGGGTGAACCAGGTGGGAATCTAACTGTTTAATTTTCACATTTAACTTTACATATTTTGGTACTCCCATTGTTGTCGGCTGGTACTAAAATTATTCCTCATTGTCTCTACTGACATTGCAGATCCCCACACCACTACGCCTTCATTGCGCTTAGTTAATAAAGCAAGCTTGGACAGAGTTCTTCAAGTTGAAATTTACGTCAACGAGTCAGACGGTCAGCTAAGAGCAGCACATCTCATCCTCGGCTACAACCCCATATCGCGTGCATTCCAAGCTCCTTCGTGCGTGATAAAGGCGAAGGATCCTCGGCTTCGCAGAATTAGCGTCGCTTACAAAGGGTTCGTAGTCCCTCAAGGCATTCCTCTCCCTAGATATTCCCCGCTCACTGAACCACTGCCTGTTGCCAGCCTTGCAGTAGTAGCAACATTCCCCCCCCCCCCCCCCCCGTTTTCAAAGTAAAGGAGGAAGAAGAAGTAGAACAGGAGGAAGAAGAAGTAGAACAAGAGGAAGAAGGTTTTGTGGACCTCACCTCGGCCACAGACGATTACGAAGTCTTCAATCAATCTACTCCATCACCTAACACACCTGAAGACATGGGCATCCAAAGGAAACCCCAACGCAGTCTTCAACAGTTATTGGAGAGCCAGCCGGGAAGGGGGGAGACTGGGAGGTCTGCCCAACCTAAACTTCCTCCTCCCCCTCCTAAATCTCCTCATCGTGCCCCTCAGCCACCCCCTCCCTCCAGGACTAAACAACCTGACCCCAAGAGGAGAAGGGAGCCCAAGGGCAAAGAAGTAATAGAGGCCAGAAGGACTCGTTCTTCCAGTGAAGAAGAGACCCACAGGCCAACAAAGCAACAAAAAATTAGCCACGCCCCCAGCCGAGGACCAGAGAGGGGAGAGGTTCAACTGCCCGAACCTCAAGCATGGCTTCCAGCCCCCATGCTTGGTGGTAAGCCTTTAGTGGTGAGCCTCTGACTGATGATGCATTGATCAGAGATTATAATGGGGGTATAGGCTGCCATGTGACCTCTGTATTGGAAGAAACCCTCCTACTCCCCAAAGATATGGTGGAGCTACGAGGTCTGAGGAGGAACGAAGTCTTTCTTCAAGCCAAACGGTTTTTAGGAATGATATGTATTGTTACTCTTTCAATCTTTTTCTTTTCTTTTCATTTGGTATAACACTTATTTCATGTTATTCATATGTATATATATTATTATCCTTATATATATATATATATATATATATATATATTTTTTTTTTTTTTTTTTTGTGCTTGTTTTGTTGTTGTTTTTTATTTATTTTTAAAATAGGCTGTTCAGAGTACATTTAGAATGAAGGAAATATATCACTCCGTCGCACAGCAGTTGGACGACGAAAGAAAAAGAAGGGTCTCTGCTGTGCAGACATTGACCATTGCTGAGAACAGCAATGCCGATCTCAGGGAAAAGCTGAAGGCTGAGGAGCAGGAGAGGAAAAGCGCTGATGCTGCCTTGAAGAATGCTGAGACACAGGCCGAGAGCCAAAGGAAGCTGGCCAATGAGATTAAAGGGTAGTTGGTTGCGGCCAAGGAGCAGATTGCAGCCCTAAGGCAGCAGCTGGAGGAGGCTAATAGGCTTAAGGACTTGGCCGAAAAAGCCAGATTGCAGTCTGAGGAGGATAAGACCAAAGCCGAGAAGGAGAGGGACGAGGCTGAGCAACACGGTTACGACGTCGGCGTAGCTGAGACTGAGGACGCTCTTCGGGCTGAGGTCCCTGCTGTCTGTCGTGCTTACTGCGCCCAGACCTGGGAGGAGGCTCTCAACCAGGCTGGGGTTGAGGCTTCATCTGTGCTGAGGAGAGCAGAGAGCATCATTTTCCCCTTAGCCCTGCAAATTCCGAAGCAGATGGAGACAGCCACTCTCGCGCCCCAACCGACTACTGAAACCTCTTCTCAGCACCTTTCTTCTACTGCCCAGCCAGAACAGGGTAAAGAAAAAGAGATCCAAAAGGAACCCCTGTCAGATAAAGTGACTGAAGCCCCTCAACCAAGGGCAGCTTCTCAGGATTTTGAGAAGCAGTTAGCTTTAGTCACTTTACCTGTACAGGAGTCTCTTAAGGATAAAGAGAAAGAGATCACCCCTGAGGCAGCTGACCAGGCTCCCAAGCCCAAGCTTCAGATTAAGCTGAAACTCTGAGCCTTAGACTAGCTTATCTTTTGTTTTTATGACATTGATTATGGTTGTAACTTAGTTATTATTTTTTTTTTTATTTTTTTTTATTTTTGTATTGAAGGACAAACTTTTATAATACATAAGGCATTATTGTTTGTTCCTTATTATGTTTCGCAGTAATATTATTTTACTTGAATGTATGGTTTTTACTTCATTTTATCTTTTGTGCTATCTTCTACATGGATCACTAAGAGATGAAATACATTGATAAGACATATCATCAAATCCTGTTAAAAAGTGTATTTATTTACTTATTTATTTCAACACTTATATAACAAGCAAAACCTTAATACAGGGGAATATACTGACCTTTAATTTAATAATTCTAAGACTGACATATGACTTATAAAATAAGACAACACTTGGCTTAGAAGTTAACATTTTCCATTAAATATCACGTTTCAAAGATGTTGATACAACTTATATTTTGTTGAGGGTATCCCTTGAGATGGCAAGATCAATTACTTTTACAATGATCATGATCTGAGGATGTGATACAAAGAAGTTTTATCTTCTTATATTTCAAGGAAATTTCCTGAACTTTGATTTCCAGCAAGCTGATGGTAGGCGAATTAAAAACAAACCAACCTCTATATAATACTCCAAAGATATTAAAGGATGTTAATTTCTACTAAGTTTGTGGTCCGAGGACCTGAAATAACTTAGTTTCTGTTTAATATTTCAATAGATGTCATAGGATATTAATTTCTACTATATTTGTGGTCCGAGGACCTGACATAACTTAGTTTCTGTTTAATATTTCAATAGATGTCATAGGATATTAATTTCCACTATGTTTGTGGTCCGAGGACCTGACATAACTTAGTTTCTGTTTAATATTTCAATAGATGTCATAGGATATTAATTTCCACTAAGTTTGTGGTCCAAGGACCTGACATAACTTAGTTTCTGTTTAATATTTCAATAGATGTCATAGGATATTAATTTCCACTAAGTTTGTGATCCGAAGACCTGACATAACTTAGTTTCTGTTTAATATTTCAATAGATGTCATAGGATATTAATTTCCACTAAGTTTGTGGTCCGAGGACCTGACATAACTTAGTTTCTGTTTAATATTTCAATAGATGTCATAGGATATTAATTTCCACTAAGTTTGTGGTCCGAGGACCTGACATAACTTAGTTTCTGTTTAATATTTCAATAGATGTCATAGGATGAATAGAAGCAAGGAAAAACACAGTATAACTTTTCTGATTAATAGTAATACCTTTTCAGATTATTTACATTCCAAGAATGAAGTACAGCTCTTTCATTTAAATCTTCTAAGTAGTACGCTCCTATTCCTGCTACCGACGTAACGCGATATGGTCCCTCCCAATTGGGCCCCAATTTTCCCCAAGCAGGGTTTTTAGTGTTTCCCACAACTTTCCTCAAAACCAAATCCCCTGGGGCCAATGGTCTCAACTTCACACTCATATCGTAGCCTTACTTTAGCTTGTGTTGATAATAGAATAACTGCACCCTAGCATTCTCTTGCCGTTCTTCAATTAGATTCAAGTTCCTTTTTAGCAATTCGTCATTTCCATCCGAGGTGAATGCGCGTGACCTCATGGTAGGGAAACCGCTCTTCAGAGGGATTACAGCTTCAGCCCCATACGTCATTGAGAAGGGGGTCTCTCCAGTAGACTTCCGAGGCGTTGTCCTGTATGTCCACAGAACGTGTGGTAGCTCTTCAACCCATCTTCCTTTGGCGTCATCCAATCTCTTTTTAAGTCCGTTCACGATGACCTTATTAACAGCCTCGGCTTGCCCATTTCCTTCCGGATAGGCTGGAGTGGAATGCCTGTTCTTTATCCCCAGATCAGAACAGTACTTTCTAAAAGCCTTGCTGTCAAATTGAAGACCGTTATCTGAGATGAGGACGTTGGGAACCCCAAATCGCGTAACTATGTTCTTCCAGATGAATCTTTTAACATCCATATCCCTGATATTGGCTAAAGACTTAGCTTCGACCCACTTAGTGAAATAATCTGTGCATACCAGGAGGTATTTTTTGTTTCCCACAGCCTTGGGGAAAGGACCCACAATATCTAGGCCCCACTGAGCAAAAGGCCACAGACTAGAAAGAGGGTTGAGCACCCCTCCAGGCTGGTGAATATTGGGTGCAAACCTCTGGCATTGATCACATTTCTTGACATATTCCTGCGCCTCTTTTTGCATGTTTGGCCACCAATATCCTTGGGTAAGAGCCCTGTGAGACAGTGACCTTCCTCCTTTATGACTTCCACAAACCCCTTCATGTAATTCCTCTAGAAGTGACTCTGATGCCTCTGGGTGCACACACAGCAAATAAGGTCCAGAGAAGGAGCATTTGTACAATTTTCTATCCTCGGATAGCCAGAACCCAGGAGCTTTCCTTCGCACTTTATCAGCTTCAAGCTTTTCTTCAGGCAGTATATCTTTTTCCAGGAACAGTAATATAGAATCCATCCAGCTTGGGCCCAGCGTGATCTGGTGTATCCGAGGAGCACCTTGATGCGCCAAAGCTTGCGTATACAGGTCTTCCACCAATACTACCCGAGGCAACTCCTGGGCCGTGGACGTGGCAAGGGTGGCCAACGAATCTGCATGGGTGTTCCCACTTCTAGGAACGTGAGAAAAGTCAAAAACTTCAAACTTTTCTCGTATACTCCTAACTTGATCTAGATATTCCTGCATTCTTGGATCTCGTGCCTCTAGGTCACCTCTTACTTGTCCCACAACCAGTTTCGAGTCCGAAAAAACCCTTACTGCCTTTCCCCCAATTTTTTGAACCATCCCCTTTAGCAAAGCTTTATACTTGGCTTCGTTATTCGTAGCTGAGAAATTCAGTCTTAAGGATTTCTCGATGGTAATCTTCTCAGGTGACACCAGTACTAGCCCCAATCCTGATCCCCGTTGATTGGCTGCTTCGTCAACATATAATTCCCAAGGCGGTAGGCCCTAAATAGAGGCCACGGCTACCAACCTTTCATCCAGTGCTTCATCTCCCATTTCCACCTCTTCTGGACATTCAGTAAATTCGGCCACCAAATCAGCGAGCACTTGCCCTTTTACAGATGTACGGGGCATGTACTTTATATCGAAAGCCCCTAGAATCGTACCCCACTTAGCTACCTTCCCTGTATAATCAGCGCTCCTAAGCACTGACTTGAGGGGGAGTTGAGTCAGAACGACCATAGTATGCACCTGAAAGTAATGGGGAAGTTTCCTTGTGGCATGCACTACAGCCAGTATCACTTTTTCTAGTGGCAGATAGCGCACTTCAGCCTCGTTGAGTGACTTGCTCACATAATAGACTGGCCGTTGTATACCATTGTCCACTCGTATGAGCACAAGGCTTATGGCATGTAGAGCAACGACGAGGTAGGCAAAGAGGACTTCGTCCACCACTGGGCTAGACATTATGGGTGGATGGGATAGGTAGCGTTTAAGCTCTTGGAATGCTGTGACGCACTTCTCGGACCATTGAAACTCTTTCCATTTATGCAATAGAAGAAAGAAAGGTCTACATCTTTCCGCTGACCTAGATATGAACCGATTTAAAGCTGCCATCATCCCAGTAAGCTTTTGGACTTCCTTTGGATTCCGAGGTGGTTGCAAGCTATTGATTGCTTTAATATGATCTGGGTTTACCTCAATTCCCCTATGAGTCACCATGTATCCTAGGAACTTTCCTGACCCCACTCCAAAGGAGCATTTAGAAGTGTTCAGACGCAACTTGTGCCGCCTCAAGATTTCAAAAATGTTTGAAAGATCTGCTAAGTGCTCGGACACTAACTTGCTCTTCACAACCATATCATCAATATAGACCTCAATATTTTTTCCCAACCGCGATTCGAACATTTTTTTCATCATCCGTTGATAAGTTGATCCTGCATTTTTCAGGCCAAAATGCATTACTTTGTAGTGGTAGTTACCCACAGGAGTGACAAAAGCCGTTTTTTCTTGATCTTCCGTTGCCAATGGTATTTGGTGATAACCTTGAAAGGCATCCAGGAAACTCATCCGAGGATGGCCTACTGTTGCATCTACTAATTGATCTATCCTCGGCATAGGGAAGGGGTCTTTGGGGCAAGCCTTGTTAAGATCCGTAAAGTCCACACAGACACGCCATTTTCCTGTCTTCTTCTTAACCACCACTGTATTAGCCAGCCATTGAGGGTGGAATATCTCTTTAATAGCCCCTGCCTGTTTAAGCTTAACAACTTCACTCTTGATTGCCTCTACGTGTTCATTTGAAGGGCGCCGAAGTGATTGCTTTTTTAAAGTGGCTAAGGGATCCACATTTAAACGATGATAGATGAATTCCGGATTTAAACCAGGGGCTTCGTAGGCATCCCATGCAAAAACGTATACGTTTCTCCTTAGAAGTTCAACCAACTCCTCCTTCTCCTGTAGGGGCAACCGAGCCCTAACTTGAAAGAATCTCTCCAGGTCGTCCCCTATAATCACCTTATCCAGGTCCTCACATTTCATCTCGTCAGCTGGCCCACCGGGCGGTGACAATGAGGTTCTTAACTGCTATAAATCATTTTCTTCACTGGCTGAGGTGCCAGTCTCTGGTTTGTGCTGAATTGCCGCAATTAAGCATTGCCTAGCCATAGATTGGCTTCCCACTATCTCCAGCACTTGACCTCCAGAAGGGTATTTTACCTTTTGATGAAGGGTAAAAGAAACAGCACCCAAGGAAAGCAGCCATGGCCTGCCCATAATGGCCGTATACGGGGAAAAAGCATCTACCACGATAAAATCTACCTCAACCACATCCGATTCAGTTTGCACAGGCAATCTGATCTGGCCCTTAGGGACAACCATCTTACCTTCAAAACTCACCAAATGTGAGCTATATGTAGTCAAATCCTCGGGCTTTAAACCCAGACCCTTAAAGAGGCCAGGATACATAATTTCCACTGCACTTTCCTGGTCAATCATGACTCTCCTGACATCGTATCCACCAATTCTAAGGGTAACCACCAGAGCATCATTATGTGGCTGTATGGTTCCCTGTTTGTCTGCCTCTGAAAAACTCAGCACTAGAGGGATGTTCGTCTTGACTCTCTTTGGCACTGAATTAGGCTCATCATCGGAATAATGGGATACTGACATTATCCTGGAAAAGCAGGAACCAGTCCTCCCTAGAGCAGCAAATATGACATTTATGGTACCTAGAGGAGGCTTCGATGCAGGATTTCCCTGAAACGCCAAACCAGTTTGGCCTCCTCGGCCACTAGAATGATGCAATAAATGCTTTAACCTCCCTTCTCGAACCAGCTGCTCCAAATGATCCCACAAGTTCCGACAATCTTCAGTAGTATGACCATGATCCTGATGATAATGGCAGTACAGGTTTTGGTTACGATTGATTGAATCTCCTGCCATTTTATTCGGCCATTTAAAAAATGGCTCATTCCTTACTTTCTCTAAGACTTTCTGCACTAGTTCCCGAAACACAACGTTGACCGCCTAGGAGTTGACAGATGCAGATTGCCCTGAAAAGTCTCTCCGAGGACGATTGTTCTGCAACCAATCTGACTTGGAATCCCTCCTCTCTTGGGGGATCACCTTCGCTTTCCCCTTTCCTTGCAACTGATCTTCCTCAATCCTACTATACTTGTCAATCCTATCCATTAGCAAGCGTACACTAGTAACAGGTTTGCCAGTGAGTGACTTTCTTAAATCATGCTCCGCCGGCAATCCTGCTTTAAATGTACTAATGGCCATATCATCATAGTTCCCATCTATCTCGTTAAACATTTCCCAATATCTATCTGAGTAAGCCTTTAGAGTCTCTCCCTCACGCATAGACATAGATAGCAAAGATCCTAAAGGCAATGGTACCCTACTAGATGTGATGAAGCGGGCGCCAAAGGACTGGGTAAGTTTCTTGAAGGAGTCAATGGAATTTGCCCTGAGGCCATTAAACCATCTCATTGCCATTGGACCCAAACTGGACGGAAAGATTTTACACATTAGGGCCTCATCCTTTGAATGGACGGCCATTTTTTGATTAAAATGGCTAACATGCTCCACTGGATCTGTCCGACCATTATAAAGAGAGAAGGTTAGTTGATTAAATCGCCGAGGAAGGCTAGCACCCTCGATCCACCGCGTTAAAGGCGATTTAGCGACCTGATTTAATGCCTCGTTCATGGCTTTGTTTCCCAGACCCTTATGCATTGTACTTTTGCTCTTCCGCCTATAACTATTGTACTCCTCATCACCGAAGAAGGTTTCACTAGGCGGAGTTCTAGATCTTTGCCTATACGTGTCATCCTCTGTATCCCCAGAAGAAGACTCAGATTCAAATTATGCTCGCCTCCGCCGCGCACGGCGTAACTTCTTCTTCAACTCATTAATTTCACGTTGCATGTCTTTCTCATTCTCTGCATGGGACACATGACTTTTCCCACGCGATTGGCTCCTATTAGTGTGCATGGTTTGCCCACTCTGCTCACGATCTCCCCTTTGTTGAGGGTTGCCCTCCAATTGGCTATGTTGTGAACCTCCTGATGCCGCCTGGTACGGATTGTCATTACCCTAATGTGGCCCTATCATTGGCTGATGCGAACCTGACTCTTCCATTTTGTGCACTAAACCAAAATCTCTTTCTGATCAGATCAAGCAATCCCCACAGACGGCGCCAATTGTAAGGACTAGATTTGACTCGAATCCAAAACAGGAATGGATCCAGGCCCACAAAGCCCGAACAATAAATTTGTAGAATGCGGGAGAAAAAGCTAGTTTGAATCTAGGATAAAGATATTGGATTATAGCGTTACAAGGGAAGAGTTATATGCATGTAACTATACAGAAAGTATCCTCGGATATGCCCTAATACTATGACTAAGAGTACTCAATTCTTTCCTTTTTCTCTTTTTCTTTCTCTTTCTTTTTTCTTCGTCTCTTTTTTCTGTCCCCCCCACTTTTTTCCTTTCTTTGTATTATATACTATGGCTTTTTTACCTTTTCCTCCATCCACGTGTGGGTTAGGTGTTGGAAGTCCTTTTTTTCCGCTTCTCTTGCCTTTTCTTGAATCTTCCATTCTTAGCTGTAAGGCTGCATGTTCACTGTTCAGGCATCACCTCCACATTAATGCGGCCAGAGGGTTAGCTGGGCAGCATTTAATGCGGAGGCAACAGTACCCCCAGATATTTGTTTTTTCTCACTCTTATCCTTTATTTGATATTTTCTCATTCACTTTGTTGCAAGGTTTGTCCGAGGCGTTACCCTAAGAGACTGATAAGTCTACTAGCTACCTCGGACAGAAGTTCCGAGGTGACTATTGTCCTCGGACACAGTCAAATCCTTCACAGGCATTCTTTACTTCTTTTCGGAGTGCAACTTTCATCTCTTCCTTTGCTGGTCGTCCTTGGATACTCTCTTATCCTCGGACTGGATATTGGGCCCGGCCCTTTCTTATGCAGTCTGTACATACGAGACTAGATATTGGGCCCAGTCTTTTCCAATGCAATTTGAACATATGGGATCAATTGGCCCCCACAGGAGTAATTAGATTTTATCCTCTTCCATTTTAACATTGATTCAGACGTAATATAGAAGATGGACAACAGACAGAAACGAAACCCGAAGATGCAGCCAAGAGCAACCAAACAGAACCAACAGGTAAAAACTCAAAACCCCTCACAATTTCTCCATTTTTGTTCCTCTGTATGTGATTGCTTTCCCTTCTATGATATCTCATCTCTGTACACAATCACACACGCACACAGAAAAATCTTCCATGAGAAAATTCATGACACCAAGTACTGTTCACACATCCACAAAACACACGTCCTTACAGAAAGTTTACAATACCCAAAATACAGAGCAATCTAGGGCCTGTTTGGTTGTGTTATTCAATTTTTGTTGTTTAAACAATACAACACGTTTTTCCACAACACTGAAATAATGTTATTAGAATAACATTATCAAACGGGCATTACTAATGTGCAATTTACAGTCACTCTTTCATGATTCATGCTTCTATTTTGATTTTAAAAAAAAAGTAAGCTTATATTTGATGAAGTTCAAATTCGTCAATCTAATTGGGTGCGTCCAGATGGAGCCAAGATGTCGCCTCCAGGGTTGTAGAATTGGTAAGTCAGCTTCCTTAGGATGGCCACCAGTGTGGTGCCTGCCACAACGTCTCTGATGCCAAAGTCAGTATTAAGAAACTTTTAGGAAAAAATAATGCAATGCAACAGAGCAAGGAATATCTCTCAATGTGTCTCTCTACCTTCTGTTGGCAATGTAAGGGCTTTATATGTGTTGCCTTGGATTCTAGCCGTTGTGGGTGGTATTGTGGTGTTAATGCCTTCCTTGGTAATGCCTTCTGCTCAGTAATGGGGCTTTAGTGTGCTCCTAACGATTTGCATAGCTGGTTTGGTAACCGTCCGAGGCATTATTGGCGGTATTAAATAGTCCTGATGCCCTTGTCAATGACGTGGGCACTTGCTTATGCTCATCTTGGAGAATGGCCTCGTCTGTCTTATTAAATTCATTTGCAATTGACTTCGTCAGTCCCTCAGTTGCCCTTGGGTTCTGTGGTTGTCGTGACCTGTCATGACGACCATAGAAGATGAAAGGTTTTTGGACTGTAAGCAACCCTTGGGATTTCGCGCCGTAATAAATGCGTAGTGGCGGCGTTCATAGGTCGTGGCCATGTGGCACATTCCGGTTGGTGGAGTTAATGCTCCAATTTATGGGACTATTGGGTTTCCCGCTGGTTTCCAGTTGTTTTGAGCCTTGATTTAAAACTTCTCCTCTTCTCATTTTTTTCTTTCACTTTTCTCAAAAAACTTCCAATCATTGTTCTGAGCATTTTCTTGCTCTGCAACTCTTTCTTTGAACCAATGTGCTGTGTGGTGGTGCTTTTCATCTCCATTTCTTTTTTGAGGTACATTTTTCTTCTTCCTTTCTACTTCTTTTTTTGTTTCGGTGTAGGCATAAACCATGGTAATTTTCTGATTTTTTCTCCCTTTCTTTTTGTGTTTGTTTTGGATTTATTGGGGTTTAGCTTGTATCTCTTCCCTCTGTGCTTTGTCTAGTTTTCCATGGTTAGTAGCTCTGAAGTTAGGATAGCTTGCCCCTCAATTGTTTTCCTCTTTGTGCGCTTAGGGGGGTCTTTGGGCGTTTTCCCTCACCTTGAGAACTTTGTTTTTGAGGGTAATAGTTTGGGCGTTGCATTGGCCGATCTGTTGCCTTTGCTTCGTCAATTGATTAATTGGTTCAAGGGTTTAGTGAGAGAGTAGGAGGTGATGTCTGAAGCTAGGTCTAGCGAACTTGAGACTGGGTTATCGTCCAGCAATGACCTAGTGGAGGGAGATACTACTGTCTCTACCCCTCGCGAGGTTAGGGCTTTTTATGCCCTCGAGGACGTGTGTGGGCTGGACGTTGATACATTAGGTAGATTTAAGGATAGATTCCAATTCCCGGAGTGAGTTAGGGTTCGCTTGCCCAGTGAGGAGGATCGGGCCTGTCACTTCTTCCCCGGGAAGGTATGCTTTTATAAGTCTACCTTCGTTTATGGGTTGAGGTTTCCTATCCATCCCTTCCTCATGGAGCTCTTGGATTGTTTTGGTATTGCTCCGGGGCAGTTTATGCCCAACTCATGGAGGATAGTGGTCAGTTGCATGGGGATATGGCTGGCCGCTAATGACAGGGATATGCTTAAGGTAGACGAGCTTATCTATCTTTACCACCTGAAAGCTTCTAAGGAACACGGGTACTATGAATTGGTGCCCTAGGAACGGAGGACTAGGATCGTCAGGGGTTTACCTTGTCTTTCAGGTATTGGAAGTTTAGGTTTTTCTTTGTGTTTGGGGATGATTTTAAGACTCCCTATGGTAAGGTTTGGGGTGATCTCTCGAGATTGCATCGTCGGTGGGGAACCTCGACCTTAGGTGAGTCCTTATTTCTTTCTCATCATTTAAGTTTTGCTGTGTTTACCGTTCTTGCTACTAATTCCTTTACTTCTTGTTTTGCGTAGTTAAGAGACGTCTTAAACTTAAGAGTAGGTATAAAGAGCGTGTGCAGAAGGCAACTGAGTATGTGTAGATTGTTGAGAGCTAGGAAGATCTTGTGGACCCACGTACTCTCGCCTTTTATTGCCTCGAACCGGAGCCTTCTGCCTTTGTACTGCACAAGCTTGAGATTGAAGGAAAAAAAAGTAAGTGTTGACTTCGTCAGTACTGGCCTTTTCATATATACCTCCCTTTTTATTTTTCTTTTTATTTTTTTTTATTTTTTATTTTTACAAGTGCTTCCTTCTTGTAGAAATGATGACCAAGTTCAATAAGGATATGTACGTTAAGATGAGATCAAAGAAGGATGAGTCGTTATCTAACATCAGGAAGAAGACGGTGCGCGTCACAGGGAAGGGTCCCTCCGTCACTCCCTCTGCTTCTGTCACTCCCATTGTCTCTGTTACTGAGACGATAAGGACGGCCTCTCCTACAACCTCGGTGGAAGAGCTCCCTACTCCCATCTCTAAAAGGCCGCGCCTATCTAACAAGGAGAAGGAGAATGTTGATTCTTGCTTGTCCACCATCTGGGATGACGAGAGTTTGGCGGTGGACAAGGCTCACGGGGTCGTTATTTCTGAGGATTTGAAGGCCTTTTCTAGTGCGCCCTTCAACATTGTTGCAACTCACCACGTCCATAAGCTCGTTCAGGTAAAATGTTCGTGCAACTTTTAGTCTATTTTTTCTTTCTCATTCTATTGATGATTTTGAATTTCTTTTCAGGTGTTAAGGGAGTGTCTCCATATTACCTCTGAGTACTTCACTCAAGAAGCCAAGGTAGCGTCCTTCACGTCCAGAATGGAGGTTTTGGAGGCGGAGAATTCTATGCTGAAGAAGAATCTTATTGATTCTATAGGTGAGGCCACCATCTTAAAGGAAAAAGTGAAGACCTTGCGTGATGACCTTAGAGTTGAGCGTCAGTTGACCCTGGAGAAGGACGAGCAACTTCTGGGTGCCAAGAAGAAGCTCAAAACTATTGCTGCTAGGTTTGTTGAAGCTTTCCAGACGACTGATGAGTATAACACAGACCTATTCAGCTGGTACTTCAAGGGTTTTGAGCTTCTGAGGAGGTACCTCGTCAAGCACCCTTCCGGAGTTGATTTGGAGAAACTGGACTTGGAAGAGGTTGACCAGGAGATGGCCGCTGACGAGGCTGCCCAGTCCTCTACCACCGAGACTGATGCCCCCGAGACTGCCCCTGAGAATGCCCTAGCTAGTGATGCCCCTACCGGTGATGATGTTGCTACTGATGGAGTCTAATTGGGTGCGTCCAGATGGAGCCAAGATGTTGCCTTCGAGGTTGCAGAAATGGTAAGTCGGCTTCCTTAGGATGGCCACCGGTGTGTTGCTTGCCACAATGTCTCCGATGCCAAAGTCAATATTAAGAAACTTTTAGGAAAAAATAATGCAATGCAATAGAGCAAGGAATATCTCTCAATGTGTCTCTCTACCTTCTGTTGGCAATGTGAGGGCTTTATATGTGTTGCCTCAGATTCTAGCTGTTGTGGGTGGTATTGTGGTGTTAATGCCTTCCTTGGTAACGCCTCCTACTCAATAATGGGGCTTTAGTGTGCTCCCAACGATCTGTACAGCTGGTTTGGTAACCGTTTGAGGCATTATTGGCGGTATTGAATAGTCTTGATGCCCTCGTCAATGACGTGGGCACTTGCTTGGGCTCGTCTTGGAGAATGGCCTCATCTGTCTTATTAAGTTCTTCTGCAATTGACTTTGTCAGTCCCATCAATATTCATATTATTATATGTTTCTAGAGTGTTTAAATTTATTTGGATTCTGCTCACTTTATCTGGACTCTAAAGTGATAGAGCGTTTACTTGGTATTTGTAATGAAATTCATCTGTTGTTGTTTTGACTCTTCGATTCACTTTGTTTTTGGCTTTGATATATGTTTCGTCGTCACTACATGGAGAATTTAATTTTGCTTGCTTTGTGTTTGTGGTAAATTCTTTTGATGAATAGGAATGACTGTTTTTTCATGTTCAAGATTATGTAACTTTACTTGAGGCTTTTACGGCTGCTCTAACGTGCGATTGTTTTATAATGAAAATGTTATTTATTTATTTATTTATTTTTATTATTATTATTATTATTATTGTTTTAAGATCAAAATTCATGGTGGAATGAAGAGAGAAGAAAAAATGTCACTTCTTTAGTTTTTCTTTTAGCATATGGTACATTTTCTGAAATGCAAAATTAGAAATTAAATACTATATATCATTATTGTGTATTAAATTAGTAAATCAAAGTTAATGATCCGTTGTGAAACTTAATGGAAATATTTTCTTTATAAAGACATTAATCTTTAATTAATGGAAATGTTAACTCAAATTTTATCTCCATAATCATTTACACCCCACGTTTAAATCCATGGACATATTTTCAATTAAAGGATTCATAACTGCCACTATTATTGCGTATTATATTAGGAAACCAATCCCATTAAAAAAAATTAGGAATATATCCAAGAAAAAAATGATATATATAAATTTTAATAATATTAATTGGCCACAATAAATGTGATTTAAAAGGAATTAAATATTTTTTAAAGATCAAACTGAATTAATATCATTACATAAAATAATTAATTTAGTTAAAAATTAATTTAGTTAAAAATGAATTTTTTTTTTAAGGTTTTTTATATTGTAATATGATTTTATTTTCATATTGATAATTTGATATATGACATTCAAGTCAATGAAAATGAATGATCAGATATGAAAAATAAGTGCATTAAATACTCAATATTTGTTTCGTACCATTAATTTACAATTAACTGTATTGATAATTTTCTCAAAAAAAAAAAGTGTATTGAAAATTTAATACATGTATGTTATGTACAAATTCCAGCTTATTATGTGGTATTATTTTATTTTATTTTATTTTATTTTTAAGAAAGTTTTAATCTATGACGTCCGCTCCTGATAATAGCTCATTATCATCAGACTAAGACACTAAACAGTTTTTGGTGTAGGCGGGGATTAAACCCCGGATCTCTTATACAACTATCAGATACTTTACCAGTTAAGCTGACTAGAATCCACTATTTTATTTTATTTTATAATATATAGGATAAATATAGTATTGGTTTAAAATTGTACAATTTTCTATAAAAAAAATGGTTGAAAATTGTAAAATACTATACAGATTTCTTTTGTCAATAGCAATGAATCTTACAGTGCAATGTAATTTAAGAATTTTCAATATATATATAATGGAATAATTAGATTTTATTCTCTAACACACATTGATTCAGAGGCATTGAGGCAATAACGAAGATGGACAACAGAGAAGCGAAACCCGAAGATCCAGCCAAGAACAGTACCCAAACAGAACCAACGAGTTAAAACTCAAACTCCTTATAATTTCTCCATTTCGGTTCCTCTGTATGTGATTACATCCTCATCTCTGTAGACTGTACACAATCACTGAGTCACACGCACACAGAAAATTCAAGACACCAAGTACTGTTCACACATCCTTACAGAAAGTTTCAAGTACAATTTTCTGTCACTCATTCATGATTCATGCTTCTATTTGATTTTAAAGTGAGCTTATATTCATATTATGTTTCTGGTAATAAAGCGTTTACTAGGCATTTGTAATGAAATTCATTTGTTGTTATTTCGACTTTTCGATTCGCTTTGTTTTGGCTTTAATATATGTTTCGTCGTTACTACATGAAGAATTTGATTTGATTTGCTTTGTGTTTGTGGAAAATTCTTTTGATGAATAGGAATGACTGTGTTTTCAAGTTGAAGATTAGGTAACTTTTTTCCCCTTCAAGAAGGAAAAAAAAAAAAAAAAAATCATTTTCATTATAAAACAATCACATTAAGCACGTTAGAGCAGCAGTAAAAGACTCAAGTAAAAGTTACCTAATCCTGCTTAATGTGATTGTTTTATAATGAAAATGTTTTACTTGAGTCTTTTACTGCTGCTCTAACCTGCTTAATGTGATTGTTTTATAATGAAAATGTTTTTTTTTTTTTTTTTTTTTTTTAAATGTTCGGGATGTGTTTTTAATTTGAAATAATAGATATAGAAATTATCTTGCTATTCTGGACTGGGAAGTGTGAAATTGGAGGCAAAAAATAAGAATAAGTGATGATGTGAGTTTGATCAGGGTACCAAAAGGTTCATTTTGTTTGTTTGTTTTTTTTTTTCTTTTTTTTTTTTTGAGAAAAAGGTGCCGAAAGGTTCTTAAAAGCCTTGTTGTGATTGATATTTTCTTTTCTCAATGTACTTCTATCTCTAAATGAAATAGTAGGGCCTTAGAGCATCCATATCAATGGGTGTATAGTCTTCTAAAATAGAAAAAGGTACCCATTTTACACATTTTGATAAAAAAAACACTCATATCAGTGGGTATAAAAATGTGTAAATATACACATTAGTTACAGTAACTATGTATATTTACAAGGTTACTGTAGCTCGTGTATCTATTATTTTAGTATTTATTTCTCTCACCTCACCTCACTCTCTCCTTTTCAATTTCTACTCTCACCTCTCTCTCTGATCCCTTAGTCCCTCAGTCTAGCTTCACCGACACGATCAGTACAGAAAGGAGAATCGAAACCACGGCAAGCGATGACATCTCGGCCTGGTGAGGCCAATCATGGAGGGCAAAACTCATTATTGCCTGGACAGCTCTAGCGCCTCCTTCAGTGCCGTGAGGTTTTTGTGTGGGGTCGAGGTCTCGAACTCCAGTGCCGTCGAGGTCTTGAACTCCAGCGCCGCCAAGGATCTAGACGATGAGAGTCGTTGATGATTGGGTTTAGGGGTCTCAATTTTCTGTGGGGTTTGGATTTACTGTTTGGATTTTTTGTGGGGTGATGGTGGTGGCTGGGTGGGTTTGATGGTGGTGGCTGGGTGGGTGTGGATTGATCTAAAGATGAAAATTTTATTTGAATAAATGTATATAATAGACAAACTAATGTGGGTGTTTTGTAAAAATAAAAGTGTAAAATAGAAAAAGTAGATTTTAGATGTGTAAATTTAGAAAATTTTTGCACCCACTGACGTGGATGTGTAAATTTAGTTTGTTCAAATTTCTGTGTTTCTTTTTTTATGTGCTACTTTATGGTATTTGATATCGTGCATTTTTAGGATTTATGTCTGTGTTTCTTTTGTTATATACTACTTTATTGTATTCGATATCATGCATTTTATGGAATTTCTCTTCTTTTTTGGGTGCAAATCAGGAGACCTGGGTAGTGAGCTGTTTGATTTGAATGGGCTTGAATTTTTATTATATTAGCTTATTATCTTCTGTACTAACAAGTCCGGAATTATAACCATCTCATATCAAATGTGGTGGTCTTTATTACAAACCTTTGACCTAGTTTAATGCAAGTTTTGGTGAGCAACAAATATATATTGGAAATAAAGGAGAGATAATTCCTAAATTTTCCTTGGAAATTACACAATTTGATTTTACCAAAAAGAGGTGGCAGAGATGAGATGTGAACCAAGTCATTGTCTTGAACAAATCGTGCCGTCTACGGTATATCCAATGTAGTTAGACAAATAGTTTCTGCACGTTGTTCCCAGAATACAACAGCCCAACCACCTTTGCTGATTATCCTTGCGAGCCTACATTGCTCATAGGATATAAGCTCTCTATAGTACTTTCTTTTCCCAGAAAATTTTGTAAGAGATAAAATATTTTGTGAGTAGTAAGAAGCAATAGATGGTAAGTGTTTAAGACAAAAAATTGTTTTCGAAAAGTCTGTAGCTTTCTAATTGAAAAATAAAATGTGTGTCTTTGAAACTTTTATTTTTTTCCATATATAAGCCAGACATGTTGCTTGTCCTTAGCCAAAAAATAAAACTTTTGATATCAATTAAATAGTCATAAAGTTATTGAAATTAATATATATAACCAATAGCTTTCTTTATATATATATATATAATATAATATAATATAATATAATATAATATAAACCGGTCAAATCTTCTGTAAGTTGAGAACCAAAAAAGAAAGAATCATGATGCTATGACATTAAATGTCTCATAAAGTGGCTGAAGATTAGAAGCCAAACCGTGTAATACAATCTCAAATATGCATAAATATTGCCAATTGTTTTTTACTTTCCTTAAACCAAATAGTAAACACTTGTGTATATATGATAACATAAAATAATTCAGCAATAGCTGTACATTTAAGTGCTGAAATTCTTCCATATATGATGTTATTATGTCATATTCAAATAATAACGTTTGAATACAAAATGTTTAGAATGGAAAGTATATATCTGTAATAAAACCAAATATGCTAACTATTATGGTATTAATATTACATTAATGTTCATAAATTTCCTGATTAAAACCATTGACAAAAGCTATTCAAATTTTGAATTATATTTGAATTTCAAAATTTAGCAATCAATGTATCTGACATTAAAGGATAATTGATACACATAAATGAGTATTAAAATAAATATAATATTTTTTATAAAAATATCCAACAATCCCCCACTTATTTTTATAAAAAATGAAAAGGTAAATATATATATATATATATAAGAACAATTTTTTCTGGGTTAAGTAGAACATTTTGCATAATGAGAGTGCCAATGGCTTGAACCCTCATTTAGTGTTTCAGCAACATTGTTCCAAAGTTTATAGTGATCTAAGTCTTGAACTATAACCTTTTCTATGGATATAAAACATTACATCACACACATAATATTCCAGTACTCTACTACGAGCTTTTAAGCCAGCACATTAAGGCCTTGTGCTTTATCCCAGCATCCATGAGCTATTTAGAGAGCTAGCCCCATTCTCAAAGGAAGCGGCCTCACTTCCATGCTCACTTAGGTGTGGCTATCAAGGATGTTCTTGTAACTCTAACATCCTACTCATAAGAGCCATAGTCCACATTAAGAGTTTTTTTTTAATAAATAAATACTCATCCTATATAACTTTACAAGATACATGCACACACACCATAGGGAGGGACATGAGTATTATTACTCATACATATATTCAGTGCATGTTAATCAAACTACTCTATGATTAGTTTTTCCCTTTGAACCTAGTTCTTGGGATCTCCAATCCCTAGGTAGGGTATCCTCATAGGTAGTTTATTCTTCTTTGAGCTTAAGTCCCATCCCCCTCGATGCTATCTAGATCTTTTCTCTAACTAGAGCTTTAGTTAATGGATCCGCAATATTATCATTTGTACTAATATAATCAACATTTATGGTACCATTGTTTATGTATGATCTCACAATACTGTGTTTTCTTCTAATAGATCTAGATTTACCATTATAATATTTATTGCGCACTCTACCAATAGTGGCAGTACTATCACAATGAATTAAGATGGGTGAAATAGGTTTCTCCCACATGGGAATTTCAGATAATAAATCTTGTAACCAACCCGCTTCTTCACTAGCTGAAGATAAGACAATTAATTCTGCCTCCAAGGTGGATTTAGCAATAATCTGTTGTTTTTTATTTCCAACTTATTGCTCCACCACCTATTGTAAATACATAGCCAGTGGTAGACAAAGAATCACCTGATAAGGTGTTCCAACTAGCATTACTATATCCTTCAAGAACAACAGGATATCTTTGATAGAGCAAACCATAGTGCGCAGTTCTTTTTAAATATCTCATTAATTGAGTCATGGAATTCCAATGCTCAAAATTAGGTTTGCTAGTAAATCTTGCTAAAACTCCTACGGCATAAGCAATATCAGGTCTAGTACAATCAGTAGCTTATCTAAGACTACCAATAATACTAGCATATTCCTTTTGATTGTAAATATCATTTTCATCTTTAGTAGGAAAAAGATGCACACTAGAGTCAAAAGGAATACTTGCAGGTTTACAATCAAAGTAATTATATTTTTTCAAAATTTTTTCTATATAATGAGATTGATCTACAAATATGCCATTTGAAGTTCTAGAAATTTTCATGCCAAGAATCACATTAGCTTCTCCTAAATCTTTCATATCAAAGTTATTTTTAAGAAGCATTTTGGCAACATTTATAATATCCATATTAGGACCAAAAATTAGAAGATCATCAACATATAAACAAATTATAACATGAGTATCATCAAAAGTTTTATAATATATAAATTTGTCACTTTCATTTGTTTTAAAACCATTAGAAAGCAAACATTGATCAAACTTCTCATGCCACTGTCTAGGTGCTTATTTTAAACCATGTAAAGATTTTAATAATTTACATACCTTGTGCTCATTACCTGGCATTGTAAAACCTTCTGGTTGGTCCATGTAGATTTCTCCTTCTAAATCTCCATTTAGAAATGTCGTTTTTACATCCATTTGATGTATCATCAAATTATGAATAGCTGCTATAGCAATCAATAATCTAATAGACATAACTTTAGTAACAAGAGAAGAAGTATCGAAAAAATCAATATATTCTTTTTGTTTAAAACCTTTAGCTACAAGCCTTGCTTTGAATTTTTCAATAGATCCATCAGGTTTTAATTTTCTTCTAAGTACCCATTTACATCCAATTGTTTTACAACTTGGAGGTAAATCTACAAGTTTCCAAGTATTATTAGATATAATAGAATCCATCTCATCATTGACAGCTTCTTTCCAAAAACCTGAATCAGGAGAAGATAAAGCTTCTTCTAAAGAAGTAGGGTCACCTTGTAAATTATACACATAATATTTAGGACCAAAATCCTTTTCAATTCTAGGTATTTTACTCCTCCTAGGTTCAATCTCATATTCATTAACATCTTTTGACTTAGATGTTGAACATTCAAATTTCTCTTGTTGTTCAAAATCCCCACTATTTTTATATTTAAATGGAAATTTATTTTCATGAAAAATTGCATCTCTAAATTCAATTATTGTATTATTATCAATATCAAAAAATCTATAAGTTGTACTATATAAAAAATAACCCAAAAATACACATGTAGAAGCCTTTACCCCAAGTTTAGTTCTTTTAGGGTCAGGTAGCCTCACATATGCTAAGCAACCCCAAACTTTGAAAAAATTCAGATTTGGTTTATATTTTTTCCATAATTCAAAAGGAGTTAAAAAAGTCTTTATATGAGGTACTCTATTCAAAACAAAATTTGCAGTTAAAACAGCTTCACCCCAAAAATATTTAGGAGCCCCAGAACTAACAAGCATAGCATTAGTTAAATTTATAAGAGTCCTATTTTTACGTTCAGCTACTCCATTTGAAGATGGAGAATATAATTATTAAGACCAAGAGTATCATATTCTTTTCCTCTATCAGTTCTAAACTTTTTAACCTTTTTATCAAAAGTATTCTCAACTTCTTTTAAGAAAATTGATAATTTTTCAAAAGCATCACTTTTATTTTTCATAAGATAGACATATGAATATTTTGAAAAATCATCTATAAAGGTTATAAAATACCGATTACCTCCACGTGTCATATGTCCTTCAAATTCACAAATATCACTATGGATAAGCTCTAGTAATTCAGTATTTCTTTTAATTGATTTATGAGGCTTATGAGTAATTTTAATCATGCTACAAATTTCACATTTTTCAGGTTCATTTTCAAGTTTACGAATTAAACCTAAACCACTCATATTTTTCATATATTTATTATTAATATGACATAATCTACCATGCCAAACATTCACACAAGAAACAATATAAGCAAAACTTGAATTTTCATTCATCTCAACATTAAGTTTAAACATGTCATCACAAGCATAGCCTTTGCCAACAAACATGCCCTTTTTAGAGAGTACATATTGATCAGCCTCAAAGACTTGTTTGAAACCAGACTTATTCAACAAAAAAATAGAAACTAGATTCTTTCTAATGTCAGGAACATGAAAGACATCTTTGAGAGTGACTTCTCTTCCAGAAGTAAATTTGAGAAGCACCTCTCCAATACCCACAACTTCATTGGTATGAGAATCACCAAGCATAATTTTCTTTTTCTCATCCAAGATGGTGTAGGTTTTGAACCAATTTGTATCATAACAAACATGTCTGGTTGCCCCAGAATCAATCCACCATCCTCCTAAGCCTTTGAGAATATTAATCTCGGTAACCATAGCCTCTAGAGGCTCTTCAATAACATTGGCTTGAGCCATAGGCCCATGTTTTTAAAAACGACAATTTCTAGCCAAATGTCCAGGCTTTCCACATACAAAACATGCATAATTGCTATTATTAGTGTGGCTGCCATTATTTGGAGCATGCTTAGGATGGTGTGCTTGGTTCTTTCTTTGATTAGAGTGGGTCTTATGTTGAGGTTGATTTCCATTTGGCCTAAGTTTGAAGTTCCTTTTCTTAGGCCTTACATAGTCATTATTTTTTACATTGGCTTTTGGCATGTTTTCATTTGAAGAAATAAAATTTACCTTCGGACCACTTGCTCCATGGAGTTCAACAGCTTTGTCTTGGTTCCTTGCCTCTTCCTCCACTCTCAAACGAGTGATAAGGGATTCAATGGAGAGTTCCTTTTGCTTGTGTCTCAAGACTTTGGCAAACTCCTTCCAAGATTCAGGCAGCTTGTCAATGATGGCTGAAACTTGCATTTGTTCATCTACTCGAATGCCTTTAGATCGAACATCTTGTGAAATCATTTGGAGTTCATAGGATTGTTCCACCATGAATTTTCCTTCAACCATTTGAAACTTGAAAAATCGGCTACATGCATATTTCTTGGATCCAGCTTCCTCTGTATCATATTTTTGATTCAATGCCTTCCATATCTTTTTGGCTGATTTGTAAGCTTGATCATAATAATCATACAAATCATCAGAAAGACAATTAAGTAAATAATTTCTACAGTAAAGATGATCCTTATCCCATTTCTTAACATCTTTTTCATGTTGAGAAAGTTCTTCTTCAATCAATTGTTCAAATTTCTTTTTTTTTTGGTTTTTTCTCAGTTAACACATAAGCCACATTCAAGAGAGTGAGATAAAATAAAGTCTTTTGTCTCCACCTCTTAAAGTTAACACCACGAAAGCAGAATGGCTTATTAAGATCACCCGCTCCAGAGGAATTAGACATAACATTACCATTTTCCAAGGCTGATTTTGTGTTCTCCATATTGATTTGTCTCAAATTGTTGGAAATAAATGAAAGATAATACCTGAATTTTCCTTAGAAATTACACAATTTGATTTTACCAAAAAGAGGTGGCAGAGATGAGGCGTGAACCAAGTCACTGTCTTGAGACAAATCGTGTCATCTATGGTATATCTGATGTAGTTAGACAAATAGTTTCTGCACATTGTCCCCAAGATACAACAGCCCAGCCACCTTTGCTGATTATCCTTGCGAGCCTACACTACTCGTAGGATATAAGCTCTCTATAGTACTTTCTTTTCCTAGAAAATTTTGTAAGAGATAGAATATTTTGTGAGTAATAAGAAGCAATAGATGGTAAATGTTTAAGACAAAAAATTGTTTTCGAAAAGTCTGTAGCTTTCTAATTCAAAAATAAAATGTGTCTTTGAAACTTTTATTTTTTTCCATATATAAGCCAGACATGTTGCTTGTCCTTAGCCAAAAAATAAAACGTTTGATATCAATTAAATAGTCATAAAGTTATTGAAATTAATATATATATATATATATAATCAATAACTTTCTATATATATATATATATATATAATATAATATAATATAATATAAACCGGTCAAATCTTCTATACGTTGAGAACCAAAAAGGAAAGAATCATGATGCTATGACATTAAATGTCTCATACAGTGGCTGAAGATTAGAAGCCAAACCGTGTAATACAATTTCAAATATGCATAAATATTGCCATTTGTTTTTTACTTTCCTTAAACTAAATAGTAAACACTAGTGTATATATGGTAACATAAAATAATTTAGCAATAGCTGTACATTTAAGTGCTGAAATTCTTCCATATATGACGTTATTATGTCATATTCAAATAATAACGTTTGAATACAAAACGTTTGGAATGGAAAGTATATATCTGTAATAAAACCAAATATGCTGACGATTATGGTATTAACATCACGTTAATGTTCATAAATTTCTTGATTAAAATCATTGACAAAAGCTATTCAAATTTTAAATTATATTTGAATTTCAAAATTTAGCAATCAACATATCTGACATTAAGAGATAATTGATACACATAAATGAGTATTAAAATAAATATAATATTTTTTTATAAAAATATCCAACATATATATATATATATATATATATATTTGTTTTTGTTTTTTAGAAATGAACACACGCATAAGAGAGAGAGAGAAAAAAATTCTAACACATAAATTTTCTTTTATTATGAAGTTGTGATTTTCCTAACAAAGTGGAGGTAAATTTACTTGGCATTGTTAAACTTGCAACAAATAAATTAATAAATTGTCTTTGATTATGAAATTATGATTTTCCTAACAAAGTGTAGGTAAATTTATTTGGCATTGTTGTGTATTGTGAAAACAAAAATTATTGGTTAATATGCGATCATAGTGGGAATGAGGGAGTGCCATAAATACAATTACATTTTGGTTATCCCATCACAAATAGAGGCCTATATAAGAAAATTTTAGAGAGCAACGGAAGAAAATAAACATACCTCTAACCATAGTTGTTTAAGTGTTTTAGGAAAAGGAAGATTCACTACAAGATATAGTGTATAGATAAAATAGGTCTTCTAGTCTATAACCTTTACCTCATATATATCCTTTTGATGGAAACACGGACTATATATATAGGATAGACTATGAACGCTTTTGATTTAAGATTTAACTCTTCTTCCGTCAAGGAGTTTAACTAATTGTAACTCCTTGGTATTTACTCACTATAGGAGTTATACCAATTGAGAGTTGCTTGTAGAGTGTTACACCTAACATATAACTTTCATACATAGAAAACTAGTTACACCAAACTATATTAACCTTTACAATAATGCTACATAAGCCTATAAAGACAATATATTTTACCATAAATTTTATAACTACTGATGAGTTAACAAGCTATTATCAATTCTCATATAGTTCCGTTAGTAAGACTGACAAAACTTTATCATTTACGATTAATACAATATCTCATCAACAATAAAGAAGTATGTTGTGATCTTAAGCTTATTGTAATAGTTATATTTCTCTATTTTGAGAATATTAAATATATATATAATTAAACCTATTGGTCAAACTCCTTAATATTGATTATTGAACTCATTATGATTAAAATTGCATTAATATTTGTGTTTAAACCCCATGAAATTGACACTACTGTAAATGTAAAACGCATTAACCCCTTGCTTGCTTTATCCATTATCTGTAATCATGCGTGGGAAGGACTAAGAATGATCGGGTCGGGTTTTGTGGTCCAAAAATCTGCTTACTCGCAGGGCCTTGACCAGGTCGGGTCTCAGGCGGATTTTTAGGACTTGGGTTAGGTCCTTTTTTTTTTTTTAGGTTAATAATTGTTTTTATAGATATAATTACAATATGCTAGCACGTGCCAATTCAGCTACAAAGGTGTAATTCATATTCTTTTTGCATTTTTATTTGTACTACTTGCTTAATAATGGTAGTTTTTAAATGTTGACAATTGAAATGACCAAATATGGTAGTTTTTATTTTGTGTTTCCAAATTGAACAGGTTTAGTCAATGTTTGGATTTTGGATTTTCAATTTGAATTCTAAAAATCAATTTGGAAAATGCAAATGCTTTAATGAGGTGACTAAAGATAGGATCTTTTCATTGGAATTAAACTCTTATGTGGCGTTTGGTACGGGGGAATCCACATTACACCTAGCATCTAGATTCCTAGGAATGTGATTCACATTCCTAGGAATGTAGTTATTCCTATGTTTGGTTTCATTGGGAATCTCTTAAGATTTCTAGGAATGTGAGATGATAATGTTTGGTTTATTCTCAAGAATCTTAAATGAATTATTTATTTTTCCCATTCTATCCTTAGATTTGAATGTGAACTACCAAATCCTTTAAAAAAAAATCTTCCTCTAAATAAATAATGAAAAAAATATAAACTATTAATTAGTCCTTTAAAAAAATATATTCATCTAAATAAATAATGAAAAACAAAATATAAACTATTAATTAGCAACACATTCATTAAAACTGTAGTCTAACATATGAATCTAGAAATAAAGCCATTAATCTATAATAAATATATATAAATAAATAAATAAACCAGATGAAGCCACCAATCCAGATCTATATTTCTAGCAACTAAACAAAACCAAGAGTAAAAGTGAATACCTGGCAATAATGGAGGGTCTTTTTCAAACTTTTTTTCTACACGTAAAATCTAAATAGAACTTTGTTAAAAATTATATTAACAGAGTTGTCTATCATGTTTATGTTGTTTTGGCGGGAAAAGATAAAAATAAAAGAAAAAATATTGATGATTTGTTTTATATTTTATCTTAATTGCTTAAATGATAAGGAAAATGGGTTAAAATTGTCAATTTATAAAAAATACAATTTCTTTTAACCTTGGGAGTCTAGATACTCACCTATTTTAAAGGGAATCACATTCCTACTGAGAGGGGTTTAAGAGGGGGGAATCCAGATTCCCTTGGCATCTGATTTTCTGGCGTAATTTGCAACTAAATATGGGAATCTTTCACATTCCTAGGAATCCTAAAACATTACCCCGTACCAAACGCTACATTAAATTTAAATTTAAGTTGACAATTCTATTAGGAAAGTTTTAAATGGGTTAGAATTAAACACTTAAATTCAAATTTAAGTTGACATTTCTATTAGGAAAGTTTTAAATGGGTTAGAATTAAACACTTAAATTCAAATTTAAGTTGACATTTCTATTAGGAAAGTTTTTAATGAGTTGGATTTAAACTCTTAAATTCAAATTTAAGTCAATATTTCTATTAGGAATTCTTTTAATGAGTTGCAATTAAACTCTTAAATTCATATTTAAGCTGTCATTTCTAGTAGGAATTAACAATAATTATTCTGAAGAATAATTATTGTGTCTATCAAGGTCTGGTGGGTCCCTGCTCATAGTCATCTACGGAGGGAGTAGTATATAAACATACCAACTACATTCTAGTTTTCCCATAACCAATGCAGACCTACACAACTTAAAATGGCTAAGAATCTACTTTATCTTTCAAAAGCTTCCCTTCTTTTCTTAATTCAACTTCTTGCAATTCAATCAGGTAGTTTTACAAATGCCAAACGGATCCCAGAATTTTCCAAGTCCTTGAAAGATGTAGAGGAATCCCAAGAGGGTCAGAGAGTGCAAGGCTTACGTGAAGTCAAGCACTATCTCAAGAAGTACGGATACTTAAACTACGAAGATTCAAACAACTTTGAAGAAGATGAGTTTGATGAAGCCTTGGAGGTCGCCATCAAAACATACCAGACATTTTTTAATTTGAAGGTTACAGGAAAGCTTGACACCGATACCATCAAAAAGATGTCAATGCCGCGTTGTGGAGTTGCTGATATTATCAATGGTAGTCTAACTCATCCACAATTTTCATTTTTTCGTGGTGGACCAAGATGGCCATATAATAAGCGTCACCTCCTATACGCGATTGTATCCAGTGCTGTACCTAATGTGAATTTGACCGAAGTAAAAAAAGCTTGCTCACTTGCTTTCGGAGAGTGGGCGAGATTCTCTGATTTCCGTTTTGAATTCACATATTATGATGGATATGCTGACCTTATTTTAGGATTCCACAGAGGTGAACATGGTGACGGTCATGCTTTCGATGGGCCTGGTGGCGCTTTAGCTCATGCGTTTGCTCCAACAAATGGCAGGTTGCATTTTGATGCAGATGAGATTTGGTCCGACAGTTCTTATCGCGTTCGTTCAAATCAAGTTGACCTGGTGGGCATTGCAATGCATGAGATAGGGCACCTTCTTGGACTTGATCATAGTCGTGATGAACTAGCCATTATGTTTCCCAGTATTCCTAGAGGACAATTTAAGAGGAGTTTGAGCTCTGATGATAGGGACGGTTTACTTACTTTATATTCTAGCTGATAACAATATCCTCCAGTTAGGAGGTAGAGTCAACTATTATAATTTTTTTTATGCTGAATTCAAATAATCGTGCAAAGGGAATATAATACAGTGGCTAGCTTAAAGAATTTATTGTGCACAAGTTATGCATATGTCACTATAATATACTTCCTTTGCCACATTAATTTATCATTGCATATAACCATTTCAAGGATATTTGGTATTCTTAAGTTGCACTATATGACTTTTCTGATTATAAACTCTTTACCATGATTTATATTTAAGAAAAATTAGAATGCTAGCAACATAAAAAACAAAATAAAATAAAAAAATACAAATAGAAATGAATTAGTATGGAAAAGTCATTAAGATTGTCCACCTTAAGTCACTAGCAAGCCATCAAAGAAAGATAATTAACCGCTCATGCACATTCAATGACGACAATTACTCAAATAAGGCTCGCCTAGGTCACCTATAAAAGGGACAATTCACCTCACTTGCTAATGTATAGAAAATACTACAAAAATACAATCTATACAAAAATATATATGGGTTGATACCGACTCCAACATTGGAGTCTCCTCCATTGAGTTTCACCCAGGTGGTCTCTTCTATTAGCTCTCTTATTCTAGCAAATCTAAAAAGTTCGTCAAAGGCTTTGAATTGGATGAGTGGCACCATTTGTGGGGAAGATTAGCCATTAAGCTCTTCCTACTAACAGAGGGTTACCCAGTGCAATCAAGAGCTATGAATGTTGATGTACTAATCTCATCCTAACAAACTTAGATCTTTAACATGATCGAAACAAGTCACACAACCACTGATGCTTTATCATGAACAGCCTCACTCGTCGCCAGTGTCGACGACAAAAACGAGCTTCGCACCTCAAAGCCGCCTCCAATCTGAATTGAAATTTTCTTCAAGCACACTTCTTGGGCATTTCATATCACTTAAGAGTGTCAAAATGGTGAAGGTGGAAACACCCTTTATAAACCCTTGTGGTGCCTAGTACGTTATCTAATAATCCCAATTCAATTGCCTCTATCTAGCAAGTCTAGGCTATCCATCTGTTAGAAGATGGGGGAACCCTAAAGCCCATATGTTATGACTCATGAGGTTAAAGTGGATAACAAGATGGTGGTAAGCCATTAGGCTTTACTATCAATCAGGGATGGAGCCAGGACTTATAGTTAGGGGGGCAACTTTGCTACTGGTTGTGTACGGTGGCTTAGCCACTTAGATGTGTGTGTGTGTGTGTGTGTGTGTGTGTTTCCTAACTTTGATGCATATTGTTGGGTAAGGACAATTATTTTGTTTGAAATTTTTTAAAAGATCGAGTTGTTTGTTTTTGGCAAAATTAGTTGATTAGACTTAAATTTTTTTAGTTTTACTGTTTGTAATTTTTGTTGTTAGCCTAATTTTTTTGGGCTTGTATATTTTGTTTTAAAATTTAAATTTATACATTTTTAATGCTCTTTAAAAATAAGAAAATGCTAGAGCTACAATTTTTTATTTTATTTTATTATAAATTACTAATGTGGTGAATGGTTATTGGTAAGTAAAAAAGTGGTATAAGTGGTGGGCCTAGATGTGAACCAATAAAAATTTGCTACCTCAAGAGTTTGCAAAAATATTGTAGAAAAATTTGTGGCTATAACATCACTCTTAAAAGAATTAATAATATTATTAGGGGAGCAGTGTAATTTTATAGAACAAAATTGCTAAAATTAATACTTAGTATATATTCTAATATTTCTTAAAAAACATTTTGGGGGGGGGGGGGGGGGGGGGGGGGTGGGCACCATGTTAATTCTTATGTCAATTGAAAGGAATCATTAAACAAACCTTTGGCTACTATAGATAGAAACCGAAAAAAAAGGGAGAGATGTTGCTTCGGTTAAAAAGTAAAAACTAAGATTCCTCAAATATTCTTTACATGGTGAACTAGTTGCTAGCCCGTGTGATGCACAAGAATAGCTATTGAATGAGTTTTAGGGAAAAAAAAACCATTTTTTTGAGTTGTAGTAAGCAAAAATGCATGAAATTAAAAAAAAAAAAAAAAAAAAAAATATTGAAAGAAATAGCACAAAGTTTTATTAGTTAAGCAGAAGAAAGTAATATTGGTTTATTTATAAGTTTTTTGTGGGAAGGAATAAGAGATAGGATGCTGAGTCTCTAGTTTAATTTGTGTTATATATATATATATATATAGGTATATAAAATATATGTTATAATATATATACTAAAAGGTGCCTATTGAAAGGTTATAACCCTTTATATTGGATATACCAAAAGATGCCTATTGAACGAAAATGTGATTATTGACTAAAAATATGCCTATTGAATGAAAATGTACGTATGTAAATAAGTATGGAATGGTGTTTGTAAATCAAGCACCTTCCAAAAAATCTCTTAAAAAAAAAAAAAATTCGAAAAAGTTTTATTTTTCACTTTTGCAAAAGTATACCCCTTCCCATATATAGGACTATGTCTAGAGAGTCAATACTGAATAAGAAGACATTTTGTTAATACCTTGAACTGCTTCAAAGTTACAACTAATTTTATATACAAATAAATATGAGAAAATTGGCCTTTGCCCTTTTTTAAAAAAAAAAATCTGCAATTTACCCCCTTTCCCAAACTAACTAGGGAAATGCTTTTGTTTTGAAACTTGATTTTCTCAAAATCGAGTTTCAACGTCACTATAAGTTCCTTAAAACGCCACTATAGGTATGGGGTGATCCAACTTAAAAAAATAAATAAATAAATTGCATGGAACTCGAGTTCATGGAGCTCGAGTTCCAAAACGCCATAGGGTCCATAAAACGGCACTATAAGGCTCCTTAAAATGCCACTATAGGGCTCTAGATTTTTTTTATTTTTTTATTTTTTTTATTTTCAGTTTGTTATAACTTAATTGTCCAAAAATCGAGTTTCAAAACAGGGGCATTTGGGAAGGGGGGCAAAATGCTAGATTTTTTTTTTAAAAGGGCAAAAGCCCATTTTCTCCCAAATAAATAAATATAAATATTTATTTATGCATTTATATGTTTATTAGGCAAAACCTAAATAAATTGTTAAAAACTTTAAGATTTATAATAATTGATATACTTCAATATTATCAACAAAAATTGATGTACAATTATCATTATTATAATAATATTATTAATATAGATTAAAAGGCTAAAAGCACCTGTTTCCATATTTGACACTTGACGGATGCTATTAGAGCATTTACATTCGGTTTCTAAAAAGAAAAATTCATTTTACCATATCAAAAATTACTTTATTATTTATACCATACCATTTTATAACACACCTAACATTCCAAACTCTATTTTTTTCCAGTTTATTTAAATATTCTTTTTTATTCTTCTCTCTCTCTCTCTCTCTCTCTCTCTCTCTCTCTCTCTCTCTCTCTCTCTCTCTCTCTCTCTCTCTCTCTCTCCTCTAGTCTCCGGCCACAACTAAAAAAAGAAAAGAAAAACATAGAAATCCATAAACAACCACACCACCACACCAAAAACCACCAAACCGGCCACAAACCAAAAGAGCCTAGAAAAAAACACACAATAACCGTAATAGTTCACATCAGCCACCACAATCACAATAGGCACCACCACCATGCCACCCATTAACACATTGCTACCCCCACATATCCTAGCAACACCCATCGGACCATCAAACCAAAACCAAAACCACATTAAAAAAAAAAAAAAATCACCATCGGAGCCATCAACGAAGCCACCAACGAAGCCACACACACAGCACCCAAACCTAGAAGAACCACCATCAAATAACCAAGAGAAACCCACCAATCTCCACACCATAACCCCACCTGACCCACAACTCCAAACCCACCACTTAACCCATGATCCACACAGCCTACCGATCCAAACCCATGCCACCACGCCACCACCTGACCTACGATACATCGATCCATCAATCCAAACCCATCACCTAACCCATGACCCACACAACCCACTGATTCAAACCCACGCCACCACAATTTCTGATCTCTGTCGATCCAAAAGCCAAAATCCATGCCAATTGCCATGCCATGACCACTCTGAATCCAACCTAGCACCAGTGTAAGCTTTGAACGAGATAGAGAGATGTGAGAGAAGGAGTGAGGAGGGAGGAGCTCTCAGAGAGAGAGAGAGAGAGAGAGAGAAAAGTGAGAGAAAACAAAAGGTCAAAAGGAATAAAATAAAATATTTTGGTTTACAATTGTGCTACAGTATCATCATACATTTAGGATGGCACTGTAGCACAATTGCAGTTTTTTTTTTTGTGCAATTGCAAGACTTTACAAGATCGGGTAATGTGCTATTTTTGTGCCTTGATGCTAAAATATACCAACATATGGCATATAGAAGACCGAATGTGAATGCTCTTAACATTGGAAATGTGCAAAAAATTGAATTACAATCAATTCATGTAGTGTGTCAAACAGGTATGGGCACGTTTAACAAAACATCACACTAAAAAAGTTAAGTTAGAAAGGAAACTAAACTATACAAACATTAAACCTATTTTCTCCTATACAAAGCTAAACAAAATAGAGGTTAGAGAGGCGTCTGGGCAAAGCAACATCAAGAGAAAGAAAAAGAAAGAAAGAAGGGCAGGACGATGTCAAGGTATCGGTATGAAAAACTCCATCTCTTTCTCAATGTATCTTATGTAACTATCTCTTCTAGCCTCTTTCTTTTTCTTTTTCTTTTCCTGACAATCAAATCCTTTGTTATCTTTCTCTTGTAGTAGTGCTATTTTCTACACTGATCCTTCTCTTGTATTACTGCTCTTTGTTATCCTTCTTTGTGTTCTCTTCAAGTAGTTAAGCCATTAAGTAATGGAAGTTGTGGAGATTGTGGGTTGGAGTAAATTGGCCTAGGACCACCAAAGAGATGTTTCAAAATTGTGGACAGAAAAATAATTTTAGAGGGAGGGAGAGAAGAGCGTACTGAGAGAAGTATTGTTTTGATACTTTTTATGTTTTATTTTTTGGGTTTGGCTTACCTTTAGCTTTTTAGATGGTCACGTCACTCACTAATTAAATAAAATGTGAAAATTAAAATCTACTATCACTTGTCATTGTATATTTAAAACAAAAAGACATGTCTAGTTAAAAAAGTACTGAAAATAAGCCAACTCTTTAATTTTATTTTTTATTTATTTATTTATTTTTATTTTTTTTGTGGGATCCTATACGTAAATGTGTTTGTAACTGCTATCCAATAAGCAGAATGCCTCTCTAGTTTAGATAAGTTTCTATGACACCTATATCCACCTACTGCACATGCGCCTTATGTTATAATGCTTAACGTTAACATAACCCAATATAATTTCATGTACAAATGACACGTGCAGCTAGGTTGCCCAAATAGATGAATGAAATTGCTACGTGTCATGTTATGGGTTATCCAAAGTTAACAACTGGCATAGCCCTGGTAGAGGCTTTTGTACGTGTGTATATAAATATAAAATAACATGTCATAATTTTTTTTTTTTTTTTATCAGCAATAAAACTGAGAAATTCATTAACAAAGAAAGTTGAGTACAACAAAGCAAAGAGACTAACACAACCAGAGAAACAGCAACAATTACATCTCTTCTTCCTGAATGACTTGCGCCAGCACTGGAGGACAAACTCCCTCCCAAACATAAGATTCTTCCTTCTGCCTAGCATATTGCGCAAGTAAATGTGCTGCCTTGTTGTAATCTCTTCTCACACGCTTGACACTCCAACCGCTAAACGAAGACAAAAGACCAAGAATGCCATGATATACATGGCCAAGCCAACCACTGAAATTAGCTGCTGTGATATTTGAAACAACATTCAGAGCATCTGATTCAAAAATAATATGGGGAAGCTTTAAATCTTTTGCAAGAAGAACACCCCTCTCCATGGCCATAGCTTCAACTTCCTCAACAGAATATTGACCCTATAGATAGCTGCAACAAGCGGCTAGAACCTTTCCATTTACATCCCTTATAACTACTCCCACACTTGAGTTTCTTTCATTTTCTGATGTGGCACCGTCTACATTGATCTTAAAGGAACCACGAGGCGGAGCAGTCCATTTTCCTTCAGCCTTAGCTGAGCTTTGCCAGCATCTATTTGCCACACTTTTGAACTCATGAATGTGTTTTTTTGCAAAAAACCAAATCTGGTCAGGATGATGACTAAATGCCTCATGAACAATTTTATTTCTATTATGCCATATTGCCCAAGCAGCCCCAAAAAAGACTTCCAAGTCACTAGAAGTACCCAACTCAACAAGTTCCATGGCAATATCAATAATATCCATATTTACATTCAACATATTAATAGGACTATTTACCCAACAACTCCATACTCTTCTAGCTATTTCACATTTAACAAAAATATGTAAATTTGATTCAGGCTCCTTCCCACAAGCCGGACAAATATCATAGGTATTAATACCCCTCCTTTGCAAGTTCTCTAAATTAGGGAGAGCATTCATACACATTTTCCAAGCAAAAATACGTACCTTGGGAGGAATATTCAAGTAGGGCTGTCCAGAGACCCGGCCAACCCGACCCACCCGCCCCCGCCGACCGAACCCGATCCGCCGCCGACCGATCCGACTTCTCCGGCGGTCGGCGACGGGTTTGTTTCTCCAAAACCCGATTTTGACGGGTCGAAGGTCGGTTTTCCTTCTCCAGAATCCGATCAAACCGATCCGACCGACCCACAAGAATTCCGGCGCTATTTGGTAGATCCGGTGAGATCTAGACCATTTTCGTCAAGATCTCGACGAGATTTCGCCGGATTTAGCCAAGATCTTGCCGAAAATGGCCCAGATTAGGCCGGATCTGGAGAAACCTCAAAGATTTTGGCCGGATTTTCGCTGTTTTCATGGGTTTATTTTCACCGTTTTCACGCCTGTTTTCGCCGTTTTCTGGATTTTCGACCCCGACCGACCCGCCCGCCGCCCGTTGATGGTCTGATCCGTCCGATCCGATTACTCCGGCGGTCGGCGGCGGGTGCATTTTTTTGTCACCCGATTCCGGCGGGTCGGTTCCGGGTTGGGCACAAACCCGACCCGGACCGACCCGTGGACAGCCCTATATTCAAGTGCCAAAGCTTCTTCCAAAGAGGACTCCAAGCATCACCCGATGAGCTTTCACCTTCTTCCTTTGTGTCAAGCATCTTTGTTGCAATATAATAGACACTTTTTACACTAAATTCACCTATTTTATTACCCGCCCATATTATTTGGTCTTCCGGAAGGCTATGGCTGAGGGGAATATTTAGAATAGTTCTCGCCTCAAAAGGCAAGAACAAAGACCTTACTACATCACTTTTCCACCTCCTTGTATCTCTATCAATTAGCGCCGAGACCCTTGGATAATCATTGAAAGGCTTTGGGGGGGAAATTACTTTGTATGTTGTAGGAGTAGGAAGCCACTTGTCCTCCCAAATAAAAATCCTTTCGCCATTGCCAACTCGCCACTGGGAACCCCTTCTCACTACTTCCAATCCCTTTAAAATGCTTCTCCAAGTATACGAAGGGCTAGAGCCAAGCTTTGCATTGAATACATCACCATGCGGATAATATTTTGCTTTGTACAATTGGGCCACCAATGAGTTAGGATTTGAGATCAACCTCCAACCTTGTTTTGCTAACATAGCAAGGTTAAAAGCCCGTAAATTTCTAAATCCCATTCCTCCATTTAGCTTGGACTTACACATCTTCTTCCAAGAGACCCAAGCTACCTTAGATTCACAACCCCTTTGACCCCACCAAAACTTCCTCATCATCCCTTCAATGTCATCACAAATACTTTTAGGGATTTGGAAGCAGCTCATCGTGTAGGTTGTTATTGCTTGAGCAACGGCTTTGATAAGGACCTCACGGCCGCCCACTGAAAGCATCTTCTCTTTCCACCCTGATAATTTTTTCTCCACCCTCTCCTTCACATCAGCAAATATTTCGACTCTTGACTTGCCAATAATTGAGGGCAGCCCAAGGTACTTTTTGTGTCGGGTAACTTGCATTGGGCCCAGCACATTCAGCACTTCAAATCTTCTATCCTCCGGGGTATTGTTGTTGAAAAAAACAGACGATTTATCCGCATTTATTTTCTGCCCAGAAGCCGCTTCATACAGATGAAGAATTTCAATAAGATGTTGACATTCCTGGCCATTAGCCTTACAAAATAAAAGGTTGTCATCTGCAAAAAACAGATGAGTAATCCTGGGGGCAGCCCCTGCATATTGAAACTCCACTAATCTTCTGATTCAATGCCGCATTATTAATAAGGGATGAAAAAGCATCTGCGCACAACAGGAAAATATAGGGTGAAATAGGGTCTCCTTGACGGAGACCCCTCGTAGGAATAATACTACCATAAGCAACACCGTTAACAAGGATAGAATAAGAAACAGAAGTGATGCAATGCATTATTAATTCTATCCATTTTTCGTGAAAGCCCATTTTTTCCATCACATGTCTAATAAAACCCCACTCGATCCTGTCATATGTTTTACTCATAATTGTATTGGACTAAATTTAAAATAATCATGAGGATACATACATTATCAAGTAAATTTTTTGATAATCTTTTATATATATATATATATATATATATATATATATATATATATATATATATATTTATGACACGTTATTAATTAAAATTAATTATCCATTGAACCCACGACATTAATTGTTCATATCACATCACATGTTACTAAATTTAATTATATGAATGCATCCATCCATTTTAGCTTGATATTTGGCTATAATTTTTGATTTGGTGGTCTGGTTGGAGATTAAGACCTATTGTTTTGAAGATTATGACATATTGTTTTGACATCATTAAGACTTCTAGATTTGTTTTACATGCTGAATTAGGAAATCCAATGGTAATTTTTTCCTTTGATTTTCTTGTTCCTTTGTGAGTTTATATGAAAGTTGCAAAATGGGATATCCATTATCCAAGGACGGAGCTATGCTTTGGCATTGGAGGCAATGCCGCACCCCCCCCCCCCCCAAAAAAAAATCATTTTTGGAAATTTGATTTCTATATATATCTATAGATACAATTTTTACTATTTGACCCCAAAATATATATATATACTTAGCTAGACATGGCAAATGGACAAGTCAAGTCAATCGGGTTGTGGGTCCAAAAGGGTTCGGGTTAGAAACGGGTTGGGTCAATCATGTTATGGGTCAGGTTGGGTTAACTTGTATTTTCACAGGAATTTAATTGTTTTTTTTTTTATATAAAGAAAACATGTAAATTACTTTATGTAAAATGCATTGTTTTGAATTCACCACTCATATCAAGAATGAGCTTAGTCAAACAAATTAATACTTGTTCAATAATTTTAAAATTATACAAATCCCAACATTACTAACCAAAACAAAATAGCACAAAGGATAAATAAAACAAATACAAAAGTTTTATTTCTACACAATATCAACATTTCAAAACATAAAACAAAATAACAAATGCCCTATTAGATAAGTAATTTGACAAAGAATAAAAACATATAAGAAATTTACAATCTTGAAAACTAATTTTATAATCTATTATCAATTGTGATTGGCTCTCAATTTCAATTTGAGAATATAGATTAAAGTTTGATTGTTTACTTATTTATACATGGTCTCTTTTATAAATATCATGTCATTGTTAAGCAACACACACTCCAAAAAATGTCATAATTTATTTTGAAAAACCATTTATTTTGGACATGAATTATTAAAAAATAGGCCTAAACATTCATAATTTTATGCTAATTTCATTGATACTTTGGCTTTACTCTTTTCACATTTATGAATGTTTCTCATACATGTCTTTAATTTTAAGGGTAAATTGTAAATTACACCCCTAGAGTTTGGGGGTGATTGGATTTTACACTTTTAAGTTTCAGAATTTGGATTTTACCCACCTGAAGTTTGGTGATGTTTGGATTATATACACGTTTCAAAATTTGAATTTTACCCCCTATATTTTAGAAGTGTTTGGATTTTACTCCCTAAAGTTTAGGGTTGTTTGGATTTTACACTTTAAAGTTTCAGAATTTGAGGGTGTAAAATCCAAACAACTCTAAACTTTATGGGGTAAAATCCAAGTTTTGAAACGTCGAAGTGTAAAATCCAAACACCCTAAACTTCAGGGGGTAAAATATAAATTCTGAAACTTCAGGGTGTAAAATCCAATCTTTCCCAAACTTTAGGGGTGTAATTTGCAATTTACCCTAATTTTAAATATATGTTTTTAATTCTACAATAACCATATTATCTTGGCATTTGTTATTTAATATCTAAAAATATTTACTCACTATAGAATGCCTTAACCATTCATCTTTCAATTCATTTGCATGTAGGGTCTCAATTGTTTCCTTAAATCTCACAAAAAACAATTAAACCAATATTTTTTTTACAAAAAAAGGTTTTAAAAGATGGTTCGGATCAAAAGTTGGGTCGGGTCAGGTCGAGTCATGGGTCAACCCGTTCTAGCTTTGGATAAAAAAATCCGGGTTCTGGTCGGGTATTTTTTTGGTCAGGTCTACAAATTTTAACCTGTTTTGCCATGTCTATACTTAGCCCCCTTCCAAAATATTTACAAATTACACATGAAACATTAAAAAAAAAAAAAAAAATCCAACTTTCCCTTTTGCCCCAATGCCCTAAGAATAAATTGAAAAACCTTTAGACAAAACCTTAAAACCCGAAAAGTAAACCATAGCCCTCTCTTGCTATCTCTCTTTGCGATGTGTTTTGTGAGGAAGAGGCTCTAACTACTCTGCCCTTTTTTATTTTATAAAACCCAGTCTCCTTGTCCCAACTCTTCTTGCTTCTCTCTTTGCTTGTATGTAGCTACAAATTATAGAACTATTAGCGGTACTATCACTACAAGAAATTTGTACTACTGCTGTGGGTGCAAAAACCGTTGCTATATGTCGCATATTGCGGCATTTTTTGGGACCACCGTTGTACATAGGGTTTATTGCAGCGTTTTATTGGACCACCACAGTAGTTCTAGTCTTTTGTAGCGACCTACAGTGGTGGGACATAGAACCGCCGCAATATATATGTTTTAGCGGCATTAACTTAGATATAGCGTTGCTCCAAAATCCCGCCGCAATAAATATATCATTTTGCATAGATACTATAGTGGTGGTATAGAAAACCACTGCAAAATGTAAGTTATAGCGGCGTTGAGATGACCGCCGCAATAGGTACTCATTTTTGCAACGCTTTTTCTTAGTTATAGCGGCGGGTTGGACTGCTACAATAGACCTTTAAATTTCCCCTTGCGGCCCCAAAATTTCCCTTTGTTTTTTTGCCTTCCCACTTATTAGGTTTTCGTACTCTCAAAATAACATTCCTTCTCACTCTCTCACTCTCTCCAAACTCTCACTTCAACCAAGCTTCTGCCGTCAACTCCATCTCCGCCTTGCGTCCTCACCATTGCCACTCTCTTCAAGTCCAGCTTTGGCCCCGGCCCAGGCTTCGCACTCGCATTCTCTTCTGTCGAAGGTTTTAATCCAAGCTTTCAGTTTTGAAATTAGGTTTGCCGGAGACTAACCCACTCATTTCTGGTAAGTTTCATTCTTTGCATTTTTTTATTTTATTTTATAATTTTTGTTGATTAATGAGTGCCATTGTGCAAGGAATGTTCTTCTGGAGCTCCATGTAGAACCTTCCTAACCTTCCTAAAGCTAAAGCCTTGTCGTAATAAACCCCTTATTTCCATTCCAGGTGCCTGAGGTTACAGTACAAATTCTCTTTTATTTTGTTATGCCGTTTTGGTTTTTGTTTAAAATGTTTAATCTATATAGTGTAAGCTACTGAAGTGAGTTATTTATTATATATTGTGTTGTTGGCATGTATTATGTTTCTATTTTATGAGAGCACATTATGACATTTGCTTCAAGACTTTTTTTTTTTTTTTTTTTTTTTTTTTTTTTTTAACTAAGACATCAATGAGTTCTTTGATGTAGATGGGGATTTGATTACAAAAAGAGTTAACTTGTTGAGCTAACTAATGTTCACACCTGACTTTGTATGAAAACATTAGTGCTACTACAGGTGATAGCTGCTTTTGATGTTAATCATTAGTGCTACTACTACTACTCTTTCCTTTGATGCCTTAAATCATACATTTTAAAAAATTATTTGCCAAAAAATAGCAATGTTGTAAAATTAATTTGCAAATATATATAATAGTTTGGACTTTTGGACTAGTCATGATTCATGAGTCAACATATTGGCTAGATGTGAGTTCAAGTGTACTTGTCTTTAGAAAAAAAATGAGTTCCACTGTTTTAAAGGGAACTCGTCTTTAGGAAAGATGAGTTCCACTTAAAACATGAAAATGGCCATGTTCCATTATCCATGACAGCATAGTGGGTGAAGCTTGTCTCTTGGAGAGACGAGTTTGGTGCTTGAATTTGTCTTTTCAAAAGACAAGTTCAACAAAAGGCTATTTTGCAGCAACTTTAAGTTTAAAACAATGTTACTTTACTGAATAATTTTTAAAATAGCATTATTGATTAACAAAAAGAACTATAATTGTGCTATGTGTTGGTTGAAAGTATGTGATATAAGATGGTATTAACCGATCGGCACATTACTAACTGTTGAATGTATTGTGAAAATTTTCATATGTTTATTGGATAACCGTTCAAACTTGTAACACTGGTTTCATTTTTTAATGTACAAGTTTTAATGCTTGTCACAAATTTGATTACAGTATATTCTTCTTCTTGAGCATTGTACATAAAACTCTATAAAGCATTTTATACCAGTTTGAAATTTGTTAGTTCAGTTCACCTAATTTTGAAGGTAGATTCCATTTATGGTTCTTTGTGTACGTGAATAGTGAGTGATTCATGTCAACTAGTGATGTCATCAATTGTTACCTATCCTTCTATTTTCCTAAGGAACATCTCAAAACATAAAATACTTTTTTATAGGTTTTGGCTTGGCTTGCCCTCTAGGTGTTTTGGCTGACCTCCCTACAATTGGAATTGGAAAGAATGTAAGTCCTTTTTTATTTTTTGATAAGTAAAAAATGTAAGTTCTAACCATATTAGAGATTGATTCTTCTTGAATTAAATCCAAGTCCCAATATATATATATATATATATATATATATAAAGTTCTCATTTTGACTTGAGAACTTGATCCCCTGCTTACTTGTTCTTTTGGTTAAGTTATGACAATGTTCGAACTTATATATCTCAGCTGCATCATATGGATGGTCTTACTTATTCTAGAGTGAGACAACTACTAGAAACCAAAGAAAATTGCACTGAAGATTTTATTACTTTGAGTGGATGCTCTGGGAAAATATGGGGAGTGGTAAGAAACCAAGTGTTATACTTTTGATGCATTATTTAAATCTCTCAATTCATCATTTAACTTAATACATGGCAAACTATAATGGACTACAAATAGTTGGCTAGCTAAGATAAGGCAATCTGAGAAATTTTCCTTTTTTGTTAGACAAAGTAATCGAAGTATGATTTTTTATTTTGTTAGGGAAGCTCAGAATCCTACTTGTACACTCCTTTTTTACTTCTGGGTTGAAAAGACCTTTGCTCAACATGTGATATATCCCAATGACTACAATTATAGGGCTGCAATAATATGCTTCTCCTTTTGCGCTGTTGTTGTTACTGTTTAATCCAGAGACAAGCCCATGGCAATTGAATCTAGGTATAATACAAATGGCTAAAACTTAGGTATTGTTTCTTAATCACATGATTGTAAATAGTGGTCTTAACTGTTTTATGAATTGATTTCTACTATTCCACATGTAAAAATAGCGTCACAACCATGGCACTTCCAAACATTTGATTTATGCTCCTGAATTGCTCTTTTCCTTTTATCTACTTCCAAATTCAATGTTGGATAGAACAAGCATGCAAAAGATCTGACCTTAGATTGAGGTTTTAAACCTAAATATTTTATTCTTAGGTCCACTTTTTGACATCTAATTTCATATGCTCAAAGTAAGTGAAGTATGTGAAAGACTTAAGTCTCTCTCTCTCTCTCTCTCTATGTTTGTGGTGGGTTGTTGAATTGGGGCAAGCAAGTGGCTTGCATGGAATAATAAGGTGGTTTTAGCTGATATTAGGATTGTAATATTGGATGATTCTTGTTGAGTTGTTTTTATTTGATTAATTCATTTTAGGCTATTACTAGTAATGATGTTATAATTACAAAATATATTGATAACTTCTCTTTGCATTTAAATTCATTGTTTTCTTAGGAACATAGCTAAAAGTGAATGATTAAAGATGATTTGTTTCTTAAATTAAAGTGAAATAGTGTAAATGAAATGTGTGTTAACTCTTGCTTTATGCTTTCATGAAATCACATTATAGGTATTTCTTCTAAGCCATTTTATAGCAATGGATAAGAGTTGGATGAAAATTACCAATAAATGGTCACCAGAATATTTAGATGGAGTCCAACAATTTCTGAATTTTGCATCTAAACATGCACACCAGGATGGAACAATTTCACGACTGTGTAGAAAATAGGTGCATACAAATTCGTGGCCTATAGATGTCGTACAAGTTCACTTAGTGTCAAAAGGGATTTGTAAGGGTTATAACCCTTGGGTTTTTAATGGGAAACATCATCTGCACAGAATTCTATTGAAATTCCTAATAGTCATGTCCAAGAAAACCTGATAGAGTATGCTGATCTTCATGACATGTTCTCCATACAAGATATGGCATCTAGGCCAATGGAAGATGTCCCTATTGTGCAACCACTCACAGAAGGTCTTGCAGAAGGTCCTAATGAAGATGCACTTTAGTTTATGAAATTGCTTGAAGATGCTAATCAACCTTGTTATGAGGGTTGTAAGAATTTTAGCAAATTGTCAGCCATTGTGCATTTGTACCACATGAAGTGTCTTAATGATTGGACCAAAAAATCATTTACCATGTTGTTGCAATTTTTGCTTGATTTTCTTCATTCAAATGCTAAGTTGCCAAAAGATTGTTATGAGACTAAGAAGATTATTAAGGATTTGGGATTGAGCTATGAGAAGATTCATGCTTGTCCTAAAGATTGTATTTTATATTGGAAAGAGAATACCAACCTTAAAGCTTGTCCAAAATGTAACATTTCAAGATGGGAAAGTAATGAGTCTAAAGGTCAACAAAGTACTAATGCTTCCTCCAAAAAAATAAAGAAGAAAGCTGCAAAGATCCTACAGTAGTTCCCCTTAAAACCAAGATTGCAACAAATATTTATGTCTCCTGAAATAAGAAATCATATGAAGTGGCATGCCAATTGTCGTGTGAATAACTGGTTAATGAGGCACCCTACTAATTCTGAAGCTTAGAAATCATTTGACTCTAAGTACATAGAGTTCTGATCCGAGCCTCGTAATGTGAGGCTTAGATTAGCAGCCGATGGATTCAACCTGTATGGGAATATAAGTAGTACTCATAGTACATGGCCTGCCATTTTGATCTCATACAATCTCCCTCCATTGATATGCATGAAAAGGTCTTCTTTCATACTATCATTATTGATTCCCAGTCCAACCTCACCCGAGAACGATATAGACATGTACTTACAACCCCTAGTAGAAGAACTGAAGAAGTTATGTAATGTTGGAGTAGAAACATTTGATGTGTCTTCCAAAAAATCATTTCAAATGCATGCTACATTATTGTGGACTATAAATGATTTTCTCACATATGGTAATATCTCGGGTTGGAGTACCAAAGGTGCTCTTGTATGTCCCCTTTGTAACTATGATAGTCAGTCTCGTTGGTTAAGATATGAAAGGAAATTTAGTTACATTGGACATAGGTGATTCTTGGATAGTGATCATAAATGCTGTAAGCAAAAAAATTTATTTGATGGGCATGTTGATACGAGATCAGCTCCTATTATAGTATCCGGAGGGGAAATCATGTTACAAACGGATGCTGTAGCCGATCATGTGTTTGGGAAGAAAACAGTTAATTTTCTCAATAAAAGAAAAAGAAGGGAGGAAGCCTTAACTGTGTGGAAGAAGAAAAATATATTTTTCACCTTGCTTTATTGGGAGCATCATATGTTGCGTCACAATCTTGACGTGATGCATATTGAAAAAAATGTAGTTGATAATATAATCAGCACATTGTTGAACTTGGATAGCAAGACAAATGATAACTTGAAGCCACGTCAAGACTTAAAGGATATAGGTATAAGAAGTGAACTTCACTTGGAAAAGGTTGGGAATGATTAGACACGCATGCCACATGCCTGCTATCATATGAATGCTAGTGAAAATGATGGTTTCTACAAGTTTTGAAGGATGTAAGAGTTGCTGCATTTAATTGACTTATCTTGTTTCTTTAGGGAGATATGTTCCGAAGTACTAAACGTGGAGGAACTTGGGGCTCTTGAGAAGAGAATTGTAGTGACATTGTGTGAGTTGGAAAGGATATTCTCTCCCTCTTTCTTTATAGTAATGGTACATCTAGTCATGCATTTGACTAGCAAAGTCAAAGTTGCTAGCCCAGTTCATTATCGTTGGATGTATCTCATAGAGAGGTAACATATATAGTAACTTGGTCTATTTGGTTTTGTTTAACTTATCAATTTCTCATTGTTGATCTTGGGTTTTACAATAAGTACTTGTTAAGACTTAAGTCAAACGTGCATAATAAAACTTATCTAGAAGGCTCCATTGTAGAAGGGTATATAGTAGAGAAATGCTTAGCATTTTGCTCATGCTATTTTAAATCTGTTGAAACTGCATTCAATCGGCCCATAAGGAATGTCGAGGAATCCATGGGTGCGGTGGTGAGCATTACATTAGATTCAAATTCAGGGATTCAAGCATATCGTTATGTGCTACTCAATTGTGAAGAAATCACCACATTTCTCGAGTAAGTAATATGGCATTGCGTATCTTTTCATGGCATTCAAGTACAATATTCTAACTTAACACTAACATGTTTGTCTACATAGTGAACACATAGCGAAGACCAAGGCTGATTTCCATTTTCATGTAACCGATGATGTTATTCAAAAGCAGCACATGAAGAAATTCTGCAACTAGTTTAGGAACTATGTAAAAAAAGCATATATATAAAACTTTATTGTCTATAATAGGTGATGTCAATGTCTAGATACAAAACTTGGTTGTAACACTTTAGATAGTATACTTATAATAAACATCATTATTTATAATAGATGATGTCAATGGATGCATCTAAGAAAAAGAAATTCTCTGATAAAGTCATATGGCTTGCTCGATATCCAAATAATGAAGCAAAACAGTTCAAGCGTTATGCTATAAATGATTTGAAGTTTCGCACCAAAGACTCTAAGGCAACTAGGAAAACTCAAAACAGTGGAGTTTGTGTTGTTACTGAAGGTGGTGCTACTTATTATGGTGTGCCAAACGATATTATTGAGTCGAACTACTCTGACAAGTATCGAGATGTACTATTCAAATGTCAATGGGTTGACGTTATTTGTGGGAGAGGAAGCAAAAAAGATGAGTTTGGATTTCCCCTTGTCATTTTTTCACAATTGATACACACAGGAGATCGATTGATTGACGAGCCTTATGTATTAGCATCTCAAGCTTTACAAGTGTTTTACGTGGAAGATGTGAGACATAAAGATTTGGCAGTGGTGGTCAAAACAAAACCTAGGGAGGTGTTTGATATTGGTATTAATGCTTCACATGATGATGATGATAAAGTGGGTACTTATCTTGAAAATGTCCATTATAATATAACTATTGATGATGCATGTGATGATGCAAATGACAGTCATGCTTGGGCTCGAGTTAATGAAGAAGGAATCATTTATGATACACCATTGATCAGTGAGGATGAATTGCTTAAACAAGACTTTATCGATGATGAAGAGCTTAGCGATGATGTTTATGAGTCTAATGATGATGAGTCCAATGATGATGACTCTAGTGATGATGAGTGTAGTTAATACTTTTGTTATCACTCATTATATTTTGCATTAATGATTAGAGTTTCAAAACCTCTCTCTGGTTAGTTTCTTCTCCTTAAAATTATTTGTCAATGTTTGTGTGTTTTTTCTTAAAGAATTCATTATGTTCTAATACAATTATTTGAGATTTGGTTGTGTTAAGATTGGACTAATTGTTTGAAATTAGTCTAGTACTGATTTTGTGTGTTTACTTAAATCAATTTTGGAAAAATGATTGCTTATAAGATATGATTTTTCTTATTTTTGTCATTGCTGTCACAAAGGACCTTTCTTTTTCTTTTTCTTTTTTCTTTTTTTTTTTGGGCTGAGAAGGACCTTATCTTTTTCAGTCAACTAGAACATAAATCTTCTTTCCTATACTTATTAGTGGAATAGCACAGTGCCCACTTTGTCATACTAAATAGAACTTTTCAAATAATCAACAAATTCATCTTGAAAAATATATATTAGTGGAAATATTCCTCTCTCTCTCTCTGTCTCAATGGCAAGAGGATTGAAGTTCACTGTAGGACTCATTGTCATTATTGCTCTTACCAGGTATTTTTGTTGGTAATTTTTATTTTGTTTTTTCTATACAGCCAATGGCCATGAAATATAACATGAATTTGTTGCATTTGACCAAGGGTGAAAATATGACTAAGTATCACTATCTTGATTCCTGCGTTTTTAGCGATTGGTATTGGCAAATCTTCTTATGTTTAAATGTTCATTTTCCTTTCCTTTTCTTTTCTTCTTGTTAGAATCTCCCTCATGATGCATACAAGCTACTTGCAGACCCATAACCTATTGGTGGTGTTCTTGTGATTGGTGCAAATTCTATTCATTATCATAGTCAAGTATTATTTTGTTGCATAATAGCTACTTTCTACTTCATTATTATCACCAACATGATCATCATCATTGTACTTATCCCAAAAAAAAAAAAAATCATCATTCTTGTTATTGCCATTAAGATTAGCATTATTGCTGTTATAATTTTTTTTTTGCTGTTGAGCCAACATGTTCAAGCTTTATGTTTCTTTTCCCTTTTCACTACTAAGCTTTTATTTGGACTATATAGTTCTGCTAAAGGGTATAATTTTAATTTGCTTTCTGGTTGATGGCTTTAGATGCTCGTTGATGACATTGGAGACATGACAATTACTAATGATGGTGCTACAATACTGAAGTTGCTATAATTTTTTGATGGCTTTTTGTGTACAAAGAACTACATTTGAACAACAGCATTTTTTGGAAATGTTGAAGGATTTATTTAAATACTTTGGAACTTTGATTGTGGTATTAGCTTGGAATTTTGACGATGGTTATAGACAATATTATGTATTTGATAATATATTTCCATGTTAATATAATGTTAGTTTGGAGACATTTGTAGTGTTATCTAGTTACATTTGTGGTATTGTCTTAGTGGGGTTAAAATTATTACAGGTTATTTGTAATAGATATGTGGTTTTAGAACCTAGGAGGAAAAAAAAAAAAAACCTATAGCGGCAGGCAAAAACTGCCACTGAAGGACTAAAATTATGATATAATTGAAGACCTATAGCGGCGTTTATAGCCTGCCGCTAAAGCTTCACACATTAGCGGTGGGCATATCCACCGCTAAAAGGTGCATACGGTCTGTTGTTTAATAAGCCCTATAGTGGCACTTATTGCTCGTTGCTAAAGGTTGTCACCTATAACAGCGCGCATATCCCATTGCTAAAAGGTCACTTGACCCTAATGGTAGCCTCATATGGCAGTGGTTTTCAGCCCACCACAATAGACCAAAACCGCCATTAAATGGCAGATCTATTGCGGCGCTTTTTGTTACTGCCACAATAGATCTATAGTAGCATCGCAACAGTGACGGGAAGAACCGCTGCAATAGCACCTACCACTAAAGGTCAAATGTACCCTTAGCGGCACTTTTTTGGGCTATTGTGGCAATTTTGGCTTGCCGCAATAGTACCTTTTTTTTTTTTTTGGTAGTGTATTAGTAACCGATATTTCTCAAGATTCAAGTGCAAAGGGGTTAGGTGTGGCCTCTAATATTTAGACCAAAAACAAAAAAAAAAAAAATATTTTCTTTATTGGTCTAAATATTAGAGGCCACACCTAACACCTTTGCACTTGAATATTGAGAAATATCAGTTAACGTGTGGCTATCATTAGAGGATCCTAGATTACTAGATAGTGCTGTAGTGGAGACTAATAAGAATAGAAAAAAAAATTTTGAAATTGGTGGTTTGTTTGACTTTTGTTGTCTTAGGACAATAGAAAAGTTGTGTATTTCATGTTTTCCAATGAATTATTAATACTAATATTGTTGTTACTTTATTGTGTCAACAAATTATTACATTAAATTTGTTCAGTTATGTGGGGCATCTTCATTTTTTTGTTTGGGACTAATTTCATGGAGGGATGTTGTGGATTTGGGTGTCTCTAGCATTATTCGAAGAAAAGATATGAATAATTCATAAGCTAATAATGATGATTTAGTGTTACTAACCTCTATTGTTGATGTCCTGATATTTTAAAATCCTAAAATGAAAATTTGAAAAATCACCAACAATGAAATTGATATCAATTTATTGTAGTGTGATCTTGCATTGCATTTGCAAATATGACATAACGATGTGAACGTGATCAAATTTGATACACATACATTAAACTTGCCCCCCCTAAATTCAAAGTCTGACTCTATCCCTGGGGATACTACGGATTGTCGGCATCTCTTGCTCTTTGAGCAATTTGTTTACTTTAGTTTTCGTCTTTAATTTCTCTCTACCTCTGGAATCTTTATTTTATTATAGATAAATGCTAAGAGCTTTGCAACTTAATTGGCGGACACTTTTTGGTGTATTTATGATATTCAAAGTTTAATTCCCAATCTCCGTTGTAACTATTGAATTATCAAGAAAAAAAAAAGGGTTGAAACTTTGTGCTGCCACCATTATGATTTTTTTTTTACTCAAAGAAAAAGTAGAACCACAAAATTTCCTTTGGGATAACAAAAGTAAAAACTTATAATTGTTTTTTACATAATTTATTTTGTCAAGTGAATTATTTTTATTTATTATTTATTGAGGAGTTGTCTTGTCAATTGGAAAGAGAAGACATTGATTCCCTTCTTTTGTATTTTATTTTTTTTAGTTCTACGAATTATTCAAGTTTCATCATTAAAAAAGAATATTTAAAAAAATCGAGAGTTAATGAGTTGCCATAATAAACAAGAACAAGATAATGCGTGATGAAACTGCCTTGTAATATATATATATATAAATAGGTGAAACTGAAAGAAATTCAAATTAAAATTTCAAATTAGAGTTCCAATTTTACGCCATGTGTCCTAAATTATTTATTCTTAAAGAGTTTTATTAATTAATTTTAGAATCAAATGTGGGACCACATCATAAATATTTATCCAAGTGAGTTATTAAGTACAAAAACCAAAGAGTTTAGAATAAGTGAATCATAAAAATAAAAAAAAAATGTTTCACAATAATAATAATAATAATAAATGGACAATTTACATTTTATACCTAATAATATCCTTACAAAAATTTTTAAAGAGTTAACAAAATATAAAAATGACTATCAATAATATTTAAATTATATATGTAAGAATTATATTATGTATCTTATTATATATTTTTAAGTGTATCTATGCATATACATGAGGTTACAAGCTAGTGAAGATAATGTAATCTAATGATGGTTTTGTCAAAATTCGCATCCAATTAGAAAATATTGAGTGGTGTAATATTGTTTAGAGTAACACTAGGTGTAACTTGAATCCAATTAATATATATCAATTAGTTGGGTAAATACTAAATGCATTGAATTTCATATATTAATTATCCATAGATGGTGCACCAATTATTTATATATATCAAATGAATTTATATTGCTATTTTCATAAATTTTATATAAAATTAACCATTGATTTGTAATATGACATTTTTTTTCCCATGTTCAGTTAATTTGGCACAAAACCATCAAAAGGTAAAAACAAATTTAGTAACACATGATATAAAAAATATAAAAAAATATTTGTATGCTCAAATTAGTAATAAAAAATATTCATAATAAAAATATAAAAGATAAAAGCAAATTTAATTATATGTAATAAAAAATATAAAAGATTATTTTATGCTTAAATATGTAATTCCCATATGGGATTTGATTGAAGAAAATAGCACTCATGATTTTTTTTTTTTTTTTTTTTTTTCCTTCTGTTTAAAATTTGGTAAGGAGGTGACAAAAAAACTAAAGAGAATGATAAGTGTCGATTGGGTTGGAAGCAAGTTGGAGGTTAGTTTGATGAACTTAGTCAATACAACGTTGCTAATCCTATGAGGGACTTGAATTGGGTCTATTGTTCTAGTGCACTAAATCCATTATGATAATGACATGTGCCCATTTTTTATTATATTTCATTACTGCAACGGGTCTAGTTTTCTAATAAATCACGACATTAATTTAGCACCAAAGAAACTTAAGAAAAAAAATTAGTTACAAATTTCTAGATGCAATGCATTAGATTTTCCAAATAAATCAAAAGATCTATTTACAATAATTTAATTTTCCTTGAAAAATATAACAATTTTTGTGTTTCATTGATCAATGTAATCATGTATTTGAATTTAATTGATCAACCTAATATATGACACCAAATGAATTATTCCTTAGTTTTTTTTTGAAACTTAATACTTATTTGTTCTTTTTGTTGAATTCTTTAATCAGTTAATTTTTTTTTATCTACTTTGTTTGATTAAATCTGTCTATATCTCATTAAGTATTTTATGTCTTTTCTTTTTCTTTTCTTTTTTTTATTTTGTTAATACTAAATAGATGTTGGCTTGGATATTTATGAAAAAAATTGGTTCTTACTTTGGTCACCCTAATACACTTTGTTTGGAAGTTCATAAAGGATTAGTATGAAATGGAACGAGCAAGTCATAAAGGAACTTAAAGGAATAAAATGAAATGTATTTAAGTAATAGAATGAAGTGGAAAAAAAATGTAATAAAGTAATCTTATTTGGATGTTTTAAGATAAAGAAATAGAAATGAATAGAATGTAAGTAACATTGTTCAAGAGTAACATAAAAGGATTGAATGAAATCATTTTATAACAATATTATAGTATTATATCCCTATTTTAAAATACAAGACTCATTGTTTAGGGGTATTTAGGGAGTTTTAGTAAAAAAAATCATTACTTCTAATTCATCATAAGGGAAAAGAGAAGAATGAGAGTTCCCACTTACCAATTTCATTTTCTCCTACTTAAACCCCCCAAACAAGGAAATTGAAAGAATATTCCCAAATGATTCATTTCATTCAATTCATTTCCCTCATTCCAAACATAGTATAATTGAAATCCTGGTTCTACCACAGTTGAAACAACAGGTCAAATGTCAAGGTAACCTGGCCAAATCCTCAAATACTTAATCAAGAGTACATTGATAACCTATTAAACATGTACTATATGAGTCATGTTTTGTGCAAAACTAGCATTGAATGAAACTAGACAATCTTCAAATAGGAAAAAGTTAACACATGTTATAAGGACATTGATTTATGAAATATTTTTAGAAATTTATTATAAAAAAAATAATTTTTATTTATTTATTTATCATAAAAATGGTAATCAAGTTTTCCTAAAGTAGGCTATTAACAAATGCCTTAAGGGTTTCTATTATCAGACCCTTCAAATAAGCTAAGACATATAAGTTGAAAATTAAATGTTATCCTATCATGCATTGAATAATGTAAGGTGTTGATTCTCTTTTCTTTTTCTTTTTTTTTTTTCTTTTTTTTTTTTTTTTGAGAAGACGTAAGGTTTTGATTCCAAAAAAGGAAAATGCCAAATTCAAGAAAATTGTGTGGATTATTTTTTTTTTTATTTTTTTTTTATTTTTTATACAAGATAGATTTTCTACTCTAACATAATCTAAGTATATATGTATGTGAAACTCCTTCCTGGAAACTTAAACCCCGACCCTTGCCCCTTTACACCCCACAAGTATTTATACTTGTGAAGTAACCACCGCACCAAGGGTGCGCGGTGGTAATTGTGTGGATTATTTATACATGGTAAATATACGATTACATATGATAAAGCGTGTCCTTTCGTCCAATGTTTCTTTCTTTCTTTTTAGGCCAAAGATCGTCCCTCTAATAAGGTTTACGCAATATTGAAAATCAATCCCTTTCCTCAGTTTAGTATAAATGTAAAATGCATTAACCCCTTGCATGCTATTATAAAAGCATGTTTGATAGACTGTAATAGGCACAGCATGTAATGTAACAGTTATTCCTATGGTTTAACTATTCTATAGTTTAGTTATATTTTTATTACAAGGATTAGTAATTCTTTATGAATAACTATTCTTTAAATTGAGAAATAACTGATTCTAAAAATAAAAAAAAAATTTGAGGAATAACTATTCATCTCTAAAATGGTTGTAATAACTATTCCTTAGTAGATATAATAATTTCTAACATTAATATATTTCCAAATAAATAAACTTTCCATATCCACCTACAAATTATGGAAATAAAAAATCATTAAAAAAATAACTCATCTCTCTAAAATTTAAAATATATTATTTTCTAAGAAATATAATTGTATAGATGAGATATTTCCTAAAATAAATCATAAGTTTTATTTTAACGTTAGAAACTCACAACCAAACTAATTAATAGGTTGATTTATTCCATTATAATACATTTTATTCCCGATAATAAAAATTATCATTCCTGTTATAATCCACATTCAGTGTACTAAATGTACCCTAAATGTAAAAAGCATCAACCCCTTGAATGCTCTATCCACTATCTGTAATCATCATGGGAAAGAGGGAGTTTATAAATACCAACTACATTATACTTTTTCCATCACAAATAAAGACCTACACAACTTAAAATGGCTAAGAATCTACTTTATCTTTCAAAATCTTTCCTTCTTTTCTCAATTCAACTTCTTGTAATTCAATCTGGTAGTCTTACAAATGCCAGTCGGATCCCAAAATTTTCCAATTCCTTGAAAGATCTAGAGGAATCCCAAAAGGGCCAAAGGGTGCAAGGCTTACGTGAAGTCAAGCACTATCTCAACAAGTTTGGATACTTAAACTACAAAGATTCAAACAACTTTGAAGATGATGAGTTTGATGAGGCCTTGGAGGCCGCCATCAAAACATACCAAACATATTTTCATTTGAAGGTTACTGGAAAGCTTGACACCGACACCATCAAACAGATGTCAATTCCGCGTTGTGGAGTTCCTGACATTATCAATGGTAGTCTAACACAACCACAGTTTGCATTTTTTCCTGGTAATCCAAGATGGCCATTTTATAAGCGTAACCTCAAATACGCGTTTCAATCCAGTGCTCCGCCTAATGTAGAGTTGGTCGACATAAAAGAAGCCTGCACATAAGCTTTCGGAGAGTGGGCGAGATTCTCTGATTTTAGATTTGAATTCACAGAACAAGTTGAAGATGCCGACCTTGTTTTAGGATTCCACCGCGTTGATCACGGGGACGGTCTACCTTTTGATGGGCTTGGTGGCGATTTTGCTCATGCGTTTCCTCCAACAAATGGTAGGTTGCATTATGATGCAGATGAGATTTGGAATAACAGTCTTGACCTACTTCCATATCAGACGGACCTGAAGGCCGTTTCACTTCATGAGATAGGGCACCTTCTTGGACTTGGTCATAGCACGTTTGAACTATCCATTATGTATCCTGCAATTAGAGTAGGAAAAACCAAAAGGGGTTTGAGCTCAGATGATATGGACGGTTTACTTACTTTATACTCTAGATCCTAGCTAATAACAATATCATCCGGTACGGAGGGTACAGTCAAGTATTATGGGTGGCTAGCTAGCATAATGAATTCGCAGTGAAAGGATGAAAAGAATAAAGAATTTACCTAGCCATGCTTTGTTAACCAAAAAATCAGGATTTGAACAAACTTTACACCTTAAAGTTTTAGAATTTTGGAGTATAAAATTACAATACTCTCAAACTTTATGAAGCACAAAATGATAATTCAAAAAAAAAAAAAAATACGTACCAATAATTCAACTTTAAATTGTAATAATTAAAAAAAAAAACAAATTAGTTATATCATTGTAGGGTCACAAATTGTAGCCCATACCCAGATGGAAACAGGAGATGGGCCCAATAAGCCCAATACAATAAATTTGTAAGAGAGTGGGCGAAAGAATTGGGCTAATAACGGGTCTTACAACAGTTAATGAAGGTTAGGAGTTTGGCCGAGGAGACTAAAACACAAACAAGTTAAGATCTCAGGTCCGAGGAGCAAGTTTTGGATTAATTGGTGGCTTCAAGTAAGGTCCGAGGGGTAGGTTCTTAAATAAAATGTTTTTCTTTAGGTTGTGTTCTTCCAGATGCTACAGTAACTCTTCTTTGATGTTCTTTCTTTTTCTCCCGTGATCCCTTTCTTCTGGAGGTTTTACTCCATTATATAGTCCTTCATTGTTCGATCTTATCGTCCACTTGTCTGCCATCTAGCCTGGTACTTGAGTTTCCGTTTCTTCTCTTATAGCTTTTTGATTTTCTGGGGGTAAAGGTGATTTAAAACACTGTTCAGGGGTCTTCTCCACATAAATGCGGCCAGGAAAGCTGCTGTCATGCATTTAATGCGGTGGTAGCAGCTTTTTCCCAAGATATTTCTGCATCCTTATCCCTTCCGTGTGCATTGGTAATCTATCTTCACCTCTGGAACTTCCTGGAAGGTGGACTAAGGGGGAGCTGAGGCCCCCCTCACCGACATATGCCAGACCCGAGGAGGGTATTCCTCTCGGATCAATATTCCTGGACACTTACGCGCTCTACTGTTAGTTGCGAGGTTTCCCTATGATTTCCTCTCCTCGGACGTATTGTTGATGAAACGTGGTACTTAAGCCCACTGCAAGGGCCCAAGTTTTGCTCCCCCACAATAGCCCCTCAAAATTCTAATTTTTCTCTCTTATCCGAGGAGAAAAATTAGGATTTTGATGTACATCCGTAATTACGATGTAGTCCTTAACAATATTTAAATTTAGGCGCGTGTAAGGGTCATTTCTGCCATTTCGCGAGGGCTTCTGACGCTTGGGAACTTGCACAATCATCATTAACGCTTAGAACTGCGTTTCAATCCAGACATCCAACGGTGGAATACAAATCCCACGGTCCAGATCTCATCTTCAATATTTGGGCGGGATTGTGTCTTTTCCTTCTTTCGTCCCCATTATAAAAACCTTCAGACGTTACTTTTTGTTTCTTATCAGAGCTTGCAACTTCAGAGCGCTCATATTCAGGCATCCATCAAACTTTTACAAGAAAGAGAGCTTAACGATCTTCCAGAGACAAGAGGAACAATCCGTACTCATTCTCACGTAAGTTTCGCACTCCGAACCTCCACTGTATCCTCGGCTAATCTCCTTGGCTAACCACTCCACCTTCCAGAGACTAACAATGGGTAGATTCGAGCGTTTAGTAAACACTCCGGCCCTAATAGAGTTATTCAAAGAAAAGTACCACATTCCCCAGGAGGTGGTGGTACGTCACTGCACCACAGAGGGAGTGGAGTTTGACCGGAAAGTAGGAGAAGTGGTAATCCCTATGATTGCCTTCATAGAAGGGGGAATGACCATCCCCATGGGTAGGATTACACGGGACTACCTTCGTGCCCATAGACTCTGTCCTCACCAGTGTGCCCCCAACTTTTTTAGAGTCCTAGGATCAATCAACGCTTTGGACCGGCATCTGGGGCTAGGATTGACTTGGCACGACGTCGCCCACCTATATGAAGGCCATATTGAGTCTCGGGCAGGCTTTTACCTTAAGTCCCGTAACAATGTGGTCAAACTGATATCCTGCCTCCCCAAGTCTAACAAGAGGATGAAAGACGACTATCTTATCCTGTCAGGGCCTTGGAGTGACGGCCTAGCCTGCCCAACCAAGGCTAGGACACCAGGTGGAGCAACCTAGATTTAGGATTTCTAACTTTAGCGTTGAGGAGTATTCTAATGCATTTACATTTATTTGTTTAGTTGTTTTATATTATTATTATTGTTATTTTATTTTTTTTTTGTAGCCGAGGCTTAACTGTGTGATTTACTTGCTTGACAGATAAGTTTTTTACCAACCCTAAGCTTAGCCTGATCAACGTTCCTGCACTGAACTTCCTGCTGAGATCAGAAATTTTTGTGAACAACGACGGGCAGTTACGGGCGGTTCATCTTATTTTGGACTTTGAGCCAATTTCGAGGTCGTTTTTAGACGTCGGCAACTCCATCCGAGCGGGAGACCATCGTTTGGCGCGCATAGACGTGTCTCGGCCAAACTTCCTCGCCAACTACGACCTTCCTCCAGTTGACCATCCTATTCCACAGGGGATTCCCCTTGCTGCTGAACCACTGCGTGAAGTACCGCTTGGGGAGGCTATCCTCCGAGAAGGCACAACTTCTTCTTCCTCCCTCGAACAAGAGATTGACAAGTTCAGGTTTGAAGAAGAAACAGTCCTTATATCAGAGGCCGAAGAGGGAGCGGACGAGCAGTCGTGTGTGCAAACTCCAGCTCAGGCGATAACCTACATTGCCGATACATCTGACGAGGAGGAAAACATGGCTCCTAAGACTGGTCCTGCTCTGAAGGAGCTGATGCGGAACAGGAACAAGGTGCCATCTCCTCATGATAAAGGCAAGTCAAAACAAGCTTCAAACCCTCCCCCTCCTCCACCCCAGGTGCCTGCCGACCTCAGGCTAAAACCAAACCCAGATTTGAGGAGGAAAAGGCCAGTAGAGCCTACTGAGGAGGGGGAGTTAGGCCCATCAAGGGGCAATAAGCAGGCCAGACCTACACAAGAACGTCGGGGTAGGAGAGCCCACTCCGTGGAGAGCCGCGAGGAGCAACCAGCGGCCCAGGTTCGTCAGCCACCACGAACTTGGTCACCAGTACTGGAGGTTGATGGTGCTCCCATCGCGATGGATGCCTCACTTAGGCACTTTCGTGGTGGTCATGCAGGCCGAATGGCTGATGCTCTGCTACAACCCCTCCTCCTACCTACAGACTTGGCAGCCTACAGGAGTTTCGACTATCCTAACCTATTCCTTTCCATAAAAAGGGACTTGGCTATTGTGAGTAACTTTAATTTAATAATAATTTTTTTTTTACTCGCATATTATTTCTTAAATCTAAGCCACTTTTTCACTGTGCATAACAGGTCACGCAACAAGTTTACGTGGCTGAGGAGTGGGGGAAGAGCTTTCGTGATGAGACAAAGGCTGCCCACGAGGCCCGAGAGACTACAAAGGATCATCTGAATGTGCTGAAAAACCAACAAAAGCAGATGGCCGAGCAGGTGAAGAAAGCTCTCCAAGACAAGGCCAGTGCTGAGCCTGGCTTAAAGACGACTGAGAAGCAGGCTGAGACTCTTCGTAGCGAATTACACCTCTGCGAAATCAACCTAGCAACAGAGAGGCAGATGGTGAAAGATTTGCGCGAAGAGCTTCGTAAGGCTAAGGAAGCTGCACAGCTACTGAAGGAGGCAGCCGAGGCCGAGAAGCAGGCCTCGTATGCTCTGGGGGTGCAAGAGACTCAGAGCAGGCTGACTGAAGAATTTGCTTCCGTCGCCAAGGACTACTACGACATTACTTGGGAAAAAGCTCTTGATGCCGCTGGAGTCCCTGCTGATTCCAGCCTTAGGAGGCCTGAGAGCATATATTATGATCCTGATATTCAAGCGCTCCCAGGTTCCGACTCTCCTCCCCCAGAGCAGCCAGCCTTAGCATCTGAAGCTCCTGCAACAAGTCAAGCTCTTCCAGCTTCTACGAAAGTCCCAACAGACTCCCATCAAGACGCTGGTCGAGGAAAAAGGGTTGAGGCTCCCCAGGATAAGACTTCAGATGCTGCCCCTTCTCAGTCGGAACAAGTTGCTGACCACCAAGTTCCCAAGACAAAGACTTAGGATATTTATTTTAGTATTGTTTTTTTTTTTTTCCTATGTTTACTGTTTTATAGACTTGTATCATGTTCTAATTATTAATGATGATATACTCTTTTTGTTTTACGTGTTATGGCAAGTAATGGTGAATCCTTTTGCTGTCATTTCATTTTCTCTTTTACTTGTGTGATATGAATGACTAATTTGATTAAGCAGTTCTGGAAATTGGGTTAACATACGAACCAAATAAATATAACCAAACTTAATAAGAAATTTGAATCATACACATATCTATGTTTGAATAGTTAAAAGGAAATTAGAACAAGTGTTAAATAACCCAAATCATTTGGTCGGAGGACTCATGCATGATTGGATCTAAGTTTAAACACATCATAGAACGGCGAGTGTTAACTAACCTAGATCATTTGGTCCGAGGACTCATGCATGATTGGATTTAAGTTTAAACATCTCATAGAGCGGCGAGAGTGTTAACTAACCCAAATCATCTGGTCCGAGGACGCATGCATGATTGGATTTAAGTTTAAACATCTCATAGAGCGGCGAGAGTGTTAACTAACCCAGATCATCTGGTCCGAGGACTCATGCATGATTGGATTTAAGTTTAAACATCTCATAGAGCGGCGAGAGTGTTAACTAACCCAGATCATCTGGTCCGAGGACTCATGCATGATTGGATTTAAGTTTAAACATCTCATAGAGCGGCGAGAGTGTTAACTAACCCAAATCATCTGGTCCGAGGACTCATGCATGATTGGATTTAAGTTTAAACATCTCATGGAACGGCGAGAGTGTTAACTAACCCAGATCATCTGGTCCGAGGACTCATGCATGATTGGATTTAAGTTTAAACATCTCATAGAGCGGCGAGAGTGTTAACTAACCCAGATCATCTGGTCCGAGGACTCATGCATGATTGGATTTAAGTTTAAACATCTCATAGAGCGGCGAGAGTGTTAACTAACCCAAATCATCTGGTCCGAGGACTCATGCATGATTGGATTTAAGTTTAAACATCTCATGGAACGGCGAGAGTGACACACACATTTCACATATAGAACAAATATTGATCAAATACACATTTATTAATAATAATACATTTTCAAGTTATTGACATTCCAAGGGCGGGGTACTACAAGTCCGTCCAGGTCTTCCAAGAAATATGCTCCAATACCAGCGTTGGAGGTGATGCGATATGGTCCTTCCCAATTTGGCCCTAGTTTTCCCCACGCTGAGTTCTTTGCCGAGCCCACAACTTTACGCAGCACCAGGTCACCCGGGGCCAAAGGTCTTGTCTTTACATGGGCGTCATAACCTCGCTTCAGCTTCTGTTGGTAATGAGCTAATTGAACCATTGCGTTTTCCCTTTTTTCATCAATCAAGTCTAGACCTCTTGCCAAGTTTTCGTCGTTGTCTTTTGGATTGAATGAGCTTGTTCTCGTCGTCGGGAACCCAGATTCTAGGGGGATGACTGCCTCAGCTCCATAAGTCATTGAAAAAGGGGTCTCTCCGGTGGACCTACGAGGCGTGGTCTTGTACGTGCGGAAGCTCTTCTACCCATCTGCCTTTTGCATCATCCAATCTCTTCTTCAATCCGCTCAGTATAACTTTATTCACAGCTTCAGCTTGTCCGTTTCCTTGAGGGTAAGCCGGAGTAGAATATCTGTTAGCAATCCCCAGCTCGCTACAATAATTTCTGAACATCTTACTATCAAACTGGAGTCCATTATCTGAGATGAGTACATGAGGGACGCCGAACCGAGTAACAATGCTTTTCCAGACAAATCTATTCGCATCCACGTCTCGGATATTGGCTAAAGGCTCTGCTTCGACCCACTTTGTAAAATAATCAGTGCCAACTATGAGATATTTCTTGTTTCCCACAGCCTTAGGAAATGGTCCGACGATATCTAAGCCCCATTGAGCGAATGGCCATGGACTAGATAATGGATTGAGGACTCCCCCTGGCTGGTGTATACTCGGTGAGTACCGTTGGCATTGATCACACTTTTTGACATATTCCAAGGCTTCTCTTTGCATGTTCGGCCACCAATAACCCTGTGTAATGGCCCTATGTGCTAAGGACCTGCCTCGAGTATGGCTTCCACAGATTCCTTCATGCATCTCTTCTAAGAGCAATTCAGTTTGATCGGGATGAATACATAGCAAATAAGGCCCAGAAAAGGAACGCCTATATAGCTTGCTATCCTCTGACAGCCAATAACTAGTAGCTTTCTTTCTTATTTTGTCAGCTTCAATTTTCTCTTCGGGTAGAATATCTTCCTTTAAGAATTGCATGACCGGATCCATCCAACTTGGCCCCATTCTAACTTGATTGATCTGAACTACGTTTGCTATTGTCGAGGGTCGATGCAGGTCCTTAATGAGGATTATGCGAGGCAAGTTCTGTGCCAAGGAAGTTGCAAGCGTGGCCAAAGAGTCCGCATGCGCGTTGCCGCTTCTTGGGACATGTAGCAAGCTAAAGAATTCGAATTCCATCTGCATAATTTTTACTCGGCTAAGATAACCTCGCATTCTCTCGTCCTTGGCTTCGAAGTCGCCTTTAACTTGACCAACAACTAGCCTCGAATCCGAGAAGAGTTTGATGGACTTTCCTCCCATCCTTAGGACCATAGCCATTCCCTCTAATAAAGCTTCATACTCCGCTTCGTTATTTGTGGCAGGAAAGCCTAACCTCAGAGACTTTTCAATGGTAACCATCTCGGAAGATGTCAACACTAATCCAACCCCTGCGCCTTTTTGATTTGATGCTCCATCTACATGCACTTCCCACGTCGGAGGGAAACGTTGGGAGATATTACCGACCAGTTTTTTATCCTTTTCCCCTTGTGCTAGTAATCCATCCGCTTCAGGTTCGGTGAATTCTACCACCAAATCGGCGAGTACCTGCCCCTTTACTGAGGTGCGAGGCATGTACTTGATATCGAAAGCTCCCAGAATTGTACCCCACTTGGCTACTCTTCCCGTGTAATCTGCACTTTTAAGTACGGCCTTTAGAGGGAGTTGTGTAAGAACAATCACCGTGTGTGCTTGGAAATAGTGAGGCAACTTGCGTGTGCCAAGCACCACTGCAAGGATAGCCTTTTCCAGTGGAAGGTAGCGCACCTCTGCCTCGTGCAACGATTTACTCACGTAATACACTGACCGCTGTACGCCGTTATCAACTCTTATCAACACTAAACTTACTGCGTAGGAGGCCACTGCAATATAAGCAAAAAGAACCTCGTCTGGTTCAGGACTTGACATGACCGGCGGCCGAGCAAGATAGTCTTTGAGTTGCTGAAAGGCTGCGTCACATTCCGTCGACCATTCAAAGCCTTTCCACTTATTGATCAACAGGAAAAAAGGTCGGCACCTGTCTGCCGATCGAGATATGAATCTATTCAGAGCAGCGGCCATTCCGATTAGTTTTTGCACCTCTTTTGGGTTCCGAGGAGTTCGCATATTGGTGATGGCCTTAATCTGGTCTGGATTGACTTCAATTCCCCTATGAGTAACCATGTAGCCCAAGAATTTGCCCGACCCTACACCAAATGAGCATTTGGAGGCGTTCAAACGTAGTTTATGGCTTCTGAGAATTTCGAAGACAACTTGAAGATCTCCTAGGTGCTCGGATACCTTTTTGCTTTTCACCACCATATCATCTATGTAAATCTCCATATTTTTTCCTAGTAATGATTCGAACATCCTCGTCATCATTCTCTGATAAGTGGAACCCGCATTCTTCAAACCAAAAGGCATCACTTTGTAGTGGTAGTTCCCTACTGGCGTAACAAAAGCAGTTTTTTCTTGATCGTCCAATGCTAAAGGTATCTGATGATAACCCTGAAACGCGTCCAAGAAACTCATCCGAGGGTGGCCGACTATAGCGTCTACTAGTTGATCGATTTTGGGCATGGGGAATGGATCTTTAGGGCAGGCTTTATTTAGATCTGTGAAATCAACACATACTCGCCACTTCCCAGTTTTTTTCTTGACCACTACAGTGTTTGCCAACCACTCGGGATAGAAGACCTCCTTGATAGCCCCTGCCTTTTTGAGCTTCGTCACTTCCTGACGAACTGCTTCTGCATGCTCTTTAGATGGCCGACGAGGGAGCTGCTTCCTGGGGGTCATCAACGGATTAACATTCAAATGGTGACAAATGAAGTCTGGGTCCACTCCTGGAGCCTCATAAGCATTCCATGCAAAGACATCGATGTTTCGTCTAAGGAACTCTACTAATTCCTCCCTCTCTGACTGGGGTAGTTGAGATCCGACTTGAAAGAATTTCTCCGGGTCATCTCCTATTGTGACTTTTATAAGATCTTCACACTTCACTTCCTCGGACAACCCATCATTAGACGACGTTGGGGGTTTTAACTGCTATAACTCCTCCTTTTGAGCCTCAGATTCTGCCTCAGGCTTGTGTCGGATTGCTGCTATCATGCATTGCCGCGCCATGGTTTGATCACCCAGTATCTCTTCTATCTTGCCTCCAGAGGGGTATTTGATTTTCTGATGCAGGGTGGAGGAGACTGCTCCTAAAGTATGAAGCCAAGGTCTAGCAACGATTGCCGTATAAGGGGAATAAGCATCCACAACTATAAAGTCGACCTCTACTATCTCCGATCCGGCTTGCACCGGTAGCCTGACTTGTCCCTTCGGGATTATAATCTTCCCCTCAAAACTTACTAGAGGGGAATTATAAGGCGTCAGATCTTCAGTTTTTAAGTTTAGCCCCTTGAAGAGGTCAAGATACATGATCTCGGCCGCACTGCGCTGATCCACCATCACTCTCTTTACATCATAGCCCCCGATTCGGAGGGTAATCACCAAAGCATCATCATGAGGTTGAACAGTTCCAATCTTGTCTTCGTCTGAGAATCCCATGACTAGGGACCGACTTAACTTAACTCTCTTCAGCTCGTGGGAATCATCCTTAGGGCACAGGCGAGCCACAGACATCACTCTGGAGGGGCATGACCCTGTTCTGCCAGGCGCCGCAAAGATAACGTTAATAGTTCCAAGAGGGGGTCTTGGAGGATTCTCCCTTTCTGGTCGAGTGTCGGTCTGACCACCCAAACTGCTGGAATGATGCAACAGCTGTTTCAATTTACCTTCTCGGACAAGTTGGTCGAGGTGATCCCATAAACCTCTACAGTCCTCGGTAGTGTGACCATGGTCTCTATGATATTGACAATAGAGATTTCGGTTTCTCTTTTCAGGGTTTCCCATCATCTTATTGGGCCATTTGAAGAAGGGCTCATTTTTAACCTTTTCCAGGACTTGGTGCACGGGCTCTCGGAATACAGCTCCGACTACCTGGCTGTTACTAGATATCTGCTGCTCAGTGTAATCCTTTCTCGGCCGGTTATTATTATACCTGTCCGGCCTAAATTCTCTCCTTTCTTGAGGGACAAGCTTAGCTTTCCCTTTTCCTTGTTGTTGTTGTTGTTGATCATCCTCAATCCTTTTATACTTATCCACTCTATCCATTAGTTGTTGCAAACTGGTGACCGGTTTCCCAATCAAGGACTTTCTCAGGCCGTGCTCAGAAGGAAGCCCAACCTTGAAGGTTCTGACAGCGACCTCATCAAAATCCCCATCAATCTCGTTGAACATCTCCCAATACCTCTCGGCATATGACCTCACAGACTCTCCCTCCCTCATTGTCATTGACAACAGAGAATCTAGGGGTTGAGGAACTCTGCTGCATGTGATAAACCGGGAGCAGAATGACTGAGTGAGTTTCTTAAAGGAACTAATGGAATTAGTTCTCAACCCGTCGAACCATCTCATTGGCATCGATCCCAGGCTGGAGGGAAACACTCTACACAACAAAGCTTCGTCCTGAGAATAGACCGCCATCCTTTGTTTGAATTGGCTTACATGTTCTACAGGATCGGTATGTCCGTTGTACATGGAAACCGTAGGTTGATGAAAACGTCTGGGAAGCTTCGCCCTTTCTATTCCCCGAGTAAAGGGGGACTTAGAAATTTGGCTCAGAGCCTTCTTCATGACCTTAGTTCCCACCCCCTTTCTAGACGAACCTTCTCTCCTCCTCTTATGAGGGTGTTCATCTTCATAGGAATAGAATTCACTGGACGGAGTTTCTGAGCATTGCTTGTAACTGTCCTCTCCTCCATCGTTGGAAGAAACATCTGAACTTGGAGGGGTTTGATTTCGTTGTGCTCGACGAAGCTTCTTTTTTAAGTTTTCTATTTGTCGTTGCAAACCCTCTTCATCAGCGTGCTCTTGCACCAAATGGCTCCTTCGTCGATAGCCACTTTTCCCAGCATGGATCGTCCGCGAGCTGCCCTCTCGTTGGTTATCTGCGTGATTTTCCCATTCAAGGTTATGAAGCTCACCTTGTTGATTGACGTTCCCTGATTCTGCATGAGGTGGATTGGCCTGTTGTGGTCCTGAACCTGCCATAACTGTCGTAAATTTTTACTAGCGTTAACTCTCCCCACAGACGGCGCCAATTGTAGGGTCACAAATTATAGCCCACACCCAGATGGAAACAGGAGATGAGCCCAATAAGCCCAATACAATAAATTTGTAAGAGAGTGGGCGAAAGAATTGGGCTAATAACGGGTCTTACAACAGTTAATGAAGGTTAGGAGTTTGGCCGAGGAGACTAAAACACAAACAAGTTAAGATCTCAGGTCCGAGGAGCAAGTTTTGGATTAATTGGTGGCTTCAAGTAAGGTCCGAGGGGTAGGTTCTTAAATAAAATGTTTTTCTTTAGGTTGTGTTCTTCCAGATGCTACAGTAACTCTTCTTTGATGTTCTTTCTTTTTCTCCCGTGATCCCTTTCTTCTGGAGGTTTTACTCCATTATATAGTCCTTCATTGTTCGATCTTATCGTCCACTTGTCTACCATCTAGCCTGGTACTTGAGTTTCCGTTTCTTCTCTTACAGCTTTTTTATTTTCTGGGGGTAAAGGTGATTTAAAACACTATTTAGGGGTCTTCTCCACATAAATGCGGCCAGGAAAGCTGCTGTCATGCATTTAATGCGGTGGTAGCAGCTTTTTCCCAAGATATTTCTGCATCCTTATCCCTTCCGTGTGCATTGGTAATCTATCTTCACCTCTGGAACTTCCTAGAAGGTGGACTAAGGGGGAGCCGAGGCCCCCCTCACCGACATATGCCAGACCCGAGGAGGGTATTCCTCTCGGATCAATATTCATGGACACTTACGCGCTCTACTGTTAGTTGCGAGGTTTCCCTATGATTTCCTCTCCTCGGACATATTGTTGATGAAACGTGGTACTTAAGCCCACTGCAAGGGCCCAAGTTTTGCTCCCCCACAATCATACTAGGGAATTAGTAATTACACATTCATTTACCATAATCAATTATAAATTTATAACTATATAAGCAAATTTGAATATAAGATACAGTAAAATAACTTCATATAAAAAAAGTATAAGTTGTTTTTAATATATAACAAACGGTAGATAATTTTTTTTTTTTTAATATAAGATAAAAATTCTATTTTAGTTTAATTTATATATATATATATATATATATATATATATATATATATATATATATATATATATGTGGTGTGTGTGTGCGCGCGCGCGTGTGTGTAAAACTCTTTCCTAAAAACTTGAATCTCGTCCTCGTCCTAGTCCCTTGCGACCCTCATCTCACAGTAGAGGAAGTTAAGTGACTGAATATATATATATATATATGACATTAAAAGATAGGAAGCTTTTATTATTCTTGAGGAAGACATTCTTTAGATTCCCCTCTTAAATTCTACCATATGATTACTTAACTAAAAAATACAATTTTATCCTATGAAAAAAAAAAAGCCACATGACAAAATTTTAAAAGAGAAACTTAAAAAACAGCACCTAATTATTGTACTTAAATCTTACCATTACAAATATTGAAAAGCCAATGTGTGTTGCAGTTTAAAAATATTGCAGCGACTTCATCCCCATGTGAACTAAGGGTAAAATTGGAACTTCAAAATAAAACTAAGGGTAGCTTCGGTATAATTTACAGAATTATTGTACTAGTACAACAGCTCCCCTCAATTTCTTATTGCATTTTTGTTGCACTTCTGTATTGGACCTCACAAAAGGTTAAAGAACGGAGGTCCTAACACAAGGCACCACGACCTGGATGTGGCGGAGATGGTGTCAACAATAAAGGTACTGGTAGATTGACGCATGCGACGGAGATGATTATTGAGATTGAAGAGTGAGACTAAACAATTTGTGGACTTTTGAAAAACAATTAGCGTTGCTTCAGGAATACAGCAATGATATCAGCCATTCACAATCCAGATGACAAAAGCATCCTTTTGGAACCATGTTTACACCATTCCCCTTGAAGCCATTGACTGCAACATTAACGTTTAAAAAATAATTTTACCCAAACATTAATTTTGAAAGATCTCTCGTATGATCTTTTTAGAAGTAATTATTCAAGACTAGAGGGCAGGAACCACTAGTGCGGGCGTGACAAAGGAATCCTTCAGCATCAATGAGCCAAAAACAAGAAAACAAAAAATATCAATAAGCATTCTTATCCATCAATAAGTATCTAACAAAAATGTCCATAACTTTAGTAATTTTCCCTATTTATTTAGTAAAGAAACAATTTACCATAACTGAGATTTTTCCCAAATCACCACAAAATTTTCTAGAATTAGTTTAGAATCAACCAGCTTAAATGCCACAAAAGATACATACAGGAAGTTACAGCACCTTCCGCTTAATGAATGAATCCTTTGTGCCCAACATTAATTCTAACAAATTCTCCCTTTTCGGTTTTACCAGGAATCATTATAATAGAATCATCCATTGTTATTTCTATGATGAATTGATAATGATTGCAACGAACAGTTCTATGATCATAATTCATATCCCAACAGACAAGGTTCCAAAATAAGACCTAAGAAAATAGCTGGTATATCTGGTATTTCAAATTTATGAGAACAAAGCAGTATAAAAGAAATAAGATCCAAACGGGAAAATTTCACAAGAAACTAGATATATCTCAAAAATATTAAAATTATTTGCTATATGTGATACAACTTTTTGCTGTAGGATGTACTCAATGTGCCAAAGAATGCAGTTGCTAGATCCGGAATCTCAAATTGAGTTAGTTATATCGTAAAAGAAGGAAATAACAACTATCTAGCTAAAAAAATCTTAGAAGATCCAACAATTCTTTCCAAGAATTAGTTAGGTAGTCCAGTTTGGTATCCAAAATGGCTCCCTGATCAACAGCATATTCTGGCTCTGGAACTCTAAAGCACAACAATCATTCTAGTGCATATCCAAAACAGCCATTGTCAACAAAACGCTGAATCCAGCCAGTTTTGGACCAAAATCTCAATGCCTTTCATGCTGGGAAGAAGCAGGGCTGTGGACCATTATATGATATGTATATATCACACCAATTCATCTTTCGCACACAAACGCTCTGAAGAGATGAAACCAATAAATAACTATTTAGAATATGCATAAGCATTACATATAAAACCATACATGTGAAAAGAGAGAGATGGCAAACTTTTTTTTTTTTTTTTTTTTTTTTTTGGCTGTCATATATAAAAAAAGGTCTGCTAAGCCCCAAAAATCAATAAAAATAAATGAATAAAGGAAAGCATTCGAACAATGCTATGAAAATATGTAATCACATACAAAAATAGATTCCATAATAATACAACTGACAATAATATTAACATTTTGTGGCATAAATACCACACTACAATGACTGCACCAGTGTGCTAAAACATTCTCAAAGTAAAGGCTATTAGAATTTCTTTGCATAAAGATAATTTGGAGAGGGGGGACTGACCACGATGACAAATTACAAAACCAATATATTGGCACTTGTAATTCTATTTCATCACAAAGTCTTGATGGCTCAACATTATTGTATCTCATGTGTGAAGCTTAACCTATATTGTATTTCAAACCATCATATTCTCCTCTGCAAGACAAGATGAAACAATATGCTACTTATCAATCTTTTCTCACTCACAATAAATCTTGTTAAACAGATTTTAATTCTTGTCCTCTTCTGACATGGTAGAATACATGAAGCACATTCTAAAGATGAATCCATGCACACATCTAAAAGGAAGATTGCCCCCTCAAAAAAGTTTACCTAACATCACACTTGGATGTCCTTGTTCACCTCTGCTAATTCTTGTTCAACAAAATCTTCCCGAAAAAGATCAAGAACATTCCCCATCAGTATTTCCAAAGATTAATTTTATTACTAAGGTAATTTGAAGGAAACTCATCAACTCCAATGAAATCATGGTTTTGAATGTGTTCAAGCTTTTGGAGATTGAAACTCCATTCATCAAAAAAGAACCTTCAACTAATAAACAAGCTGATTGTACCACTGAATGACTGCCTTCTATAGGTTTTATTGGCTAGAGGCACAAGTCCAAGGGTTCCTTTTTAGAAAGGTTCCCTACATTCTAGCCAAGATAGTCACCATGAATTGGTGGAGAATCCCAGTTTACAGCACAAACTCTTTCAAAATTTCATCCTTCAATTCAACTGCACATCCCAACCAATCCTTCAATCCACCTTGTGCCGCATATTCTACGAGTCTGGCATGTTCTACAAGTCTGACATGTTCTACATCTTCTATATCATCATTATTATCCTCAAGACCACATTCCACTCTTTCCAAGGGGCATTCACCTTCTGGAATCTACATACGGGTTCCCAACAATTACGGTGGCTGAAGGACTTGCACAAGTTGTGATAAATCTCAATCATACGCCTCATCTCAGCCATCTTCATCTATTGGCCTTGATTTCCTCTACCCCACGACCAACCATAGCTTAAAGTTGCAACCTTTGAAAATTTCATGAAAATAAAAAAGAAAAGAAGCCCACAATGACTTAAAAATGGCTATTTATACTAGCCTTCAGTAACCTTAGAATCCTAGCCCTCTTACATATTACAATTAAATCTTAACCATCTAACTTCATTAAAAGTCACATGCTAGTCACATGACCTTTTAAAATACAAAAGATGTAATAATAAATATAACATAAAATAGAGGAATAAAAGACAATGGACTAATGGGCCTTTATTTTTCCTTTCCTTCTTCCATTGGACTTAAATTCTCCTACATCAATAGCTCTATCGATGATTTTCATATTGGCAAACCTAACTTTCTTATTATCTGATAAACCTATTTTTCAAAGAATTAGTGCATCTCATGTAACAAATTGTTGAAAATCCAAGGGCCCGAATGACCATCAAAATTAGGTGCCTCTTATCTCACCATTTTTTATTTATTTTTTATGATCAATGCCTCTTATATCACCATTGTGTACAAATATAATAAACTTCAAGAAATAATTGAAACAAGGAATTGAACTTGGTAACTGGCTGTCACTGAACAGTCATGTAGTTGATAAGGAGTCTGGCACAACTTAAAAAGACCAAAGGACAATAAGTGTGCATCCCACAAAGGTTGACGGGCAAACTTATTGTCCAGGATGGTTTGCAAGTATGCACAACTTGGACGTTCAAGCAAACTAATTGCGCTGAACAAGCTTGGGTTTTTGGGATTGATGGGCTAACAGGTCTCTCAATTTGTTTTTAAATGTTGGGCCGAGTCTTGTGCCAGGCCTTCAAAACATTTGCTCTCACAAGAAGTCCTTTGTCAGTTGGCAGCACCCCCATGACTAATCTCAATTAGAGCTTCCAGTGAATTTGGCAACATAGAATGGCAATATGGGTGGATGTTGGCAAATGAAAATAGAAATTGAAGACATTGACTCGCTAAGGAAAGGTGTTGCAGCTGACCATTGGAACTAATGGGAAAAGTGGCAGTGACAATTGATAAGTTCACACCATCATTTGAGATTTGGTGGTTTGATCCTATGTCAAGATTGGATCAAAGGCTAAGTGGGGCTAACAATTGGTGAGCAAGACTGTTGAGGCTAACAAAGCAAAGGGTTTTAAGGGTTCATGATGGCTTGTGGCAATCAAGAGTTTGGATGATGGATACACTTTGTTTGATAGTGTTGAGGGGTTATTTTTTTCGATTTTTTTTTAGCTAGTCAACTGAATGGGTCTTTGTTTAGGAATGAATTATGTGGAATTTTGATAGGGTCTTAAATTGGCTATATGGTTTGAAGTATGATTCGTGATGGCTGAGATCATGGTGGTTTGATGATGGTGGCTTGACAGATTGAGGGTTGTTGGTGTTTTTTCTTTTTGTCTGCTCCTTTCTCCAAGATTCATCATGTTGTCCTAATACACAACCAATAGAGGTTTCTGCCACTGACGAGTATAAGATCAAGGGATGCCCTTGGTAATTTATGTTTTCGATTTTTTCTTAGATGGATGCTTGTAATTTGTGTTTTTGATTGTTCTTGTCCCTAGTGTGTACTTCCTGTATACTTGGGTGCCACTTTTTTGATATTCTAATAAAATTTTCTCATTACTTATTTTAAAAAAAAGGATCAAGGGTTGCCCTTGGACTAGTGGTACCAAAACTGGGGGCACTGGAGCAAATAGTCCTTTTTTGTTAAAATTCAAGTACTGACCCATAGAGATACTTAAAAACCACAAATTTTGATCTGATACCAAATATTCACAATATTTTTAAGCCACATACAGTATTGAAAGCGAACGCAGATTCTGCACCCTCTAGTTAATATTTCTTTTTTTGGATAAATATTAACTTTTATTGATATGTACTAGAGACCTCATGTACATGGAATGTGTACACAAAGTGCTCCTAAAAAAGCCCATGACCGAGCTCTTTGTTCCATCGACACCACCTGCCACTGCCATCAACAGCGGCAATTCTCGCAATTATTTCCCTCCTCTCCAATTTCTCTCCCTTCTCTCTCTATATCTTTAGCCTAGGCTTTCTCTCTCTAAAACTCCTACCCTCTCTTTAACCTCTCTCAGATCAGTGATGTTAGGAAAGGTGGTGGGTTCAAATTTGTTTAGTTGTTTTGAAAATGTAGGAAAGAAAAAAAAAATGGAATGTTCTTGATTTTACAAAACCCTATCTTTTAGATCCTGATTTGTTTGTTCTTGTTATGGTTTTTTTTCCTTGAGGTAGGTTACAAAATTCTAACAAAGATGACATCGGGTGAGTAAAGTGACACTTTATAAACCACGGGTACACACTTTTAAAACGGGCCAAACCACATGTGGGTAAACTACAATTACCCTGTTTCTAGTTACCTAAACCCTTAATATCAAACCCTATTCAAGAACACTTTAAGATCTCATCAAGAACACAATTTATTGCTGAATTCCTAAGGATCCTACATCACCAATTGATGCAGAACAAAAAGCGTGAACAGTGCTAATCTCATGTCTCGTACTAGATGAACACTAACACTTAAATCCATTAGGGTTTATTGACTCTACAAGGAATAGAGTTTTGGAATCTATAAAAATAAATATTAAATAAAAACAGAAAAATCTCAACTTTACCATACTAATTTTCGTTTTACAGATTTTATGCCTATTTAAATGCTCTAGAAAACTTATTTTCCAAATAAAAATATTCCTAAAAAAAATTTAATTGATACAATATCATAAAAGGACTCTAATTTGATTAGAAAATGCATTAAAAAAAAACACCTAAAACTAGAAAATAAAAGCCTAAATCCTAAAACTCCAAAAATTACATTAAAATATCACAAATTAACATATGATAAAAACTAACCATCATATTTTGTCCCATATCAATCTCCAACATGGTTTCTTTCTCTCCAAAACGCAATAGCCAAAAGTACCCAATTTTCTCTCTAAAACTCCTCTCCAATTTTCTCCCATTTCCAATCAAAGAGCATACTATATTCCATTCAACCCCCACAAAAGTTTTGCTGCAAGCTCTCCTATCAATTAGCCACATACTTGTCAAATGCATCATAGAAATTACATTGTTTCATTGTGTTATCCAAGGCATCTGAAAAAATATATATCATCAACCATGGCCTCACCATAGTTCATAATTGTTCAAAATAATAACTAACATCATTTTTAAAAATACTGGCCAATGCTGTGACAAAAAGACAAGAAAAATGTTTATTTTCATGGGTTTTGAAAATACAATCTTAAAAAAAATTTCTTCTTCTAAATTTCCATCCCAAGCAAATACCAGCAGACAAAGCACTCTAGAATTTTGATGACTTATTATGGAAGTCACCAATAGGTACTTTCCCATCAAAGAAGACACAAGCACTTTAGGTGGCTACCCCAGGACTTGTGTTTGAGTAACATAGTAGTGGGAATTGATCATCTGCAAAATATGCGGATATGCATTTTCTTTGTTCATTCCCTAGAATACTGTGTATATGTTTTGAAGACAACCTAAAGCTAAATGTAAGAGATAATCAGATAAAACATGATGTAACACAGTAACTCAATTATTGACAGTTCAGCAGTGAAGCAAGGAAAGCTCTTTGAGAGTTGTCCAATCACTCTAAAGCCGGCTTAAGGTAGAACATGGCCGCAGAAGCTTCAATACCATGGGCCTCCAGAATTCAGATCTAAGGTTAAACAATGTAATGGTTGCTCAAGAGCTACTGGACTAAAGAAAGAATAATTTGGCATGTAATTAGAATTTCATTGTCTGCATGTTGAATTAAAGCACCAAAACCAGTTATTACTGATAATTGAGACCCACTTAATGAAAAAAGATTAAGATAATTCAGTGTTTTAGCCTGCTTACTTTGTTATCAAAATGTTCCTGCACTGCATAAGCATAATGATGATAAAAGGGAGTGAAGAGTCATACTCAGATATTCATAAGCCAATATCATTGAAGTTCCCCAGGCTGACATGCTGAAAAATCTTGGACCCAACCCTCTGTATAAACCTTTCCAACCTTCATCCATAATCAAGCCTTTAACAACTTGTCTAGCAGTGTTCCCTTTTTCGTGTCCCATCACCTAATATAATGCAGAAAAAAACTAATTAAAACAAAGCAATAAGCAGTTCAGTGGCTTGTCTTGTGGTGTTTCTTTTATCATGTCCCATCATCTAATATAGTGCAGAAACAGCTAATTAAAACACACCAATAAGCAGCAACTTGGTCAAATGAACATATATAAGCCAACAGAGAACTTGTATTTCACTATTTCTCATTCTCAAATCCATTTTTATTTATGATTCTAACTCTCAATACACATTTTAGCTTTATTTGAGAAGATAAGGTCTCTTCAACTACATGTTCCACACATCAAAAACACCAAAAACACAGTTGTGGAGTAATATAATGTCCCTCTGTTGTGTGTACTGTATGCGTGCATGCGCGTGGGTGTGCTCCAGTGCTTTTCTTTACTTTTTCTGGAGAAGGTCTCTTTGTTTGTAACTGGTATAAATATTAAAGATTCTACAAGCTTTAGGCATTCAACTTGGACTGGTGGGTAGTAAGAAAAAGTGTTGGCAAGGATTGTTCTAAGGATTAGTGTAGGTCACATATATGTGACTTTGATACCATGTTATAATAAGAAAATATTAGGAAGAAATGATAGATAGAAGAGAAATAAAAAAATAAAAAGGTATTAACATAGTTTTGGCTTAACAGCTTATGTCCGTAGCAGAAAACCCAAAACAGATACATTTTTATTATTTTGCTCTGTGTTATAATTTACATATACAGGAATACAATAAGCCTAATTAAGCTACTCCTAAAGCGATAGCAGTATTACAAAACCTTGATCCATAGTATATACGATGTACCCTATAGTATTCTGAATGGATGACAAGATGGTATTTCAGGCATTTTACTACCCAAGATAAAGGCTAGCCAATAAAACAAATTCGATGCTGAAAGTAGCACCCAATTTTTAGAGTGAGGAGGAAGGGCATAAGTTTGTTGGCATAAAAAAAAATAAAAATAAATAAATAATAAAAATAAAAATAAATAAAAAAGAAAAAAGGTTTTATTGTTCACAAAATTATCATGAATTTAGGATTTTCCGAGCCATATTGAGTAGTCCAAGTCAGGAGATTCTACATGGTAATTGAAATTACTTTTACAAATAAGCCATGTAGATACATAGCTTATAGGTAAATTGTAGGGGCAAAATATCAAACGAAGTTTAAAGCTTGGTTAAATTCACAACTTTGGAACTTGTGCATATGTTAGAGCAATTCTCAAGTTTCAGACAACCAGCAAAACTTCAATTTAGTTTTCCATGGATACTAAGATTAACACCAAGGCCTATTATAAGGTTCTGGACTGAAGGGTGTTAAGTAACATGACAACATACCTTGTCAAAAAAATATAGTATCATGACAACATACTATTGAAGTACAATGTCAAAAACACTATACACCTAAACACACTGACTGAAGTTATACCAATAGCTCACCATATTTTTCTGGAGAAGGAAACAATGCACAACATTCAAATTAAGTGAAAAGCAGTCAAGCACATGAAAAAATAAGGTAAGTCCATTGTAGGTTAATGTTTTTGCATTGAAATAGGCATAGGTTTACCAGTCATTCTATAATATTTTTTTGAAAAAAAAAATAAAATACTACACAACAAGCAATAAAAATGCAAAGCAGTAAAGTGCAAGAAAACGTAATATAGCTATTACATATTGGAGTTGCATGTATATGTTTTGATGGAGAAACAGTAAATCATTTATTTCTCCATTTCAACTTCACTAGGGAAATAAGGTCTCTTTAAGTTTTGCTTTTTTGGGGACAGGTGGGTCATGCCAAGAATGGTAGTTGAGCTACTGCATGTTGGAAGGGAAAGTTTGGCAAACAGCATAATACTGAAATTTGGAAGGCCATTCCTTCACGTGTATTGTGGAACATTTGGAAAGAAGGGAATGTGCACATATTTTACGGGAATGAATTGTCAATAGTGACATTGAAACTTGTTTTCTCAAGGGTGCTCTATAATGGAACAATGGCTACTAGTTCACTCTTGTCCATAAATTTCTTGGAGCTCTTTGACCTTTTGAATTTTAGGGGGTGTTTGGAAAATCTTGGAACTGGCTTAGATATAAGCTCAACCAAAAATATAACCAGTTCAAATTTGAAATGGTTTTATTTTATATCTGGTTTTTCTAAACGTAGGTTGGAACCAGTTTTGGTAGAATATGAATGTGCCAATTTTAAAACTAGTTGCTTGTGGAAACACAGATGTAAAAACACCAAACTTAAAAGTGTCAATATAAAGTATATATCTGGTCCAATTTAGAACCTATTTTCTAAACCAAAAATTTTACCAAACTAAAAAATTAAAACCAGTTATATATTTTATAGGTTATACATTTTATAGCTGGGCAAGTTCTATGATACGCCAAAAACCTCCATAGATGATAATTGTTTGGGTCTCATCATGTACACATACTGTGTACCAGATTGGTGCACAGCCAAATCTAGTACACAGCCAAAGTATATCCAACATTCAGGTTCTAAAGGAACTGATGAAAATTGAAGATGATAGTTTCACGTGAACCACGTATATGAATACCTGTAAGCGTGTCTTAATGGTGTCCAATGGGGTTGTGATGCAGGATGCTGTTGCTCCTGCAATAATTCCTCCAGTTGCTTGAACTAACACTATTTTTGACTGGCTGGGAGCATCTTCCTCAAAATCAGTGTGTTGGCCTAAGAGACTGCCCAATAAACAAAATGGCAATGCACTACTCAGAAATTAAACTAATTACTCAATAAGTGGACAACCTACTTTATATAAATAAATGAATGATGCACCAGAAGTCCATTACCCCATTTATTAGGGTAAATTACACCCACTCCCTCTAGGTGTAGTGAAATTAAACTCTCCATACCCGATTTTCAAGAAATGACACTCTGCCCCAAATGATCAAAATAATTAACCCTTTGCCTCCTTTTCTGATGATGAGGAACTCCGGAAACCATGCAGAGCATCATGTCCTTTTACCCAGTTAAACCCCAAACCCATGTAATGCGCCCACATCACAAAGATCAAGTAAGTCATCAGCTTATTGTTTGCACTCATGGGGATTAGAACCTCCAAGGCCCTGACCACTCAAGCCAGCCCTTTTTCAAATCATTTTGAGGACTGTGTCAATTATTTTGATCATTTGGGTGGGAAAGAGGACATAAAGTCAATTGTTTTTATCATTTGGGAGGCAAAGTTTCACTTTTTGAGAATTGGATATAGCTAGTCTAATTTCACTGTACCTTGGGAGTCATTTAAGTTACCCCAGTTATAATAGAAATCCATAAAGTTTAATTGCAAATCCCTCGCAACCTACTAGCCTCCTAGCCTCCCAATATCATAACCTCATTCCAGTAAGAAACATGAAATTCAAACACAATGAGTCCAAGTTAGAGCAATGCACCTCCAAGGTTGGTTTTCCCCTTGTAATGGACATTAGACATGGTCACAGAGGATCATTTCTAAGATATGTCCAACTAAAAATCCAAAGGTAAACAGCATAGATTGTCCACTTATAGGATTAAAAAAATCTATTACTGGACTGACTCTTAACGTAAACAAGCTCTTTCAACAGATTAACATTAATAGAAAAAATTTCCATGTCTCACCTCCAGATGACGCGTTGGCTTGAACCATAACTTGCCCACCATACAGCACTAGATGGGGAATAAGTCATAACAGATAGACCAAAACCTCTATAAAATCCCCGAATGCCATCAGATTTTAATATCTTACGAGCAACATCCAAACCACCATTGTACTTTGCATGGCCCGAGTATCCTTGCACCATCAACTTTTGGCTTACCTAAAGAGTCAAACACTGGGAAAATTAGCACCTAAGAAATTCCACCCACCCACTCTTTTTCCTTTTTTGCTTTATTTGTTGGTAACTGTTAGGCTAAACTAAAATTAGAATTTGAAAGAAAACCCAGCAATCTTATAAAGCAAATATCATATGATATTATGCCAACTCTCAAGTAAAATTTAACAAATCCACATAAATAGCAAAAAATGCTAATCCAAAAATATGACCTGGAGCGTACATACCACATCAATTGGAACAAATACACTCTGTGAAAAAAGTGATGCTATCATTCCAGCAATTCCATTTGCTATGGCTGCCTCTGTAGGCTCAGATAACTTAAATGGCTCAACCATTTTAAATGCAGCCACTTTCGTGGTCTCTAAAGCAGTAAGAAAAATTATCCTAGCTGGAACTGCACCAGTTATTACTGTACCAAACCCTCTGTATAAACCAGGAATCCCATCTGTTCTTAGAATGCCTTTGATGACAGAAAATGCATTTCTCTCAGCAACGTCCTTTGATGCAACCTGCAGCCTAGTTTTTACAACAGAGACTGGGTACAGTGCCACAGTTACTCCCGTAAAGAGGCCAGCTCCAACAACATAAAACTTAGTTTTGTTAAGCCTGCAAAGTTGGGTGAAACTAGTGAGTTCCAAAAATAGAGAACTTCAAATTCATCGTAAAACAATAAACAGGATATATATATATACACACACACACACCCTCTACCCTTTCTTATGGGAGGAGTAGGTGTCATTTGAGTTAGAGCTAAAATATTTTTTATTAAAGAAAATAGGCAAAAATTTCAGATACATGACATGTCTACCAAACTGCACCTTAGGAATTACAACCTCAAGTTCAAATAATCACACAAGATTTAGGGTTAAGTTCAAATTTACACCTAGTGTAATTTTTGTCAATATTACACCACCCATTATCTTTCTATTAGATTTTCTTTTTGACAAATTCACCATTAGATTACATTGTCTCTTTATACCCTACATGATTACAAAATATCAAGATGATTAGAGATCAACAACTACCCCATCTATAAATGTTTAAATCACAAAACGTGAGTTTATAGATAGGATAGTAACTAACACTAATTGACACAAAATTTGGAATGAGTTTCAAGAACATAGACAACATTTCATTTGATGACGTGGAACCTCACCAAGGCAAGGCCCTTTGGACCCGATCCCAATGGAGTAAACCAAGGTACCTTGTCTGGAACTTAAACCACAAGATTTTATTAATCCAATAAAAAATTTATTAAACGGCATAACATTAAGCAAGAGTTAAACCAGATATAGCTTGATCCTAACTCATATACATAGTTGCAATAGCACTTCCTTCTGTACAACAACAACGACGAGGGCATGTTTGCAGGCACGTCTAATTTATCGATTATGTGTCTATAAACTCAACTCAATTGAACCTTATTCAATAGCATCCACATTCATAAGTTGTAACTAATTTTTTTTTACACTGGCTATCAATCTACTGCTACAACCCTTCTTTACCTAGGCATTTCCAACAAAGAGGTGCAGGGTTCAAATCCTGTCTTCCCAACTATCGAATTATCAATATACACATCAAAACTTCAATCAATGTGAAGTGCAATCAAGTGAAGAGAGTTTCTAATACTAGGAGTTGGTTAAATGAAGATTCCATTTGATGACATTTTTTTTTTTTTTTTGTAGTATCATTTCTCTCACAAAAAATTCTTCATCAAGTCAATTCATAAATCCTTCAAAAATAAGAAACGAAAAAATGAAGAGGAATTAAATGAGAGAAAGAGAGAGAGAGAGAGAGAGAGAGAGAGAGAGAGACGTACTTGTCCCAATTAATCTCGGTTTGACCGACGGCGGTGGTGGCTGAAGCGGTGGGTGCACCCATGGACTTTGTTTCGGATCAAACGAGTGGGACGAAACAAACAAATCTCTAATCTTATAACGATGCTAACAATAACAATAATTGCATTTCTTTACTGAAATGCTTAAATCTGCTGCTATTGCAAATGGATTTCTTCAAATTTGGTATCAAAGCAACAGGTAAAATAAGGCCAACAAACACCTTTTTTGTATTCTCTTTCTCTCTCTTTTTCTTCGTTCAGGTTCAGGTTACTACTTACTTGGAGCCAAAACAATTATACTGAAATTATAAAAATAAATATATCTTTCTTTTTTTATGTATTTTTAATTTTATTTTTTATTTGTTTTTGTTTCTGTTTTTTTGGGTCCTCTTGCGAAAGCGCGACTCCGCGTGAAGAAAAAAATAGGTCATTTTAAGTGGCGTTGATTCCTACATTTTAATAATAATAATAATTTTTTTTTGAAAATAGTAAATTTACTTTATATTATTTTCAACTTTTGTGGTCAATTTAACTTAATAATAAAAAAAAACCTACTAAAAACGAAACTTGCCCAAAATTACACTAATTATGTTCTCCTCCAATCATGCTCCTCCCGTGCAACACTGCAATATCACTTACATCACATCTCCTGAGTTCATATATATGTAAACATTGACAAAGAAGCATCAGAGTCTAGGCAATATCACTTTCTCATAACCTTTCCCCAGTTTAAAATTGTTTACGAACATTTATTAATGAGGTGTTTGATTTTTAATAAATTAGCAAAGGGCCAATGAAACAATCTGAATCCCTCCCTACCGATAAATATATATAAATTTCCAAAGCCATCAAATAACGGGAAGCAGAAATTAGTTACACATAAGGACTTCTTGGGACCAAATTTCATCATGGTTATGTTGATACTTCTTGGGACTTCTCTCTCTCTCTCTCTCTCTCTCTCTCTCTATTTAAGGTCTGTTTGGATTGAGAGAGGGAGGGAGGGGAAGTGGAGGAGAGTAAAGCAGAGTTAGCTGAAAATAGGCTAATTTTATGTCAATTCTTCTCTACTCTACTCTAAGGATTTAGTGCTGATTTGGGATTCTGACACATTTTCTAACAGGTTTGATATGTATAACGCAAACATAGAACCCAGATGACCCATTTTTTATGTGTAATTTGTGACATGTAATTTTTTAATATAAAAAGGTTGTCACTTCACTGAAAACATGCCATATTACTGTATCATTAGACACAGGCACAAAATCTAATAGATGGACTAATAATGCTCATTTTTTAAACTTCAAAGACCAATAGTACTCACTTGAGACTCTAGGGTCAATAGGCAAACTATAAGTACTAACAATGTAGTTTTGCCTTTTTTTATTTGCAAAATCACAACTTTAGCAAATTTCTAACAAAAGAATTTAATAAAAAGAGAGAATATTTTCTTAAACTCATTTTATCTCTATTGTTTTATGTAAAAACAAGAATTGGGTTTTCTTTTCCAACATCCAAATCATTAGGTGAAAGTTTATAAAACTATTCATGTGTATCATGAAGGCTCGGTGGGTATTGGTGCAATGATCTGCAATCATGAAGGCTCGGTGATAGCAACTATGAGTAAGCACCTATCATTGCCCCTGGGTCCATTGGAGGCTGAGACGAAAGCTATGGATGAAGCAATGCTTTTTGCATAGGATATGGGGGTCCACGATGTTATCTCTGAAGGTGATTAATGCATTATCTCCCATGCTCTCTCTGGCTCTGCCTCCTCACCGAGCTCTATTGCCAACATCATCTTAGATACTCACCATAAATTCCAAGAGTTTAAATCTCTTCAAATCGCACATGTGAAGTGCCTAGGAAATAAACCAACACATATCTTGGCAAAATATGCTAAAGGAACTGATTCTTTGTTACTTAGATAGAGGAAAATCCATCCATAATTGAATCCCTAGTGAATCAAAATGTTATGTATTTATCTTCTTCTTAATAAAGTTACTGTATTTCCCATAAAAAAAATAAAAATTAAAAATTAAAAAAAACATAGACAATCATTTTTAAATGAACATCATTTTTTTTCCATACTCACAATCAATCACTTCAAAATTTGTGGTCCCTAAACTTATTGTACTATATAAGCACATTGCACAGGTTCCTCATGGGTCCCTTTGCTTCCCATTTTTCTCAAAATTTTAAGAAAATGGCAAAACTTAAATACAATACCTTAGGTACAATATCTTAGGTACCCCTTTTAAAATTAAAACACCTATCCACTTACTTAACAGTGAAATTGCCGTTTTCTTCTCCGTCTTTTTTTTTTCTTTCCCCTGTTTCTGTCTTTCTGACTCTTGAACTCTCGCCAAAAACTCTTTGCTAGTTGCTAGGTGGTAGAGTTTTTCTTTGTTGATTATGATCTAGGTATCAATTTTTGTTATTGGGTCTGTATTATTATTGTTTTGGTTTGTTTTGATTTGGGCTTTCAATTCTAGCTGCTAGGTTTGTGTTATTCAGAGGTTTGGTAGAGTTTTCTTTTGGCTATTTCTAACAAAGGTTTCAATTTTGGTTAATGGATTTGTCTTAGTATTGCTTCAGTTAATTTTGATTTGGGTTTTCAATTATAGTTGTTGAGTTTATGTTATTTTGAGGTTTGGAAGAGTTTTCCTTTGGCTATTTCTGATGAAGGTTTCAATTTTGGTTAATGGGTTTGTCTTGGTATTGCTTTGGTTAATTTTAATTTGGGGTTTCAATTTTAGTTGCTGGGTTTGTGTTATTTTGAGGTTTGTAAGAGTTTTCCAATGGCTGAGTTCACCTTGATGAAGCTAAGTTCTAATTTTTTTTTTTTTCAATGTCTAATGTTTGTCTTTAGTGTTTGATTGATAGTTCAAATCAGAAATTCAAAATTGGAAAGGCAAAAGATTCTTAGAACAACAATCATTTACTAATCTTAGAGAATTAAATTAAATATCTTGATTTGCATATTTTGGAAGTTGCTAGATTGATATTAGCAATACCTGGAGATGTTTTAATGGCTAGTGAATTTTTTTGGCTTATTTGTCATATCTTCTAAGACTGCTCTGGTGACTAGTCATTAACATTATAGCTTGATTTTTAAATGTGGTACAACATTGATTGGTTGCTAATTTAGAACACCAATCCATGTTACTCCTATTGATTCTTTCTTCATGCATATACATTGCAAAACTTTTTTTTTTTTTAACTTCTTTCAACGATTCCATTATATATTGTAGTAATTTTTTATATTTTTAGTGAACTTAGTTCATCAAAAGCAATAAGTTGTGTCTATTAATTTACAGGTTATGGAGAAAGATGGGAAAAGCAACCTTGAAGAAGTTGTGTCTGTTGATTCAGAGGAAGATACAACTCCAAAAATTGGAGAAATTGCAGACACTAAAGAAGATATAACTCCAAAAATTGGAATGGAGTTTGATTTAGAGGATGAGGCATATCTATATTATAATATATGTGCTGGATATGTTGGATTCAATATTCATAGAGATTGGCTGAATAGAGGTAAGGCAGATAAAACAACTATCATATCCTATAAGTTTTGTTGTTTTAAAGCTGGTTACAAGAAGGAAGTTGCATATGAAGGAAAGGAATCTAGAATGGAATTAAGATGTGATTGTGAAGCCCAAATGGTTATCAGTTATAAAAAAAAATGGTAAATATCATATTACCCTTTTTGAAGCGAAACACAATAATGAAGTTGTAACTCCACGGAGTAAACATAAATTGCCATCACAAAGGAAGATACCAACTGCCCAAGTAGTTGAAGCTAAATTAGCAAATCGCTCTGGAATTAGGCAAAAATTAGTTTTTGAGTTCATGAGTAAACAAGCTGGAGGTAGGGAAAATCTTGGTTTTACTCTTAAAGATATTAGTAATCATTTACAATCTAAACAGATGAGGGAAATGAAAGAGGGGGAAGCACTCTTATTCATTATTTTGAGATGAGAAAGTCTAAAAATGCTTCATTTTTTTATGAGATATAGTTGGATGTTGATAATTAAATAAATAATATATTTTGGGCAGATCCTAAAATGTTGTGGATTATGATTTATTTGGTGATGTAGTTTGTTTTGATACTACATATCAAGCCAATAAAAATCATCATCCATTGGCACCTATAATTGGAGTGAATCATCATAGACAAACTGTGGTCTTTCGTGCTGCATTGTTTTATGATGAAACAGCTGAAACTTTTTCATGGTTATTTCGAACCCTCTTAAAGCCACTTGTGGAAAGAAGCCAGTTACAATTTTTATTAATCAAGATCCAGCAATGGCTAAAGCAATTGCAAAAGTGTTACCAGAATCTCATCATCGTTTATGCCGATGGCATATATATCAAAATGCTCTCAAAAAACTCAACAAGTATTTTCAGAGTTCAAATTCATTTGCCGCAGAATTTAAAAGTTGTATGTGTGATCATGAGTATGAGGATGATTTTTTTTCAAGCATGGGAATCAATGTTAGATAAACATGGTCTTCAAGAAAATAGCTAGTTGAAATTCATTTTTGAAGTTAGAGAAAAATGGGCAATGGTATATGGTAGAAATCATTTTTGTGCAAATATAACGACCACACAATTGAGTGAAAGCTTCAATAGTCACCTGAGACATTATCTAAAGTCAACCAATAATGTGCTAGAATTTTTTAGTCATTTTGAAAAGTTACTTGAAAACCTACGCCACAATGAGTTGAATTCCAATTACAACACGAGCTAGCGTTTGCCAGTTTTGAGAGTTGAAGTGCTTTTATTGAAGAACTCAAGGGATGTTTAAACACCCAAAATCTTTAATTTCTTTCAAAAAGAGTATAAGAAGTCTTTGGACATGGTTGTTAATACATGCTATGATATTTCACCATTGTTTGAGTATAAGGTTTGCATGTATGGGCGTACTCGAGAACATAAGGTTATCTTCAATTCTACAGACCAAACAGTTGTTTGCAGTTGTAAGAAATTTAAGTTTGCTGGGTTTTTATGTAGTCATGCATTAAAGGTGCTAGATATTCAAAATATAAAACTACTTCCTTCTCGATACATTTTGAAGCGGTGGACTAAGCAAGCGAGAGTTGGATGTGTACTAGGTAGCTATGGTTGCATTGTGAAAGAAGATCCTAAGTTGGATATAACAAATCAATACAAAGATTTGTGTCGTAATGCAGTTAACATTGCAAGTAAGGCTGCCAAAAGTGAAGAAGCATCTATGTTTTTAGCTAAGAAAATGGTTGAATTAAATCTTGATGTGGAAAGGTTTTTGAAAAATAAAAAATACCAGATTTACCTTCCAATAAATTTGGGATGGATCCTTCTCATAATGAACATGTAGATGTTGAATTTGTTGTAAGTCGTAACAGCTTATAAAGCAACTGGGATTAAGAAAAAAATAGGCACATCTTGTGTTAAAGGTCGGCCTAAAAGTTTTATTGAAAAAGGATCAAGGAAAAGGAGGCATCCTAGTGGAGAAACTCCTATGACAAGTACTATTGTCAACATCCTAGCTTCTTTATCTGTTGACTATACATAAGTAACACAGATAATTTTCTTGCATATATATTCTATTTTAGACCTTTAAATGTTATTTTCATACTTGGAGTTGTTTTTATATTTTGTTTTATTGAAGGAAAGAATCTAAGTGGTGCTTATTTCTTTTGGAAGTTACTCTTATTCTGTTTCTGCTTAGTGCTTATTCTATTTCAATTTTACTTGGAAATGGTAGGCATCAAGCATTGCATCTAATTATTTTGCAAGGGATGGTGGTACTGGTAGTCATTAGATTCCATGGATGTGTACTTAGTGTGGTGGTAGTATCTACAGCTTACCATTAACGAGGTATTTTATGCATATCTATATTTTTTAGTATAAATGAAAATTTCAAGAATTAGGCTATAGACTATCTATTGGTGTGATTAATAAATCATGAGTTTTTTTTTTTTTTTGGCAGACCATTGTGTTCTATAGCATGGGCAAGGAGTTTAGCATGCAAGAAGTTTAGTGTGGCTTTGGATGAATCAATAATTTTTTGGCAAGGGCAAGGAGTTTAGTGTGGCAGACCATTGTGTTCTGTAGCATGGGCAAGCAGTTTTCTTGGCAGACCACTGTGTTTTGTAGCATGTGATTAATAATTTGTTTACTGATTGCTACAAGTGACATTACTTTGTTTTGTTGTCGCATATTAGTTTATTTACTGATGTGTGTTTTGGGTACTTTTATTGTTATAACTTATCAGGTGTAACTTTTTTAATATTAGATCCTTTATCTGGTCCAAATTCACTACTGGCCTTTTGATAGTTTGAACTGTTTTTGCCTTACTTTATTTATTACAATCATCTCAAACTTGAACTATTTCTGCCCATACCTCAAGAACTACCATATTTTTCTTGATACACAGTGTCGAGTCTTGCTGCTGCCTACAATGGGGTATTGCTTTTGTTTCCCTCAGAATTAGGTAGCTGCTAGATTTCTGCACTAGATAGCTGCTGCCTGTAGTGTGTGGGCTACTGTTTTCTTATTCACTACTGATTCCCCTCTCGGCACTAGGTTTAGTTGGCAGCACTGGTTTTAGTTTGTTGTAGTTTGGCTCCAGCCACATGTACTGTTTTGTTTCCCCTGATTAACCCTAGGGTCTATACTTCTATGTATACAAACTATATCAATAATATATCTATCTTTACCTCGAAAAAAAAAAAAAAAAAAAAAGTATGTCACTGATTTGCAAAACCTGTAAAATTAATATAACCAGTGTGTGACACATATGCATACCTGACAATAAAAGGTTTATACAATTCACCAAAAACAATTAAAAACCGATATATTTCTCAGCTTAACAACATGTCCAGCCAATACTAAACTAACAATATCATTTCACATCACGGAAAATTATTCTCATATACACAAATATGCACTTCCACACATAAATGTACTACACATCTATACACATAGCCCTTAGTTCCCACTATTAAGTGTAAGCAAATGAAGGCCGGTGTGGACTCTTTTTATAAAGGATGAGGCAACCTGTGGTGAAGATAGAGCCAAGACTCGCAATAAATTCAAATGAAATGGCGTAAATGCCCCACTTATAACTCAAAAAAAAGAAAAAGAAAAAAAAAAGAAAAGAAAAGGAACTTAGCAGCAGTAAATAGTAACTGACAATTGATTAAACCAATGAATGACTGAACAAGATAAAACTTCAAAAAATTACCAACCCATTTCATAGAGGAAGCAAAGAAAAGTAAGCTCCATTCAGCATTGATGTCTAAACAAACAAACAAAAAAGACTAAGCAAACCCGAACCCTTCCTTCATTAAAACCATAGACTTCATATACACAGAGACCTAAACTTTTTTCTAAAAACAAACACCACTTATTTTTATCTAATTTCTAGAGACTCAAGCAACGGCCCTCTTGGCTCTCTTAGCAGCAGGAGACTTAATCGATTTGGGCTATTTAGGCTTAGCAAGAGTTGATTTCTTCATCCTGTTAGGCCCAACTTTCTACATGACCTTCTTCACAGCCTTTTTAACAGCCTCAGGTTTCCTCACAGCCTTAGTTATTTTCGTTGCTCTGGTTTTCCTTGGCTTTTTCTTTGTTTTAACCTTTGCAGCCTTGGTTGTTGTAGTTGTAACCTTCTCCTTTTTAACCATTTCAGATAGCTTATACGAAGCCTTGATTTTGATCAGCTTTCCTCTCACAGCAGAGTTCTTCAATTGGAGAACCAAAATCTTCTTTTAATTCAAAGGAAGCACATCCTTGTGCTTCTCTTCCATGTACTTCGCTATAGCATTTGGACTCAACCCATTTCTCTCATTCAACGCCAACAGAGCTTCCTTGATCATCTGCAAAATCCCATTAAAAAATTCAAAATCATCGTGTTTTATTAAAATGAAGTAAACGGTGTTTTATTAAATTGTGAACTCACAATACAAATATCACATGGCATATTGCAAAAGAGAATTCACTAAAGTAAAAACAGAATTCACTTTATGTCTCAAGACGTTTGAAATGGTTGAGCTGCAATAATAAAAAGTTACCAATCAATGCCGTATCACATTTAAAAATAAAGCTACAATGTTAATGACCAGTCACCATCGTAGTCTTAGAAGATATGACAAATAAACCAAAAAAATTCACTAGCCATTAAAACATCTCAAGGTATTGCTAATATCAATCCAGCAACTAGAATAACACAAACCCAATAGCTAGAATTGAAAACCCAAATCAAAACAAACCAAAGCAATAATAACACAAACCCAATAACAAAAATTGATACCCAGATCATAATCAACAAAGAAAAACTCTACCAAACCTCAAAATAACACAAACCCAGCAACTAGAATTGAAAACCTAAAATGAGATTCAGCTAACACATACCAACGAATTTTCTTAGTGCTAGCCAACCAATCTGTGAAAACAGAGCGAGATAGAGAATTCAGAGAGCTAGATTCGTCCATTTCATCCAATCTGAGCGAGAGAGAAGGAAAGAGAGAGAGAAAGAGAAGAAAAGAGAGCGTCGTAGAGAAATCTAAGAGACGATGAGTTTTTGGGGTTTTCTCACGGGGAAGTCTTAGTTTGAAACAGGGGAAAAATAAAAGAAAGAAAAAGAAATAAACGGAAAAGAAAACAGAAATTTCGGGGGAATGAGTGTACCATATCTAGGATTTCTATATAGTTAGTTACACAACGTTTTGAAGAATTAAGGAAAATAACATCTTAAGTTTTAGAAAATCGAGATCTATATTAGAAATCGAGTCTAAAAGACTCGCCTTGCAAGTGTGAAGGTGCCACATAGATCTCGAGTCTTTAAGACTCGAGTTTTATGCAAAATTTTAAGCCTTACAGTGACGTTTTAAAGATCTATAGCGACGTTTTCCTGCAAAAAAAAATTTGCAAGTAACAAGTTTAGGGGGCCCTATATTGGCCTTTTTAAGCCCTATAGTGACGTTTTAAAGCCCTATAGCGGCGTTTTTCTACAATTTATGGAAATCAAGTCTTTAAAACTCGATTTTTACATTGATTTTTTTCTCACTTCTCTTTCAAATCGAGACTTAAAAACTCGAGTTTTATCTTAGAACTCGAGTTTTAAACACTCGAGATGCTAGTTTTCAACATTGTTTTGAAACGTGACAACTAACTAAATTTTTTAATATTTATTGTTATTTAGAAAAAAAATTCCAAAAATTTCACTATCAAGTAAGCGGACAGGTGTTTTGGACAGGTGTTTTAATTTTAAAAGGGGTACCTAAGGTACTGCTGTACTGTACCTAAGATATTGTATCTAAATTTTGCCCTCAAGAAAAATACTTACTCTTATTTGACTGTAAACAATTCAATGAAATCTAGAGGCTTAGGATGTGATTTGTAACACCATAATGCATTTTGTAAATTCTATTCTAATGAAATTTATTTTTCTTACTTGATTTGTAAATAGTTGAATGAACTCTAGAGGGTGAAAATGGCCAAATACCACTATTAGTCAAAATTATTAGTGTTTTACCACTGTTTGAGAAATATTAAGCAATGTACCTCTTTTTTAAAACTCGAGCTTGTGAAACTCGAGTTTGACATGAAATTCAAGTTTCAAAAACTCAAGTTCCATAAAAAATGCTGTTGACGTGGATTATTTTAATTAAAAAATGTCACGTGAAACTCGAGCTTAAGAAACTCGAGTTCCTTGTAGTACTCAAGTTTTAAAAACTTGAGTACCATGTTACCATATTTTATACATTACATGCTATTTCTTCTATTTCCTTTTACATAACTACAGTTTGTCGTTATTGCATAGGATTTTTCAATGTCTTTAACAGGCAGCATCAACGCAACTTTATAAGACTAATCATTACACATGACCTTCAGCCACAATTATTACACATTGATGATGCTGAAAACCGTCCATAAGTCACACCGTCCTCACGTGCTCGAGACAATAACTGAGAAACAAAAACGAAGAAAACCCTAGGAGTGTACTGGTGTGGTACCAGCCAAAGGCCCTCCGAAGGTTAAGTTAGAGAACTTTCGCAACTCTAGAGTGTTAGAGCTGGGGGAAAATTATGCGTACCTTGGTTAGTGAGGGTTTTGGGGTTTTTATAGTAGCACAGGGTTGACATTCGCTCCTTGGCCTAGAAGATCTTTCCTTGTAGGAGAGAACCTCTTTAATTCACGTATCTTGCAGAATCCTTTCCTTGTAGGAGTCTTCTTGATTACCATTAAACATGGGGCGCAAGATATTTCCTTATATACTTATGCGTGTAGACCAAGTAAAATCATGCAGGACCTGTCAACTTCTCCTTCCATCAATGTCTTCTGGTCATCTCTCATCCATACATTGACAACCTTCAGGCGTACCCGTCAATCTTGAGATGGATCGTTAGGTTTTTTTGAGTTGATTATGGGCATGTAAGCAAAGTCATTAGCTACTACAAGTTCGTTAGCTTCACTTCAAGAATTATACCTATCACACACTAAATATTGTGAGCCATGTTGCATTAAGTTCATACAAGGAGGATCTTCTCAAAAAATAAATATTAAATAAATAAAAATATCACACAACATATTATTTGATAATTGTTAAAATATTCTTTACAAAACCTGAAGCACGAACCATATATATATGTTAGGTGGATTCTCTCATGTATGGCATATAGAATAAATTCTTACATGGTACTCAAGTTTGTTAAAGTCGAGTACCATATTGTAAGGAACTCCAGTTTCTTAAGCTTGAGTTCCACGTGACATTTTTTAATTAAAATAATCCACGCTAGCGGCATTTTTTATAGAACTCAAGTTTTTGAAACTCGAGTTCCATGTCAAATTCGAGTTTCTCAAACTCGAGTTTCAAAAAAGTGGTACATTGCTAAATATTTCTCAAACAGTGGTAAAATACTAATAATTTTGGCTAACAATGGTATTTGGCCATTTTCACCAACTCTAGAGTCTTAGGTTGTGTTCAGTAATTGGTAGCATTTCTGAGGAATACATTTTACAAAATGTATTAATATATCTTTAAAAACAATTGCGTTTGGTGTTATGCTGAAATTTTACTAAAAAGTATGTTGAATGAATTTTTTTTTTTATTTGAAGAAAAGTAAAATGCCTTTTTTTTTTCACATTAAATTAATTTTAAATGGACAACTATGGTAACAAATTCTTTTTAATAAAAACGGTTTGATGTTCTTATAAAAGCCACGACATGTTGTTTGTTTAGAGCAAAGCTACAAGAAGTTGTTGAAGTCTTTAATATTGAGTGGCTCAAATGTCACGTCACTCACAGAGTTATTCTTTCTCTCGTGTTTATCAGCAAGGCAACGTTGTAGTACATGCCTTTATTAGAAAAGCAATTTTTTCTTCCCCTCTTTTAGTTTGGAATCTTGGATAGAGGATGTTCCTTCTGACTGCTTTTCATTTCTAATGGCTAATTTACCAGCAGATTAATAATACTTCAATGGTATTTTTCTCCAAAAAAAAAAAAAATTAAAACTTAAAAATACTGATACTAGTCATTAGTTTGTAACTAGTCGCAGACTCGCGTGTTGTGCATGATAATTTTTTAAATAAAATACTATTTTAGTCCCTAGACTTTATAAAGAGTTTTTTTTTTTTTTTTTTTTTTTTTTTTTTTTTTTTTATAAATAGTTTTATCATATTTTTCATAATCTTGTCTATAACATTTTTTACCATTATCATATATTTATTGGTTGATGATTTGCATAACATAGACATTAAATAAGAACTATTCATTAATTTTTTTTTTAAGTCATGGTGTATGAAGATTATGATTATATGTATGTATATATATATATATATATATATATATAATTTCCCTAGTTAGAGTTTGATTAGTTTTAAGTTTAAATTTTGTATTATTATATTTAATTGTTGATTTTATTGCACTATAAAGTTTTCAATGTCCTCTATATAGCCATCTTTATTTTATTTTCCAAATAACGGTTATTAATAGACATTTGATTTCATTTCTCTTTTTCTTCCTTCATTTATTCTTTATTATTTTGTATGTTCTCTTGCTAGTTGTAAATTTTATGGTTATCAATAAGAAATAGATATCATGAATGGCTTAAATAGTTATAGATGTAGTTACGTTAGTGGTATGTCAAAGGGGTTTTTTTTTTTTTCTTCTTCTTCTGAATTTTCAAGGAAATATGAAAGGCATTTCTCTAGTTTGGTCTCAATCAATTAAGATATCTATAATATATTAATAATGAGCCTTAAATTTTTTTTAATGTATGAAGTGGTTAGATTAGTGGTATGTCAAAGGTTTTATGAAAAAATTTTAAAAAATAATTCCAAGGAAATGTAAAAGGCTTTCTTTTGAAAAAAGAAATTGTGACTTTTTGAATTGTAGAAATATGATTGTTTTAATTACCTTGTGTATAGATTTCATTATTAAGTTATAAACATTTAAATTAAAGTAGATGAATATATAAATGCAAAATTATATGTAAAGTTACAACCACACAAGATAAATATGCATAGATTTTTTTTTTTTTTTTGATTATTCATGAATCATTATTTCATTGTTTACTTATAAATATCTAAATTAAAGTTTTTTTTTTGAAAAAAAAAATCTAAATTAAAATAGATGAATATGTAATGGTAGAATTATATGAAAAGTTAAAATTATCCAAGATGAAGGTTTAACTACTTGTAGATATGTGTTTTTGAAAGACTAAAAGTATACACAATTGCTTTGGTTGGAACTATATAACTATGCAAATATTGTTGCAAGTGGTTCTATCATTTGAAAATTATCAAGTTTGGTGGCTTTACAAAACATATATTCTATCATTTGAAAACTATTTTTTTTTTTTTTTTGCCAAAACAATTCAAAAATATGAAGACTTAAGTTAAAACATGTGGTAATTGTAAAACATGTCAGTGATATGAAAAATAGAAAGATTTAAATATTTAAAAAACATTTTTAGTAGATTGTAATATAAAACATTTTTTTCTTAATATTTTTGTAACTTTTCCCATAAGATCAATATTGTTGGCATCCTTTAAAGATAATACATAATATTTTGAAAAGAAGAAGAAGAAGCAGAGACAATACTAACACATAATATAAAATTATTAAGTTTGCGTGATTTAAATTTGTGGCAAAAAAAAAATATTAGTGTATCTATGATAAAAGTTTTTATCTAAATGATATATAGTAGTTCATATTTTTTTAGACTTGATTCAAAAAGTTCATTCTCAATAGCCTTTTAAGTCTACAAATTGCTCAATCTATGGGCCTAGACACATTCAAAGTGTGCTATCTAAATTATAAATTATATGACCCTTTATCACACAAGTATATTGACTCCCCCAATGTATGGTAAATGAATGCAGGTTTGTGTCTAGCTATTTTCTTGATTTGTGCTACATAACTTAATATATAGTATGGAGGATACTAACTAGACTTAAATGTTGAATAAAATAAAATGAGAGGAAAAAAAGAGTAAAAATAAAATATATAGCAATAAACATCAAATTATCCAAGTAATTCTATGTAATATAATAACATTATATTATTATATACTATATGTATAATGCAGTAGGATAATTTTTTTTTTTTTTTTTGAGGGGGCAGTAGGATAATATTTAATCAAAGAGAATATAAAAGATAATAACTTAAAACACTAAACTAAATTACATCAACCCAAAGTAGAATTCTAATTAACACAAAAATTCATTAACCTCAAGAATTGATGCAATAAAAAAAAAAATCAAACAAATTGAGAGAGAGAGAGAGAGAAGTAACATTTTTTGTGTGAGAAAACTATGCATAGAATGAAAAAGAAAATGTCAAATTTATAGTAAGATGTTGAGAATAAGAAGAGTCAAAATAAAAGAAGATAAAAAGGTTTAAAAAAAAAGGAATGATATTAAGGTAGAAAGTAATGGGGAGATAAAAAGGTAAAAGGGAGAGAGAGTTTTAGAAAATTAATAAAAAAAATAATGGTTAAAAGATATTTTAATTTTTAGATAATGGAGTTTTTAAGTCACCTTGAATGAAAAAATGTTTAAAAAAATATATAAGAAAAATTGGAAACAAAAAATGATGATAAGGTTTAACGTGAGCGTAATAACATTAAATGATACGCTTCAATTTTTAATAATATATAGATTCGATGAACTATGATGACCTCCCAAGCTTTGTGTCTTAGAATATAAATAAATATATATATATATATATATATATATATATGAGATGGGTTCAAGTTACACCTAGTGTAACTCTATAAGAATTACACAATTTTTAAGCCGTAGATTTCCAAAAGATCGAACGGTTAAAAAGAAAACACTGTTATCCATTATTATATCATTTAATATTTACCAAATTAATAGCATACAATTATCTCTCTCCTTATTAAATGCTTTATGTGTCTCTTTTTCTCTCTCCTTATTAATTTTTTCAATTTTCATTGTAATTCCTTTTTCTATGCAATTCCTAGTACGTTTCTACCATCTCCATCTTTCTATGCTTTTCTTATTTTTGTCAGTTTTTTCTCCACTAAATAAAACCTATCACTTTTCTCATCCTTTTTAAGAAAATGTTCAAGCAAAAATATTCACAGCAGGAGCTACAAATAACATCAGACAACTACAACAAGAGCACAAATTTCTTGAAAAGAACTTCTAATTATTTTTAGTACTCAAAGCATTTTCCCAAATTGAATTAGAGCACTAGTTTGAGTACAACCCCTATATATGTGCTAGTATGCCTCAGTTTAATGAAAGTGGGCCCTGGAATTTTTTGCTTTCTATATATAGTCGATTGATTCCTATATAAATAAGGAAATGCTCGTTAACTAGGCAAAAGAAAAATTAAAATAAAACAACCATTGTATCTTATTTGCATTTCTCATTCACAAATCTATCTCTTTTGAATTTTTCAGCATTCATGGATATTAGCAAAAAGTTGGAAAGACTTGTGAAGCAAAAAGAGGAACTGAGCGCAGTAATACAAAAGATAGATACTCGTCTCAACAATCTTCAATCGTCTGCTTTCGCTCTTGCAAATTACTACTTTGTGTTTCAAGGAGTCATATTAACAATTATTTGCAATGGTGCAAAGAATCTCAAGCCATCAGACTGTTGGTTCCTCTTTACTCTCTCTATATTAGCAATTTTACTTAACTTGTTTGCGTTGATTAAAACCGGAATCAAGTACATTGAAACTAAAGGTACTCGAGAAATTTTCTGGTTCAGGCGCAGCAAAGTGTATGGGAAAATATTCATGCTTGATTGTAGCTATAAGGACGAGAAAATAAATTCTGATGCCTTTTTTTCAATTGTGCTTGAACATTTTGTAAAAAAGGGATGAGGTTTTATTTAGGGGAGAAAAAAACTAAGGAAATAGTACAAGGAATTGCATAGAAAAAGAAATTACAATGAATGACTTAATAAGGAGAGAGAGAATATAGGAGTATTTAATAAGGAAAGAGATAATGAGTATGCTATTAATTTGTTAAATATTTAATAGATGTAATAGATAATAGTGTTTTGTTTTTAACAGTTCGATCTTTTGGGAATCTACGGCCTAAAAAGGGTGTAACTCTTATAGAGTTAGGGCCTGTTTGGATAAGCTGTTTCAAAAGGTGCGTTTTAAAAACTAGCGCTTTTAAAACGTGCGTTTTAAAAACTCCATTTTAAAAGCCACAAATAAGTGTTTGGTAAAAATGTGAAAAACTGCGTTTTCTATTTTTAAAGCCATATTAAGTGTTTAGATAAGCTGTTTTAAAAATAGCTGTTTTGAGTGTAAATTCCAAAAAAAGATTTAACTATTTTTTGAAGGTTATATTGTCATTTTTCCTATGATTAGTGTTTTTTTATTATTGAAAATATGTAATTAAGCTTAACAATTACATTAATAATGACAACAATAATGATGTTTTCGTTGTTGAAATTCATAGAGAGAAGTTTATCAAATTTAAAATATTAAAAATAACTCATCAAGAAAAAGATATTAAAATGATTAGGAAAATAATTATATTAAAATGTTAATTACCAACAATATCAATACTAGACAATCCATTATAATAATAAAAAAGTTCTTATCCGAAAAATTTAAAAACCAAAACACCAAAACAGAAATAATAAAAATATTGTTTACAACCCACAAATGGATCGAGCTATTTTGTCACGAACAAATTTCATCTCCTCATCTTGTATATTTTCAACGTTTTCCTGTCTGCTACTACCTTCTCCACTACTATTGCTTCTTGGTCTGTCCAAGTCATGTTCATCCCAATTGAATCCCTCATCTTCCATATCATGTTTTCTAATAAAATTATGCAAAACACAAGTAGCAACTATAATGTTTCTTTGGTGCTTAATGTCATAAGGTGGCATTTGCTTCAAAATTTTCCATTTATTCTTCCACACTCCAAAAGTTCGCTCAATTGCACTTCTAAGTGATGAATGAACATAATTAAACCTCTCTTCTATGTGATTCCCTCGACCAGCTCATCGAAAATCTGAAAGATGATACCTCTGTCCCTTATAAGGTGGCAAATATCCTTTCCTTAAGGGGTATCCAGCATCAACTAAATAATATTTTCCTAGTAAAAGAAAAAAAAATGTAAGATGTACATAGATAATATCCTTTATACATATATAAAAATTTTATATACCTGGTGGTGGTTTTGGAAAGTTGACAGATTGTCGACGGATAGCATCTAAGAAAATACGTGTATCATGTGCTGCACCCTCCCATCCAGCCATAACAAATGTGAAAAGTAAATCAAAATCGCATGCTGCCATCACATTAAAAGATGTCACACCCTTTCTATTATAATATGGAGCTTTCTTGTCGTCTCCAACAACAACTTGGATATGTGTACCGTCAATGGCACCAATGCAATCCTAAAATAGAATAAAAATTTTAATTACTTAGGAAATAATCCTAACAAATATTAGAAACAAATTAGAATGTATGAAATGAATACCTGAAAGTGTGGCATGTACAATGGATTCTTCTGTATATGTCTTGTAACTACACTAAACGTAGGGTCAGAAGGCTTGAAGATATCCATTGACATTAAGGTGTTTCAGAAGTCTATGAAAATGTCTGTGTATAGTCTCACCAGAATGTTGGAATCTTTCTTGAACCATCCTATAACAAGCTCCTTGTCCAAGTATCATTAAACATATACCTACTGACTCTTCAAGCCTAATATGTCTTGTGTGGTGAAGTCCATATGTATGTTGTAAAACATTACACAATTGAAGGAAAACATGTGGCTTCATTCTAAACATTTCATAACATTTCGTTTCATTACCTGTCAAACAATCCATCAACCACATATAGCCAGTTTGCTCAGAATCTCTACAAGGTTGTTTATCAATATATTTCATATAATATGCCACTGCAATATGACATCCAGCAACAGCAAGATCATATAATTCCTCATCATCATATTCATCGTTTTCCACATCATAAGAATGATCTTCATCACTATTATCAATATAATCATTGTAATCCATAGGAATATCACCTAAAATATTATAGAAATAAATTAGATAAATCACAATAAAGAAAATGAGTAAACATTTAACTGATATGGAGAAGTAGTGTGACAGTGTGGATATTTGCAGGTATTTGTAAAGGTATGCATGGGTGGATATTTGAAGATATTTGTAAAGCCTTGAAGGGGTTTGGTGGGGGGGGGGGGGGGGGGGGGTCATACATTATGTTGAAAAATGTGGGGTTTTTAAACCATGGACCTTCCCTTTTTTTATTCCAATTTTCTAATTGTGTATCTTCTTCCAGTTATTGCCAATGGAAATGGAACAAATGGGCAGGTAATGATCTTTGTTTTCTCTCTTCTTGGGATATGTATTTGAGGCTACCTTATGATATAAAACCATCCTAGTATAAAGTTGCATCTTTAGAGCAATGAGAAAGCCTTGCAACGTTGGCTTGATCACGAGCTAGAAATCATGGTGGATGTGCAAGAAGTTCGTTATGAGTATAAGAAGCAAAGTCAAGTGTAAGAAGAATATATATTTTTAGTTAATAATTATATGTGATGTGTAGTGATGGCCTATATAATAATTATGCTGCAATCTCCAGGCAAGCTGCACTGGCAGAAGAGTTAGCCATGCTGAAGCAAGTGGATGAGTTAGCCTCAAAAGGTCTTAGTCCTCCAAGAGGAAAGAATGGAATTGCTAGGTAAATATTGTGCAATAAGTTAGTTTAATTACTCCTGAATTTTTTTCTTTGGTATAGTATGGAATTATTAAACAAGATAGTATGAAATATATAGAACAGAAAATGCTTAAAATCTCTCTCTCTCTTCTGGTGTTTTTATTGCTCATTCTTTCTTGTTCAGAACATCCTCCATGTCATCAAATGCAAGAATGACCAGAATTTCTTCACTTGAGAACAGCTGTGTGTGTAAGGGTGTGTAGGGGAGCGTGCGTGTGTGTGTGCACATGTGGTGCCTATATTGCTGCAAAGGGGTGCATGTGTGCCTGCATGAGGGTGTGTCTGAGTGTGCAGTGATTGGACTGTACTGTGCAAGAAAGTAGGAATTTATTGTATGGGCCTGTGTTTAAGCCTCTCAATCCAAAAACTATGGATCCTACTAAATTTATCAAGTTCCAGAAGATTCACGAAAATTGGATTTTTTTTTTATATTAGTCATGTCAGCATAGCTTCATCCAAGGATGTCTAATTTTTCAATGGACCTGCTAGAAGTCCACCAACAAGTACATTCAGATTTCAAAACCAATGAAATGGTGACAATCTATATATATATATATATATATATATATATATATATATATATATATATATATATATTTCCAACCCTTCCAAACTTACCTGGCCGCTTAGTGATTGATCTATCACTACTCCAAATATCAAGTTTGCATTAGGATCCACTAGGTCATATATAACCTCTGCTGCAGCATTCACCTGCAATTAACAAGCAACCCAAGGTCAAAGGTTTGACATAATATGAGTTAAAAAGCAAGTGTGATGCTAGCTAAAGCATATTGTAACCAGTATGACAAGAAGTATAGTATCCTCATTTAATTATCTCCTTTAAGCAGGTGAGACCTGCACCAGTACTACCTCAAACACATGAATAGTGTTTTTTTAAAAAAATAATGAGTGCCATGGCCCAAAACAAAGCTAGGAGCAAGTTGTTCAGTTATCTTGGAATGCACCCTACTCATGCACTAATATAGAAAGGAAAATAATTCAAGCTAAAGATTGTCCCATGGAAAACCCGAGTTTTCATTATGTTAACACAAAGGTGAGTACTACTAAGTACGAGTCCAAGCATCAATTGGACAACTAATTGAAAAAAGAATATGCTGTGTTGGTCACAATCAATCACCCCTGTTAAGAACAACTAATTGAAAAAAGAAAAAGAAAAAAAATTAACTTCTAGCTTTATATTCAAAATTAAAACCAACACCAATTCTAGCAGAAAGTGAAATACATGTAGGCCAATAATTCACACTTCCAGAAACAATGGCATTAGTCAGCTAGAGACTAGAGGTTCAAGTTTAGTACAATAAATTTAAGAGCTACAACTAAAACAAGATATACCAGTAACAATTGGGTCCAACTTAACCCTTTTTTCATAACGTTCTTCTTTCATGATTTTCACTAGAAACAACCAACTATATCATTTTTTCAGTACTGTCTGCAAAGCTGAAGTTGCTATGTGTTAACAATTATGAGAAAAAAGGTCAATTGGACCACTATAAATATTTTACCCAAAAAAATGCCATCTAGAATAAAACAATAAATTATTCAAAGGATAAAACAATAAATTATTAAAAACATCTCCCTCTTCCATAAAACATTATTGAAAGGATAAAACATAGAACACCCTAAATGCCAAAGTAGTGACCTCCCTAACAGCCACATTATTCAAATGATAAAACAATAAAACATTAAACATCTCTCTTCCATAAAACATTATTCATACGATAAAACATAAAACACCCTAAGTGCCAAAGTAGTGCCCTCCTAACAATCTTGCCTCCTCTTGTAGAAACTGAAGTTGTAAATATGGTTCTTCCATCATGACAAACATCTCTCTCTTCTCTCGTTTTTCAAAAATACGTGCTGCCATGAGGTAGAGTTCGGAACCCTTCTCAATGCCATCTAAGGTGCACACGCGTTCCATGACATTACGAATAGTACTACTTGGCTCCATTGAAAAAACTGAGTTCCTTAACTCCACAACATCACAGATACGACAAAGCTGTTGTGTCAACTGTAATGCCGTTCCTCTTTTCTTCCCTTTGCTCTGTGTGGATGATGGTAAAACTCGCTTCTTTCCTTTGTTTTGTGGTGGGTTAGGTGGTTGTGTGAGGTTAGGAGTCTCATTTTCATGAACGTCATCATCATCATTTGGAGAAGATGAGTCAGCAGAAGTATCACCTAACCCCTCCTTAGGTGTCTCAAGATCATCTGGTAACACACCTGAAGTGGGGGCCCATGCTAAATCTCCTGTGGCCGCAATGTCCTTAAACATAATGTCTAATAAGTCAACATTCTCCAAACCTTTCTCTCGAAATTTTGCAGCTTCAGGAACCTCCTACAATTTTGAATATTTTCATTAATAACTCAAATAGCATGGTTTATCTACTAATACAAAATATGTACAATGGGTTATACAAAACATACCATTAGTTTCCTCTCCCACCACTCATCAGTTGCAGCTATTGTTCCTTTGGCTGCATCCCATCCCAATCCAGTTTCACTTCCCTTCAACTTATTCCAAAGTACCCAATCTTTCTTCAAACTATCCCATTTATGCTTATACTTCGCCCTAGGATATTCCTTTCCAGTTTTCTTTTCAAAAGTTGCTATAATATTTGCCCAACCCTTTTTACTAAAATGGGTATTAGGTCGATTACCCTTAAATACCTCATCCACACAAGCTTCACAAAAGATAGTCGTTACTCTTGATGGCCATTGAACTCTAACATTTGAGCTATTTTGGGATTGTTTGGTGTTGGGATTTGAATTCTCCTTGTTCTTAACCATCTAAACAAAATATAGGTTTATTAATAACAATGTTCAACCAAATATGTAAAAATTTCAATGCTCTTACAAACAATACTTTGTTATAGGTAAAACAATTTCACACGTAATAAACTAGCAATACATTTTAGTTAAAAATTAGTAAACGATAGAACTAGCAATAGAATAAGTCGGTGGTTGGAGCCTTCTATTAAGTAAGAATATATAAATAAATTTTTTGGGTCAGAAATAAGATGATTTGAAGCATCATGACTCATGATTGACCGGTGCTACATGTGTTTGAGAACCATCTTGTTGTTTCTCATTGTTTTTGTAGATGGGCATGCGTGGACCAATCTTTGTTTTTTATTCTTTTTTTGGCTGAATCGTAAAATTGAAAAGAAACAACAGCACAATAAACTAGCTATCCAAAGCAAAAGGCAAAAACAAAAGACATAAGAACAAACAAAATTACTTAAGGCCTCTTTGAGCGCACTAAGCTAGAAACACAATGAGGAGGATTCCATAGACAAATTCAAAAAAAAAAAAAAAAAAAAAACTGAGAATTTACCCCACTTAGCAAGCGTGTGAGCAGCCACATTCTATATTAATCAATTAATACTAAGATCTCTTAAAATAATATTGTTTCTGTTTTTGCAGATTTCATGCAACTCTAATCGTCTTTTCTTGCTGTTGCAGACAATGGTGGTGATGTTAAGGTAATTATGATGTTTTGACTCACTGGATCATGGGTGGGCATAGGGTGGTACAGGGGAGACAATTACCCTCTGCCCCGCCAAAAAAAAAAAAACCTGTCCTAGGAAAAAGACATAAGAACAAACAAAATTACTTAAGGCCTCTTTGAGCGCACTAAGCTAGAAACACAATGAGGAGGATTCCATAGACAAATTCAAAAAAAAAAAAAAAAAAAAAAACTGAGAATTTACCCCACTTAGCAAGCGTGTGAGCAGCCACATTCCCCTGCCTATTCATCATAGAAAGCTAAATTATGATCTCACTGCATTCTAAGTTCAGCTTAAGTGTAGGTTCAATTTAAAAGGCAGCAAGAACAAATTGGATGAAACAAATGCCTAAATTTTTTAATGAATCATAAATTTAATTGATGATAATAAAATAAAATAAAAAAACACACGCAAAAAGGACATATTATAATAGACACCACTTCAGAACAACATTATAATAGAAAAGCAAAAGTAAAAGCACTGCAAAACACTCTTAAACTGCAAAAGCACATCAGAACAACAACCTGAAATTTTCCATCTTCTGAATTTTTTTTTTAAACTTCACAACCAGTAAATAAACAACAACAGCAACAACAACCTGAAATATTCTTCAAACCCATATACTTTTCAACATGAAAAAACGAATCCCATCCAATCCAAATGGTTTTGATCAACCTCATCTGTCTAAAATTGTTTTAAAAACTTCACAAGCAGTAAAGAAACAATAGCAGCAACAACAAATCCCTTAGTCATGTAAGTTCCAATATTTTGAGTTTATTCAGTCATCTAAACTAACATGCAAAAGCCCAAATCAATATAATTATTTCAGAGATGGTAATGGAGAATGTTTACCAGGAAATTGTGATGCAGAACAACGATGGCAATCGGAGAGAGCAACTGAGCAATAACAGAGAAGAAAGAAGTGAATATCATGAAATTGATGAGGAGAGAACCAAGACTGATTAGATATGAGAATGCTTACCTGGAAATCGTTTTGTACAATGACGCCAATCGGAGAGAGCAACCGAGCAATAACAGAGAAGAAAGAAGTGAATATCGTGAAATTGATGCGGAGAGAACCAAGAGTGATGAGATATATATATATGGAGAAGGGATAGGCTGGGATTTCGGTAAAAAATTTCCTGAATTGCGCGAAACAATTAGTAGCAACCCAATCGTCCCAACTGCGCGATGCTGAAAATGCAGTACAAAATTTCATTTTCGGAATCGCGAAAATCTGCGGAATTGAAAACGCAATCCCGCAGATATCGCCTAGCCAAACGCAATCCCGAAATGGCGATTTGCGAAACTAGCGTTCTGTGCAATGTAAACGCCTAAACAAACGGGCCCTTACACCAGGTGTAACTTGAACCCATCTCTCTCTCTTTCTCTCTCTCTCTCTATATATATATATATAAAATAGAGTATTGTTGTAATATTCATTCAATCAAGATAATCAACTAAATCTTGACCAGTCTCTCCAAAACTAATAGAATGCATTGAAGTTTCTTCATGGTATCAAAGCCTATAATGGCATCCTTCACTACAAACACATATCTATCATTAAATTTTTCATCACAAGCACCAATCTTGTTACTATCAAACATGCCAAACCTAATGTCCATCAAATTCTATTGATTGCAAAAACTTAGTTGATGTTTGAATGTATCTTGTTCAGTTTCTTCACGATGATGAACGAAACACTATATTAGAAACAGAGTAAAAGGAGAGAGAGAAAATGAAAACTGAATTTACTCTCTGATTGATGAAAATGAAAAGTGATTACAAAATAATTATCACCTATGCTTTTATACATGGAAACAGGGGCTAACAGAGGCTAACAAATTTTCCCTCCAAAACTAACTAACTAACTATTAATTCACCCAATTACTATCTGACATCTGTCACTTCTATTTGCTTCTTCTTGCTTCTTTGACACGTGGACTCCCCTTTAATCTTTCCTTCTTTCTTCTTTACTCTGCTCGTTCCACCGTGTTGTTCTTCTTCAAGTTCAATACTCCCCATCAAGTCCTGAGCTGGAAGATCATGGACTTGAAAATTAGTTTCAATCTGTAACTCCTTTTGCAATTGCTTTGGCATGAAAATGTCTCGTAAACCTAAACTCCATGTTAATCTTGTGAAGGAATTAAAACCTAAAGCTTTGGTAAACACATCAGCTACTTGAGCATTTGAATTTACATGAAAAGTTTTAATCATTCCTTCCAAAATTTTGTCTCAAACCAAATGACAATCTACCTCAATATGTTTGGTCCTCTCATGAAAGACTGGATTGGCAGCTATACACAAAGCTGCATGATTATCACAGAAGAGCATAGCTGGTTTGGGGTGCTCAATTTTTAAGTCTTTGAGTAATTCATTAGAGATACAAACTCCGCATAATTTCATTATATTAAATAGAGATTACAATATTTAGAGATACAACTTAAACAAAAAAAAAAAAAAAAAAAAACTTTTTTTTTTCTTTTTACTCACTGCTCTTTTTCTCACTGTGTATCTCTCAAACTTTTCTCTTAGGCTGCGTTTGGTTCAATGTAAATCGAATTCTAAGTGTAAAATGAATGTAGGGGAAAATATTTTCAAGTGTTTGGTTCCATTCCAAAAAATGCTTTGGAAAATATTTTCTAGTGTTTGGTTGTGTTCCTGAAAATGCTCTAGAAAACCCATTTTTATCATGTTTCTCACATTTTCTTAGGATCCAAACAAATATTATTACAGAGAACCAAAATATATAAACAATCAAAGAAACAAAAATCAAAATCCTAAGACCAATCGTGAGAGAGGGACTTCAGTGACACAGAGAGAGAGAGAGATCGGTTCGTGGGTGACTTGGTGGTGACGACGGTAGTGGCGACATGGACACAGTGGGTCGATCTAAAGGTGGCGGCTTGATTTAGGAGTGGGTCACTCACTGGGTGGTCCGATCTAGGAGTGGGTTGCTCACACAGTAGACAAATCAACTCATGGGTGGGTTTCTCATGGCGGTCCGATTGGCTCAAGGATGGGTCGTTCACTAGGTCAGTGACGATGAGGAATGGATCGACAGAGTGGGATGGGTCGATAAGGATGAGGGATGGGTCGGCATAGTACCCTCTCCTTGCTCAGCTTGAGGGATGGGTCTTCTTTCTCTAGGTGTGAGTCCGGCGAGGATGGGTCTTCTTGCTCGGTTGGGACCTATGTCTTCTTTCTCTATACTCTCTTCTTGCTCTTTCTCCCTCTCTCTCTCTCTCTCTCTCTCTCTCTTCGGGTGTCTGTGAGTCCAGAAATCATTTGAAGGTAAAATACAAGTGTAATTGGTTTTCATGCGTGAGGCTCTCTATTTTACAATCAACTGAAATTCATTTTCAGTTTGACCGAATTTTCATGCGCACCTAAACACCCTCAAGGGTGTAAAACGTTTTTATGATTTCTTTTACCACAGAAACAAATGCAGCCTTAATCGATGTGTTTCTCTCTCTCTTTTACTTGCTCTCTCTCTCTTAGTTCTTCAAGACTGTACTGTCCTCACACTCTGGGACTTCTCACTCACTCATTGGCCGAATGGCCTCATTTATTTATTATTCAGCTTTTCTTCTTTTCTTCTCTAGCTTGTAGGACACGCACAAGACAATAGATACATCCTTCATAAATATGGCTTGACTTTTGCACATAAAAGCTTACGTCATTTAGTTCTTGACAAGCTTCTCTCACAAGCTCATTTAAGGAGCTTTGACAAAGAGTGTGGGCTGGACTTGTGGGTGTCGGCACTCAACAGCGAGTGCCTCCCATTCTGTACTGCGATCAAAATAAGGAGTAACAAAGTCTCCTTCGATGAACTATATACATGGTATGTTACATACAGAAGAAATGTCAATTATAGACTAAGATGAAACTTCCAAAAATGTTCACCACATGGCAATGATGACCCCACAAAGAACTGTCAAACTTGGTTCAAATCCCTTTCAAGGCAAATCCTTCAACAAAGGAAGGGGAAGGAATTTCGATTAAAGAGGCAGAGGTCGATATAACTATTTCCCCTCTCATTACTACAATCATCCAACTGGAAGTTCATTGAACTAGTCTCAGAATAGAACATATAACTTAAGGTCAACCTGTGAGATCTATGGGAATTAAGACAGGTAGGTCTTCAATTGGCCATTGATTGTTATCATTGCATGGATTATGCCTACCAATACAAACATCCACCAATAAAATTGGCAGCTATGGCCTCAACACGACCTCATACACTTAAACGTAATGATTTCTTTGTTACAACTGCTTGATCCACTGATCACATCACGCCGAACCTTGGCAACCGAACTCTGCATCATCAGCCTTACACAGTTATATATTAAGCAACTCTCTGTAGGTAATGTACAAAGATTACCAATCTCACATATATGCAAAGATAGTATTAACACAAATTCCCTTAAATAGATCATGAATAACATCTTTTGAGTCTCTTATATAGCTGCCAATTTTATTTCAGTTCATAAACTTTGTGCTACAATCATTTTTGGTGTTACTTTGACTCTAATAAATTCTAGGATGCACGTGCACTTTATTTTGGGTGTGATATCTATATTGTATTCATGTCATAAAAGTGTCCAATTTGCATTTTTTTTTTAAAATTACTCATGTTATCATATCGTACTTCTAATTGTTCCATGTCTATATTCATGTTTGTGCACCCTAGAATAAATTATGTATACAAGATCTTCCAACATGGAAAATCATTTACAAAGGGCCCTTAGGATGGCTTATTAGCTTATATCCCATTCCCAACTAATACCCCTGGTCTTCACTGCGCTTTTTCAGCACCCTATCTATCAAACACATGGCATTTATGGCATCAATGCCTTCGGGATCCCAATAATAGAGTCTTAGGGTCTGTTTGATTTGGTGGATTTTAGGGTCTATTTGATTGGATGAATTTTAGCTATGATGGAAAAAAAATGGAGAGAAAAAGGGGAGGAAAAGAAATTTATTGAAGAATTTGGTTGGGTGAATTTGTGGAAAGAAAGCTAGTAGGGCTCGGATGTTTTCTTCACAAGCCCACCATAATGTTTTCTTCCCAGATTGTGGAGAAAACTAAAGAGGAAAACCAAGAGAAAGAAATGGACCAAAAAATGTGCAAGATGTGTTTTCTTCGTTGAGTACTTTTTTATTTCTTTTTTTATTATACCATCTATTTTTGTTTTCTTTTTCTTTTTTTGGTTTTCTTATTTAAAAGGAAAGATGAAAAAAAAATGAGAGAAAATGTTTTTTTGAGTGTTTGATTTGATGGATTTTAAAGAGAAAAAATGGGTGGGATTTAGGAGTTTTTTCTTTGGACCCACTAAAATGAACTTCGCTAATTTGGAGAAAAAATTGAAGAGAAAAGAAGCCTCAGGAGGAAAAGTCTATTTTTACAAGGTGACTGCCCAGTACCCAGCCACAACTAAATTTGTTTTGTCCTTTTCAAATGCTTTTCTTCCTTTTGTTTTAATCCGCTATTAGCGCACTAGCAAGGAATCAAGTTCCACCATCCACGCATTTGTTTTTGTTTTTTGGGTTTTCTCTTCTTCTTTTTTCTTCTTTTTTTTAATATGTTATTTTAATTAATTTAATTAATCACATCTTACACACACATATAGAGATAATTTTGTTGTGCCACTTTTATAATGTGTGAAATTATTTTATATATATATATTTCATAATATATAAGAATTTTTTTTAAAGTATATAATTTAAAATATACATATATATATATATATATATATATATATAAAGCCAACATTCAAAGAAAATTCAATTAAATTCCAAATTAAATTTCAATTGTGGGCTAATTTTGTGTCATGTGTCTAATCAAGTTTTCTTAATTTTTGTCTTAAGTGAGTTAATTAGTGCAAAATAGTAAGAGTGAAATATTAATTAACTACACAATAAAAATTAAAAACCAATCATATACTCTATCTACTACTATCATATAAAATAAAATTAAAAAACCAATCATGTATCTACTCAACAAAAATCACCACTCCTTCTATCTTATTAAAAATTAGAATAAAAATTATTATAAATAATATTAAATTTAGGCATGAATTTTAACATGCATCTAATTATGTTCATTTTTTCTAATAATTTGATTAATTAAGTATTATTTTTATGATAAAAAATGTGTTTATTTTTAAATGCATCCATGCATATGCATGAGTTACAAGTTAGTAGGGGTTTATGAATAAATTCATATAAACTACATTTTCTATTTTCTCATTTTTCTTCTTAACCATATGTGGTTGGTCTTTTTGTAATGTTGGGCTGGGCTGCCTCTTGCTGTACTGGGCCCAAGTATTTTGAATTAGGGAGTTGAGACCAATCCAACTGCAACTCACTTTGGTTCGACTTGTGTACAAACTATGTCTCGTTTGCCAAGAACATGCCCATGGCAGGCAGAGCTACTTCGGATGAATTATAGCAAGCCGATATGATAATAATAATGAAAGAAAGTACTTTTGCCTTTAGATAAAGTGAATAAATAATCCCCAATTAAAATGATAATCACAATGATAAAAAACACCTTGCAAAGAAAATAGTGGGAGTAAATGGGTAAGACACGAGTTAGCAAAAGAAAGGAAAAAGATCAATCTGATGCGCCAAGTTATGTCATAGGGCCAAGACTAAAGAGGGAAAACTGTTCTTCCTCAATGCGAATAATCTCCTAGGGAAAATCCTGCCGTGGAAATTAGTCACTTTGAGGGGAACGGACCTGAATGGCTTATGCCCAAAGAGAATCCTTTGCTTTTGATAGAGAGTAGGACTTTTAGAGGGAGAGAGGGGATCAACCTATTGGTGCATGCCTGCCATTTTATACTCTCTCCAATTTTTATTCTTTCTTTTTAATTCTTCCTTTCTTTTCTTTTCATTTTCTTTCTCAGTATTTGCTTATTTTCTCTGTGATTCTCTCCTTGAGATTATATTATTCCCCCTTTTTTTCTACTGTGCATGGCAATGGTCCTTTATATAATGCCTGTCGCAACTGGCTTTTACCATTTTAGCCTTTAACTACCTTTGTCTAGTTTAGGTGTACTTGCCAACCACCATTGGTTCGTCTGTACCAGCTGCGCCACTTCCCATTACTAGACAAAGAAGACTATTTTGTTTATTTGTTTGCTGTGGCACCCTTACCTGTTGTGGTGTGGATGCTCTCTCTCTCTCTATCCCTCATGGCATGCACCTAGTGGTTCCAACTCATCCTTACTTCTTTTGGACGGTATGTCATCCCAGCAAGATATTTCCCCCAAAAGAGCCTGAGTAGGAACCCCAAAGTAGGTTTTCTCCTCTCCCCACCACCAGACCATGCCCTCTTACCTCTGACCCATTACCTACCCGTTCCTGTATTGGTTAGATACAGGCTGGTGACGTTTGGGCCTTGCGCGTGCTTCACTTTTATGTATGTCCAAAATCTGCCTACTACTCATGTGTTTACCGTGACCTGGAGACTTGTCTGCACATCCTATCGTTCATCCTTGACTTCTTATGACGTGAGCTGTCACGACCCAAACCTGTACTTCAGAGTTTAGAGCATGACCGGCATGTTAATATCAAGTTTACCTCAATATTAACACGAACCAACCTAAATTGAAGATGCTTATCAAGAATTGTTTTTCTTAAATTCCTGTTTATATCTTACATAAAAACCGCAAAGTACAGAAATGATGAAAATCTTGAAAATTCATTTCATTTGAACTTTGCAAGATTGTCACTTAGCGGAAACTTAGGGTATAAGGGTAAATATTACATAGCTAAATGATTAGCAAAACTCTTATTACAAACCTAACCCCAAAGATATACAACTGGGGTTCAAAACAACTAAGATACTAAATTACATATGTGCTCAAGGATCAAGTATATCTTGATTCCTCCTATACAACAAAAGAGCTAACTGCTATACAACAAAAACTCTACATTCTAACAAAACGAGGAAACACAGAATCCTTGCCACCTCTAATACTCTCGCTGCTTCCAGGAAGAACCTGTGCACTGAAATGTAATAGGGTAAGCTGCGAAACCCAGTAAGGTTTTAAAGCTCCATGGGCCTTTAATAAGAATGCATGTAAAACAAATATTTTATGGATATGCCAGATTTGATAAAATGGTCTTCATACTGTTCGTATTGTTCTTACATAAATTATGAACTTTCAGATAAAAATACTTCATCTTCCTTTCATATAATAAATAAAAGGACATAATAAGAAACTTAGATATAATTCAGTAATCTTAACTTTGAACAGACTATAACATTCTTTATCATCATACTTTTCTTATAGTTCCAAATAACTTAATAGTTCATTTGTAATACATATTAGTTAATCCAATTGTAAGTCTGTCACAACTTTGGAAGGCTTCCAGCACAGAGTGCCAGGCATCCAGCATTCCCCACAATGCTGGGTAATTCCGGAATCATATCAAAATACATACTTTCAACCATGGGGGTAGGTTGACATCCTCCACAAGTTGGCTGTTACCAACAAGGGCGGGTACAGCAGAGCCAGTCCCACTTATAATGGCCAATCAGAATCTCCATGGAAATGCCAGTACTATAACCCCTACTGGCTGAGTTCAGAACATAACAAAGGAATAACCCGAAAACTATATTTTCCTGATAACTTTGCTTTTACATAATGTTTCATAATAGTAGCATATCCACTTCATTCTTAAATATCATGTTCGTGATATGAATAATAGCATCAATATGCTAAAATTATTATGTATATAGGATTGAACCACTCACGAACACGTATTTTACTTAAATCATGCATATATGTAATATCTCTAATCAAAAGCTTTAATGCATAATACGTTTTGAGATAATTTTTATACTTATCAAAAGCACATGTCACAAGTCCCTTACCTGAAAACAGAAGGCGCGAGAGAATGTACACGAGGAGCTCAAGTATCCGTGTTCTCGTTCTCGTCACCTAAATGAAAAACCAAAACTTATTACGGACAAACTCTTCCTAATATATAAACTTATACCTCAATCACAACCTAACTCTCAAACTCAAGAAAAACTTAATTCCCATCACATAAAGTTCCCCAAAGCATATGATACAATCATCAAACATATTAAGCATCCAAACTATAGAGAAACCAATTCATAAAATTCATATATGATCCTAACATAACAAGGAATAATCATATTAAATTATAGCTCAAAACATACACCCTAACTTGAGAATTAAAATCCACAAAGTCAGGGGTAGTATATGTTGTTCGCTGCCCATTCCAGCAGCATACGCCCCATTTGTAAAATACAAACGGGCTGTCCACACACATCCAAATGTCATGAAAGTTTACAACACTACTCCACTGTATGTTCAGTATACACCATAAAAATTTCGGAGTCAAAGAATCAATCCATGATTTATTAAAAATCACGCAAGACAGCATACTCAAATTTGTCCTGACAGAAATTCATGCAACTTAGAAATTAAACCATTATTTTTCTACTCATCCAAAGGCTGTGAGACCAATTCCAAAACAACCATGTGTGTCTTATAATTCATAAAAACTACCCCTAGCCTCTTAATTCACAGAATATGATTTAATACATATTTTTCTTGTTGTAAACACCAAATCTGTCACAGAGACAGCTTCAGTACATATTCTTACAAAATCATCAACAAATAGCAATAAGCCTTAATTCCATTTGGGTATTTTTATACCTTTAATAAACATACTAAAATATGTTATCAAACATTCAATAAACCATAATATCATCAAACCATCAAACCACTAAAACAGAATCATAATTCAGCCTATAAAATCAGGATAGAAGTTAAAGTAGTAGAAATGAACAAATAACGTTTTGATTTCTTACCCCCAACAATTTGAAGCTGAAATTTTAGTCTTAACCCTTTAATTTCTTCTTTAGAGAGGGTTAAAATGCTTTGGTGAGAGAGGGAGGGCTGTCGTGTAAGAAGGGGAGAAGAAGGAAACAAAAAGAATGAAAGAGGAATAGAGAAAGGAGAAAGGAGCTGCTGGACTTCAGATGCAGCCAAGAAAATAAGAAAAGGATAAGACTTTTGGGCAGCAAATCAGATAAGGGATGTTGACAATTGGGGTGGGCTACATGTAGTACAAGGGAAAAACATTACACCGACCTTTTCCAATTTTCTTGCATTCACACTTACATATATATATATATATATATATATATATATATATATATATATATTCTTTGCATTCACACTTACTTACCCAGAATAGTATCACTTTACACCCACATATATATCCTTACCTTTAAAAGGTTACATCCATCACCCTAAAAGAGCATATAGATTCTATAATATCACAAAAAACAAAGTTTCATGCACAAAAATAATTAAGACAATAACATACATATAAACTCATAAAATTAATTGTGCAACTAGGTTGGGGTGTTACATGAGCTGTTTACTGATCTCCCATCCTTTTATGGCTCGCTCCTCTTTGGGGCAAGCCTTTGTTTGATTGTGGGTTTTTCCTCATTCATTCCATTCTTTTTCTCTTTTTTGCGGTCTTGCATTTCCTACTGTACCATTCTACTACTCCTGTTGTGATGTTATTTTACCCAAGCCGACTGGGCCTTTTTGGGTCTGCTGCTCATTCTCCTCTTAATTACTCAACATGGTCATTTGGCTTTGTATTACATTGCTCGTGAGCTCTTTTGTCCCATTTATTTCCTTTTAGACATCCTTGACCCGTTTGCTTTCCTTGGCCCTTTTGCTTTCCTTGGGCTTCTTTGGCCATTTTTCTAACTCTGCGTTCTCATGGGCTTTTACGAACTCCTTTGGGCTTCCTTGGCCCAATTACCTTATCCTTCATCTTTGGGGCTCATGGGCTTGCCATCAACCCCTTACTTTCTTTACTTGCATTACTTTGGGATTGCTGTGGCCCATCCTCACATATTGCCCATGAGTTTGCTACTTCTCTCTCTCCGGGCTCCTTTAGGCATATTTGCTTCCTCAAGACTCATTTGTTTATTTTATGGGCCTATGATCCATTATTCTTGCCACTTGGGCGTAATGGTTTTTCTATCCATTTACTAACTCTTTTTCACTCAAGTTGCTAGGCTTCTTCTTTCTACTAGGCTTCCCAAAATGAGTATCAACACCAAACAAATAAGTTCTCTATTTCTTCACTTTTCCATCATTCCAACCATATAGACCCTTAAATTCAACTCTTACTTCTTTGTTTTCTAATCTTCAACCAAATAATGTACATGAATGTTGTACTCATTGCCTCAAAGTAAAATGCATCAATTGTATTATTTAAATAAGTCACATGATTTATTAAAAATATCATGTGACTATAAGTACACATGGATGAATTTTTTAACCACCACATAGTGGGTTGTATAAAAATTCCTACAACCCAGGTTGCATAATTTTTTTTTGTCCTTTGTTAAATAAATTTTGTCCTAAGCCGAATTCAAGCGATTTGGGATTTCAAATAGGATGGTAAATGAAAAAATGTATAATTTAATACAATTGTGAGCATATGTGGACAAATGCGCACATGTACAATTGTGAACCTTAAAGTTTGGGGTTTTTCTTAATTTTGGTTTTTCGTGTTTGATTCGTATTTACTTGCCATTATTTTCATTAGTAATTTGACAAATATAGTTTTTTTGCCTATAACAATAAAATTCTTAGATTTTATAGCATTCTAGAACTAGTATTTCATGGAATAGTTAAACGTTATGAGCACTTAATGGTCTTATTATTTTATGGAAATAGATGGCCAGACCAATATGAAAACATAATCAACCATACAGGACCAATATATATATATGTATATATATATATATATATAGACACACACAAATAATCCTAAACTTTAATGATCAAAAGTATAATTTAATATTAAAGAGAGAGAGAGAGAGAGAGAGAGAGAGAGAGAGAGAGAACCTAGTTATTCATTTCCAAATAAGTGCAATATTGAAGATTTTGGATAATCCCAAATTATTTCTAGATTAAATTACGCATCTAACAGTAAATATAAAAAATACTTAATTAAATTATATATTTAGACCTCCATCTTTATATTTGTTTTAAATTGTACTTATATATTAAATTGTTTGAAAGGATTTTATTCTTATCTTTATAGATGAAAAACATGAACCTAGCAAGTGAAATCAATGGCATGGAGCTCTCTAACATGGCATCAATATATTTTATTCATAAGTATATATATTAAAAATTTTATAATATAAAAATTAAAGTGAAACAGATAAAGACAAATTTGAAATAAAAGTTTAAAGGTCGGTTACATAAAATGTGAATTTTTTTTTTGAGGGAATAATTTGTGCACTTAAAAAAAAAAATTATACGTGGAAGCAACTAACGTTGTTGTTATATTTTTTATATTCAAATATGAATTGATAAAAAAATTTCAGTGGGCAAAGTCAAAAGTGAATTTTCGTAAACTGCTTGCCAAGCGAGCAAAAGCCAGCTTCCCACGCGTTCTTTCTTTTTCTCTCGAGACTCCAAGGTTCAGTCTTCTCTCTGTTTCTGTGTTGAGCCAACCGAAGACTCTGACACTCATTGAAACCAGAAGAGAAAATCGGCTTTGGCTTCTCACCCATGATGGGCATCATCTTCAAATTCATCATTTCGCTTCTGTTTTTCTTTTCATGCAATAGCTTCACTTCAACAGGTGAGGTTGGCACACTCTTTTTTTCTTTTTTCATTCAGTCTTTCCAAATATAGAATCTTTACCTGTTTTCTTATTTTCGTTAATGATTTTTTCTTTGATCTTTAATCTTTTAAAAAAGCAGTAGTTTTGTTTTTCAAGAATTCCATTCTTGGGGTGTGGTTGACTGATTAGAGTGACGTTTGTGGAATTTAGCAAGCTTTGTTTATTAAATTTGATAAATGAGAAAGTGGGTTTTGCTTTGTTAATCAAAAAGTTTAAGCATGTATGATCTTTTGCTCTCCTTGTTAGGTTGATGATGAAACATGAGCTTTTTTCAGTACTTTCCATAATCGGTTGGAAAATAAAGCTTTATAGAATTCATTTATGCTGTTCTTTATATGATAGTTCACCTTGTTTTAACTACAGAAAATAGTAGTATTAAAAAAGTTTTTCTTTTTTCATTTAGTCTTTCCAAATATAGAATCTTCACCTGTTTTATTATTTTCGTTAATGATTTTTTCTATGATTTGTAATCTGTTAAAAAAGCAGTGGTCTTTGTTTTTGAAGAATTTCATTATTGGGGCGTGGTTGACTGACTGGAGTAACGTTTGTGGAATTTGGGAAGCTTTGTTTATTAAATATGAGAAATGAGGAAGTGGGTTATACTTTGTTAATCAAAAAAGCTTTATAGAATTCATTTATGTTGTTCTTTATATGACATTTCACCTTGCTTTAACTACAGAAAATAGTAGTATGAAAAAAGGGATTAAAAAAATTGGCGATGTAAGCTGAATTATATCTTCTTTGTTATTGGGACTAGGAAATGATCAGAATATGTGTATTGACTACTGAGTAGTATTGGGGAGATTACACCTAGGGGGACTCTAATTGAGGGCGTAATATAATATATAATGACACTGCTTAAGGTAAAAGTTTAAGCCTATGGGGGCCCAACTATGTTATATTAATTCCTAAACTTCTTTAATTTTTCTCCATTTGGGATTTCCACTCGCACGTGTATATCAACAAGTAGTCATGTAATATTACTAGAGGTTACTTATCAAATATATATATATATATATATTACTAGAGGCCGTTGGTTACATTCCAATAGAAAATTTTGTCAGAAAGAGTTTTAATCTTACAATTTGAAGTTTTGGGTTCAACTACTATGTAATAATAATTTTATAAAAAAAGAAATACAAATCTTATCATCTTGCCATCTAAGTTATTAATTAGCCAAACTAATTACTGTTTTAATTTTTTTGGCTTTGTTACTACTTGAACAAGCTTAGGAATTCTCTCTATTTCTTAGTTTCTGTTATGCTTTTCTTTTTGCAATTCTCATTTTCCAAAGAACTAAAAAATGATGCTCTGTTTTGGCTGGTTGTTTCTGTTTCAGAAGCCTATGACTCACTCGACCCAAATGGAAATATCACAATCAAATGGGATATAATTAGCTGGACTCCTGATGGCTATGTTGTGAGTATTAGTTTATTGATAGAGTCTCTATCTTTTGTGCACATTCTCTGTCATTTTAGTGCATGTTCAAGTTAGAGATCTCTCGTATTTCATTGCTTACTCAAGTAACTTAGCCTATTTTGTTGCATGGACTATGTTTGTGGCTAGCTAAGAGAGATCATAGAACTAGGCATTATAATATGATTGAAAACTCAAAAAGGTTCTGAATTTTGAATCTTACACTTTGAGCTGCTTGTTCAGTACTTAAATCATTTAATCTAATTTTTTTGAGCAATGGAGTTATTTTCTGTTCATGTTGCTAATGTGCATCTTGACTAGAGTGATGGGGGTTTGCCTATGCGAGAAGAAATTCTCTCAACTTCCTCACCAATTCAGTAGCTATAATGTCTACCATATTTATCCAAAATGCAACATCGAGGTTTTCTTAATTCTGTTCTTTTTCAATCCAGTATCCCTAGTTGAGATATTTATGATGAGCAACCGTTTTACATTTTCTTAGTTAAGGGGATGAATTGTAGGGCTTTATTCCCTTAGAAGTGATTGATTATGCAAACGGCCGTCATTATCTACAGTCATGTGAAGTATTTCTCTGTTGATCATATTAAACTCATCTCTTTTGTCTGCTGGCAGAGGCATTATAAATCATCAAATGTCATTTCTGTTAGCTAATCAGCATCTATGTTGAATGGACAGGCAGTAGTCACAATATACAACTTCCAGGCATATCGTCACATTCAAACACCGGGGTGGACACTGGGATGGACGTGGGCAAAGAAGGAGATAATATGGAGCATGACAGGAGGCCAAGCCACAGACCAAGGGGATTGTTCTCGATTTAAAGGGAGCATCCCACATTGCTGTAAGAAAACCCCAACGATTGTGGATCTATTACCTGGAACACCTTACAACCAGCAGATTGCAAATTGTTGCAAAGGGGGTGTACTCAGCTCATGGGTGCAAGATCCAGCTAATGCGGCAGGTTCATTTCAGCTCAGCGTTGGTTCAGCTGGAACCTCCAACAAAACAGTCAGAATGCCTAAAAACTTCACTCTGAAAGCACCAGGACCTGGTTATACATGTGGACCTGCAAAAGTTGTTAGACCCACTAAATTTATTACAGCAGATAAAAGGAGAGCCACACAAGCTTTGAGTAAGTTAATGAAGATTACATCTATATATGCTCTTTTTCAGCTTTGAGGATCATACCAGCACGGTGATAGTTTCATTTTCACAGCAGATGACACACATAAATTTCTCAATTGGTATTTCACTTATTTGTTGGGTTTCAAACATGTCTCTCTTTCATGGCAGTGACATGGAATGTTACATGCACATATTCGCAATTTCTAGCTCACAAAGCTCCTACTTGCTGTGTCTCACTATCAGCCTTCTATAATGACACAATAGTACAGTGCCCAAAATGTGCATGTGGTTGCCAAAACAGCATAACCCAGCCAGGGAGCTGTGTTGAGTAAGTACTCTTAATCAGAACAACTTAACTCTTTCTTCTAGCTTCTTTCTGGATGATATTTTCCTCTGTGGATTACAGGGCAGATTCGCCATATCTAGCTTCAGTTGTTTCCAGTTCTGGCAAGAACAGCTATACGCCTCTGGTTCAATGTACAAGTCATATGTGCCCAATCCGAGTCCACTGGCATGTTAAGCTTAACTATAAAGAATACTGGCGGGTGAAGATCACAGTTACAAACTTCAATTACAGGATGAACTATTCAGATTGGAACATAGTTGTTCAACACCCCAATTTTAGCAATTTGACCCAGACTTTCAGCTTTGACTACAAATCATTAACACCTTATGGAGATATCAGTAAGTGATATCCTAACATGCAGATGGTCTGTTTTTATTTTTTTAGTTGGGGGGGGGGGGGGGGGGGTGGTCGTTGGGGCACATTATCTGCTGTTCTGAATTGGAAGTTTCTGCTGTCATGTATAGAGTGAATTACTAGTTGTCATCATTTTTCTGAAAACAATTGCATTTTTTACTTTTTACTTGTAATACAAATTGGAAGTTGACAAAATGTATTTAATGTATTCTTCTTTCCAATAGATGATACTGCCATTCTATGGGGAATTAAGTTCTACAACGATTTTCTCATGCAAGCTGGCCCTCTTGGTAATGTTCAGTCAGAGGTACTTTTTCAGAAGGATGCGACTTTCACTTTTGACAAGGGTTGGGCTTTCCCTCGAAGGGTTTATTTCAACGGTGATAATTGCGTCATGCCACCTCCTGATGCCTATCCATGGTCGCCAAATGCTAGTTCCCATCAACACATCTCCTTGCTTACTATAGTCATGACCTTCTTGTCAACCTTGACATTAATGTTTGCATATGCCTAAAGCTTCTAATCTCCGGTATACTTAAAAGTGATACTATAAAATTTTCAGCCAGATCAAAGAGACTCCAGTACTCAGGCAAACTGACTGAAGTTTCATGTATTTGGGCTATTACTTCCAGCCGCAGTTAAATGTGATCTTGTGAGCGCTATGATCTGTTACCAAAATATTCTGTTGTACCAGATATGGGGTGGGTGAATTAACGACCTTTTTGTTGCTTCTAGCTGTTGTATTTATGTTCACTTACTGAATCATCTTGTTTGTATGATATCCACATCCATATTGTAAAAGTGATTGTAATAACAGGAACTAGTAACTAGGACTGTGTTGCGCACGTGATTAATAAAAATACGAGTAAGAGTAAAAACAATATTGTGATCAAAATGAGAAAGTAGCTTCATGTCCTTGTTCAAAATGAGTGAATCTCATCCCTTGATGAATCAAAGGGTGATTTTGCATGTGAATGATATTTTGTCCAGAAACCTTCGAAGTATATCTGCCTATTTTGTAAGAAGAAACATAGATGAAGATTTAATATCACATTGCAGTATTAGGAATCAAAATACAAATAGATTTCATTGTTTTTGAGAGTCAAATTTGATTTCTCTATTCACAAGCTCATGTATCATAGAATACAATTCCATCTCCATAAGTCAAGTTTGGCTCTTTCAAAAGAATATTGAATTGTTATACCATTTCGCTCTTTTATCTGTGTCAAAGTAACTTAAGCTTCAAAATTTTCCATAACATTTCTTAAGTCCAAGAAGCTCATCACCAGATAGATATCAGCAAGAAAATCAATGAAGAAATCAATGTTGATAGGGCAAGTAGGCTTTTAGGGGCAGAATTAGGCAGATGTGGGTATGTATCGGGTGGGGGCAGCATGCACTCATCACCATTGAAGTAAACTTTGCGAGGAAATGCCCATCCTTGCTTGAAGGTGAAAGTGTTCTTGTCCTTTTGAAGAAGCACCTCTGACTGAATGTTACCATATGGTCCAGCTTCCATGAGTAAGTCATTATAGTATTTCATGCCGTAGAACATACCTGTGTCATCTGCATATAAAGTAACATCCATGTTTGAATATTGTCACACACCTGAACCGAAATTCAATCCTGTAATAGTGTAAAAAATGGAAATTTATTGTCACTTACTTATAGATTCGTAGGGAACAAGAGGTTTGTAATCAAAGCTGAAAACTTGTGTCACATTGTTGAGATTTGGATGCTGAACAACTAGACTCCAAAGCGTGTAGTTCATCCGATAGTTGAAGTTTGTAACAGCAAGCTTCACACGCCAATAGTCCTTATAGTTTTGCTTCACATGCCAGTGCACCCGGACAGGGCACATGTGGTGTGTGCATTGCAACAGTGGTGTGTTGTCTTTCTTCGGAGTGTTTATTCCCTTCATTTGAAGAATTTTAGAGTCGCTCCTGTAAAACCAACATTCATCATTTGATATGGTGTTGCAACTTGATAGATGCATCGAAGTCAAGATATTAAAAAGGAGAGACTTACTTGACACACTTGTTCTTGTTCTGGCAACCACAAGCACAAGAGGGGCAAGGAGTGATTGTGTCATTGTAGAAGGATGAGAAAGAAACACAACAACTTGGGTTTTTCCTGGCAAGAAACTGGGAATAAGTGCAGGTCACGTTCCATGTCACTGCATGAGATGAGAGGAAAGATGTTAACCATTGTATTTGTAGAGCAGATCATAGTGACAAATTTAGGACTAAAAATTACTCGGCCCATAATCCGAAGCCTTAAATACTACCATTTATCCTAAAAGTTAGGCCATTGGCGATTTTAATTCTTGAAGTTTAAAGTGTTTGCTTTTAGCAGTCCCTTAGAATCCTAAATGACATGGCCAAACTAAAAACTGTTGCTTCATTATTTCATTTAGGACTAAGCTTTCAAGGAATAAAAAATGATCACTTTAAACTTTAGGAACTAAAATTGATCATGGGTTAAAGGTTGGGTACCAGCAGTACATTTTGGCCTAATCTGAATCAAAATATTAAAATAACTGGAAAAACATCATTTATTTATAGTAAAATCAAATTCTGCAAGACACAAGTAATCTTTCAAAAAAGAAAGATGTTTTAGAAAATGAATTGTGGAACACAGATTCATCTGGAGTAGTTGACAAACTTCAATATATGTGAAGAAGGGACAATGTAACTTACTCAGTGCCTGAGTCTTACGGCGGAGGTCTGGTGTGAGGAAAGCGGTGGAAGGCACAACCTTAGCAGGGCCACAGGTGTACCCTGGCCCTGGACCTAACAAGGTGAAGTTCTTGGGAAGTTTCACTGTCTTGTTCGAAGTACCTGCTAGCCCAACACTCAATTGGAAGGCTGAGACAGCAGCAGTTGGATCTTGACCCCATGCTGCCACCACACCACCTTTGCAGCAATTTGTGAATTGCTGGTTGTAAGGGACACCAGGGAGCAGATCTACAACTGTTGGAATTTTCTTGCAACAATGAGGTATGTTACCTTTGAATTTGGAACAGTCTCCTTGTTCAGTGGTTTGAGCCCCTACCATGGACCATATCACTTCCTTCTTAGCCCATGTCCATCCTAAGGTCCAACCTGGACTCATTATGTGGCGGTACATTTGGAAATTGTTCAATGTTATAACCGCCTGCCAAACATTGGAAAAGAAGCATAGTCATCCATACAATTCTAAATTCAATAAGATTCATAACAATCCTTTTCGGGGTTGATTCGAATCTTCAATAGATTAGTCAGGATCGGCAACATATATTCTTTTTCGAACATATTTTTTTGACATGTATGATAATTTTGATATTGGAAAATTTGTATAAGCTTTTACTCACCACATAGCCATCTGCGGTCCAAGACATGATATCCCATTTAATTGTAACGTTCCCATTTGGATCCAAGGGATCATATGCAGCTACAATTACAAAACAGAATGAAGGGAATTGAGAAAGAGAAGAATACAGAGAGAGAAAGAAGGAAGTAAATTAATCCAATTAGCATCAGGGAACTATAAGCTTACCTGTATAAGTAACCAACACAAGGAAGAAGAAAGCTGAGACAAAAAATCTCATTGTCTCAAGCTTCTAGTATTGTTGTTAAATTCAATACCCTGAAATTTCCAGTATCAAAGTGAGATGGCTACTGGCTAATGTTTGTATATAAGAAAAGAGAGACTGTTGGAAGGAAATGTCGGTTATAGAGATGGCTTACCAAAAGGTTGTTAGATACATAAAAAAAAATAAAAATGGTAAAGTCGGTGTCACTCTTTTTCTCATGGGGTTTCTGGAGTTTTCTGATTGGCTTCCCATATCTTGAAGCAAGGACTAACGAGGGAGAGAATAGGCGGGAGACACAAAGACTAAACTATATAGCGAGCGCAACACTCCAACGGTCCTGGTTGAATTGAAGGTGACATGATGTCTTGGGACTCTACTCTAATAACCCCAATGAGGAATGAACCATCTTTGTGTCTAGGAGTTAGGACTAAGGAATATGATTGAATGAGGTGTACATGTTAAATTCTTTCTATATAGTCTCCCTAATTTTTTTCTTCTTTTGGGTGTTTTCTTTGTATTGAATTTTTTGGTGCGTTTGGCTAAATGGTTGCAAAATGATGTTTTGGGTTTAAAATAAATGTTTGTAATAAAAAATTATAAAGAGTTACTGTTGCAAAATGAAGTTATGGGTTTTAAAAACACATTTTTAGGCTCCAAAACACCTAACTAAATGGACACTTAATTGGTTAAGTTCTCTTCTTTTTTTTTCTTTTTTTCTTTTTTGTATGAGCAAGCTGTCAATCCATTCTACCTTCTAGGAACTTGGTTATGGAATTCTGATTAACATATATCACTTGTTCATTTTCATATCCAATTCCAAAACCAAAACGCGAACATTCATAAACCAAAAATGTGACCAATAGCAATATTAATATATTATTCACAGACATAGGCAAACAGTTTACGGAAATGTGGTAGGTTAGGTATCATGATCATTTTGCCGAGGCCATTTTGGCAAATATGTAGTCATAGAATTTGTTGCCAACTAAATTCTGATTTCGTCCGTTAAAACCTTGCTTTCATATGCATGTTTTCAGCCAGAAGCAAGAGTTTTCGGCCAGCAGACTGTGTAGGGACAAGTGATGAGTCCCTTTTCTCAGAAAAAAAGACACCCCAACTTTATGCATTTTTTAGAAGACTCGAATGCTTTTCTGCAAAGTAGCAAACCAACCCCAAAATAGAAGACTTGGATGCTTCAACAGTAAAAATTCTCAAATATCCCTTTTTGTAGTCTTTTTTGTCACTCGGCGTATGGCCCTCAGTCAGTTAGGATCCTTTAGATGAATTAAAACCTCTTTCTTTACTTAGCCCAAAGAAAAAATTACAATTAGAAAAATTAATTTGAAAGGCAGAAGTAAATTTTTTTTTTTTTTTTTTTTTTTTTTCACATATCTGATATCTCTCTCTATTTGGCTATTTAAATAGAATAGTGGTAGAGTATTGAGATTAATATAATTTATGAATCATAGATTAATTTAAGTAAAAAAAGTGATTTTTTAGACCAAATTTGACTAAAAGTGCATTGATCTATGAACCATGCCACTTTTAGGGCATGGTCAGGAACTCAGGATTATAAATAATTACTATGCTGGCATTTGTTGTGTTATGGGATAGCATGGTCATTTTTTGTGTATTTAATAAAACTTGGATTAGTTGGAGTGTGAACATTTGTAAGACCCAATAGTAGATAGTGATCACCACATTGTTGATAGTGGACCATTTTATTGCAACTTATGATTAATAGTATGGATTTTATTAGTATATTTTATTTGATCATACGCGACACTTAATGGGACGGGCTTGCATTTTGGATTAACACACAATGAAAAAGTCTCTAACCCCTACTCCTTAAAGTATTGGTTTAGCCCATTAAAAGCAATACATTATGATACCCTCTCACCCATATAAATATATTATATATTGGGTTGGTGTTCAAGTGTGACTTGTATGTCCAGAGAGTAGAGAGAGAAAACAAGTGAAAAATATGGTATAGACGTATGGTAGCTCCCCTTCCTCTCACACCGCACGGTTCCAGCAACACTGCCCTCGTGCTTTTGCTCTTAAATCTAAGTGTTGGAACGCAGTTAAAGTTATGTTGAAGTGCCACCGAAGCCCTATCAGTACGCTTTTTTTTTTTTTTTTTTTTTTTTAACAGTTAGAAGTGCTGGGCCTGAATCCATCTCTATCCAAAGCCTGAACAATTCGAGGCGATAGGGAGGAGATGGACACGGCCCAATCCATAACAAAAAAGTAGCCCATTTTGCTAACAGATGGGCAGACATGTTGCCTTCTCTATACACAAAAGAGAAATTTATATTTACAAAAGATTTGGCTAAATTAAGAATATCTTCTACTATAGTTTTAATGCTCCAATTAGGGGTGTCAATTCGAGTTAGCGTGTCGGATTCGTGTTGTGTCGAGGTAGGGGTATTCGACTAAATGGCTCAACCCTAACCTGACCCATTTAATAATCGTGTCATGATCCTTCAACCCTAACCCGACCTGTTAATTAAGCGGGTTGACCTAACCCAACCCATTTGACACGCTTAATAAACGAGTCGTGTTGGGTTGACACAAATGTAACACAACCCATTTCAACCTGTATAATATTAAATATAACATCCATCTAGAAATAATTTTTTTTACATCCCAAAAAGCAGTGCTTACACTTCAAGTCTTCAACCCACATTCAAAATAATATAGTTCAACAAAAATATAACATTCATCTAGAAAATAATTTCTTTACACTCCAAAAGAAGTGCATACACTTCAACCCAAATTCAAAATAACAAATTTTAACAAAAATAAAATAACATAGTTCAATGAAAATATAATATACTTGGAACTCGCCAATTGCTAAGTATCAATATTGAAAGAATTTGAGCAAACAGTAGACTAATCCTGACTATGACCACGATTATCATCCATAGATTCTTTGTTGATGTCCAAATTCATAACATCTTCCACAAGTTCTGTTGGAGCATTTTAATATTAAATAATTAAAAAATGAATAAATGTTATAACATAAATGAAAAAATGTGGGAGTGAATATGGAAGATGAAGAGTTAATGAAAATGATTAATCCCACATTGAAAAGGAGAGAGACTATTTTATTCTTTTAATTGTGGTGATTAATGGGCTAAAATGTATTGTCTCAGATATTGGGCTAGATACGTGCGCAAGGGGAAGGTGAAGAGTGGAGGTATCAAAATTGGAAATGAATCAGCCTCTTGGATCCTCCTACTTGACAGCCCATTCAGAGAAATTACCATATCCGTTGGTGAGTAAATGGCCCGAATTAATACTCCATTTTTATTATGGAAAATAAAGAGCCATTAACCCACTTAATGGACTTTCCGTTTGGGCCTATTCATTCTTCAGAAACTCCTTATCTCACCATTAATTATGTAACTCCAGCCCATCAGATTAATATCCAACAATTAATCTTATAACACCCACTACATCAGAATAATGGACCTAATTAAATCAAAAATAAATTGGATAGTAATTTCGTGAGGCCCATTGAGCCTATAAATAGACTCATTCAGACCCAATCCAAGTTACAGCAATTCACAAAACACATAAAGAAAAAATAGAGAGATTCTTGGCAAGGAAGGGTGTTCTCTCTGGTTGAGCTTTGGGCTTGAACACTTTGTGCAGAGGTTGTTCTAGCCATACAACACTTGTTGGGCTGTTGTATCCTAGGGGAGACAAGTCAGAGAAGGTCAGCACCGGTTACAAAGTTTAGCCAACCAAGGGCTTGAATCTCCTTAAAGAGAGCGAGTGCCGCGCCTCAGTCCAAATTGTGTTGTGTAATTCCTTTCTTTATACTAATAATATTCAGAACTATTATTCAGTTTCTCGTTGTGTTATTTCCATTATTATTGTGATTGCACCAACAATTTTAAGGAGATTCAATCATGGAGCCTACACAAGAGAAACCAAATGAGCCAGTTGGAGATCTCAACAAGCCCTTTCGCTTTAAGGGAGCCCACTTCAAGAGGTGGAAAGGAAAGGTCCTCTTCTACTTGAGTCTTCTCAAAGTCTCCTACATCCTTATTGACAAGAATCCATCAAAAGTTCCTACCGATGAGATGAGTGAGGAAGAATATAGTCTCCACCAAGAAAAATTAGATAAGTATACAAAAGATGAATATAATTGTCGTTCTTATCTTTTGAATTGTCTTGCGGATCATTTCTATGATTATTATGATACAACTTACAATTCTGCTAAGAAAATTTGGAAAGCTTTACAAAACAAGTATGATACCGAGGAGGCTGGTGCAAAGAAGTATGCTGCTAGCAGATTTTTCCGTTATCAAATGGTGGATGGAAAATCGGTGGTGGATCAAGCACAAGACTTCCAAATGATTGTAGCAGAATTGAGATCCGAAGGCATAAAGATTGGAGACAATTTGGTGGTAGCTGGCATAATTGATAAACTACCACAATCTTGGAGGGAGTTCCAAAAGACTTTGCGGCACAAACAAAAGGAGACATCCTTGGAGACTTTGATCACACGCATCCGTGTGGAGGAGGAGGCTAGAGGACAAGATGCACTCATAACACAAGAGAGCAATGGTAATTCCATCACAAAGGTAAACCTTATTTCATCCAATAATAATATGCCCAAAAATCATTTTCCTAGAAATGTTCAATTGAAGCCTAAAAAAAGAGCCTTTAAAAATAATAATAGACCTCAAGGAAGGGGAAACCCAAATAAAAATTACAATAAGAACCAAAGACCCCCTTCACAAGATCAATTTAATAGATCCTGTTTTGTCTGTGGCAAGAGTGGGCATATTGCTCGATTTTGCAAATTTCGGAAACGTGAATCTGTCCCGCAGGCTAACGTAACCGAAGAGCCTTTAGTGGCTATGATTACAGACATCAATATGGTGCAATATGTTGAAGGGTGGTGGGCAGATTCTGGTGCTAATAGGCACGTCTGCTATGACAAAAATTGGTTCAAATTGTACACTCCTTTTGAAGAAGAAAAAACTGTTATGCTTGGTGACTCTAGCAAAACCAAGGTTCTTGGGAGTGGTGAGGTTGAATTGAAATTTGCTTCTGGACGTGTGCTAACATTGAAAGATGTACTTTACACTCCGTCCATGAGGAAGAATTTGATGTCAAGTTTTTTGCTTAACAAGGCTGGCTTCAAGCAAACAATGGAATCTGATAATTATGTAATCACTAAAAAGGGATTATTTGTGGGCAAGGGTTATGCTTGTGATGGAATGTTTAAATTGAATGTTGAGAATAATAAAGCATCTACCAGTTCAGTTTATATGCTTTCTTCTATTAATTTTTGGCATGCTCGTTTGTGTCATATAAATAGTAGATATGTGGGAATCATGAGTAGTTTAGGATTAATTCCAAGACTGTCAAAAAATTTTGAAAAATGTGAAACTTGTAGTCAAGCAAAGATTACAAAAAGGCCTCATAAAAATGTTGTAAGAAATACCGAATTGCTTGAGTTAATTCACTCCGATTTATGTGAATTTGAGGGAATTTTAACTCGTGGAGGAAATAGATATATTATCACTTTTATTGATGATTTCTCAAAATATACAACTCTTTATTTGTTGAAAAATAAAAGTGATGCTTTTGAAAAATTTCAAGATTTTTTAAAAGAAGTTGAAAATCAATTCGGTAGAAAAATAAAAAGAATAAGAAGTGATAGAGGCCGTGAGTATGAATCAAGTGCATTCAACTCATTTGTTCAGTCTTTGGGAATTATCCATGAAACTACTGCACCATATTCACCTGCTTCTAATGGTGTGGCTGAAAGAAAAAATAGAACTTTAATTGAGTTAACGAATGCCATGTTAATTGAATCTGGTGCACCATTACACTTTTGGGGTGAAGCTATTTTAACTGCATGTCATGTTTTGAATAGGGTGCCACATAAAAAGTCACACACCACACCTTTTGAGATGTGGAAAGGACACAAGCCAAATTTGGGATATTTGAGAGTATGGGGTTGTCTTGCTTATGTAAGGCTTACTGACCCTAAAATACCTAAATTAGGTATAAGAGCTACTACCTGTGCTTTTCTTGGTTATGCGATTAATAGTGCAGCCTATAGATTTTTTGATCTTGAAAACAAAATAATTTTTGAATCAAGTGATGCAATTTTTCATGAAGAAAAATTTCCTTTTAAATTGAAAAATAGTGGGGGTGAAGGAAATATTTTGTCACAACCCAGTTCTTCTACTTCACATTTACAAAATCAAGAAAATTTTGAAATGGAACCTAGAAGGAGTAAAAGAGCTAGAGTTGAAAAGGATTTTGGTCCTGATTATTATGTTTTTAACATTGAGGAAAATCCCCAAAATTTAAAAGAGGCTTTAACATCACCTGATGCTATATTTTGGAAAGAGGCTGTAAATGATGAGATGGAATCTCTAATTTCTAATAGAACTTGGAAATTAGTAGATCTTCCACCAGGTTGTAAGACCATAGGTTGTAAATGGGTCCTTAGAAAAAAGTTGAAACCGGATGGATCAATAGATAAGTTTAAAGCTAGACTTGTTGCAAAAGGCTTTAAACAAAAAGCTGATCTTGATTTCTTTGATACTTTTTCTCCGGTAACAAGAATTACATCTATTAGATTGTTAATTGCTATTGCTGCAATTTTTGATTTGAAAATTCATCAAATGGATGTAAAAACTGCTTTTCTAAATGGGGACCTAGAGGAAGAGATTTATATGGATCAACCCGAAGGCTTTGTAGAGCCTGGACAAGAAAGCGAGGTATGTAAGCTAACTAAATCCCTATATGGCTTAAAACAAGCACCTAAGCAGTGGCATGAAAAGTTTGATTCCTGCATGATTGAGAATGGTTATAAATCAAATGAATGTGATAAATGTATTTATTCTAAATCATGGAATAATTTACATGTTATTATTAGCCTCTATGTAGATGATATGTTGATTTTTGGCTCAAATATGCATGTTATAAATGAGACAAAAAATATGCTTAAAAGCCATTTTGATATGAAAGATCTTGGTGAGGCTAATTTTATTTTGGGCATGAAAATTACAAAAGCATGTGATGGAATATATCTTGATCAATCACATTATGTTGAGAAAATATTGAGAAAATATAATTTTCATGATCACAAAAGTGTAGCTACTCCTTTTGATTCTAGTGTTCATTTATTTCCTGTGAATAATGATGATGAGATTTTTAATCAAAAGGATTATGCTAGTATCATTGGTAGTTTGCGTTATGCTACTGATTGTACTAGGCCTGACATTGCATATGCAGTAGGAGTGCTTAGCAGATTTACTAGCAAGCCTAGTAAAGATCATTGGCTAGCTATTGAGCGAGTTATGAAATATTTAATTGGTACCAAAAACTATGGCTTATTTTATAAAAAGTACCCTGCTGTGATTGAAGGTTTTAGTGATGCCGATTGGAATACTTTGTCAGGTGATTCTCTCTCTACCACTGGTTATATTTTTACTTTAGGTAGTGGTGCTATTTGTTGGAAATCTAAAAAGCAAACAATAATTGCTAATTCAACAATGGAAGCTGAATTAATAGCATTAGCTTCAGCTAGTGAAGAGGCAAATTGGCTTAGAGATTTGTTATATGAAATTCCACTTTGGGAAAAGCCAATTCCACCTATATTAATTCATTGTGATAGCACTGCCGCAATTGGTAGAGTTAAAAATCGTTATTACAACGGTAAATCCAGACCTATAAGAAGAAAGCACAGTACCGTGCGATCTTATTTGAGTGGTGGCATCATAACTGTGGATTATATTAAATCTAATGATAATCTTGCAGATCCATTTACCAAGGCCTTGGCAAAAGATAGAGTCTGGAATACATCGAGGGGGGTGGGACTAAAGTCCATAGAATCATGAGCCATGTATGAGGATACCCAACCTAAGGACCAGAGATCCTGAGAATTTGGTTCAATGGGAAAAACGAATCATACGATGGTCGTAAGAAATGCACAATTTATTTATTTTTAATTATTTATTTTGTAAATAATTTTAATTGTTCATCCCTATGATGTAAGTGCATTTATCCTGTAATGTGGAGAGGATGAGTTAAAAAACTCTTAATGAAATTTGTAGCTCGTATGAGTGGGGTGTCAGAATTACAGGAGCACCCTTGACAAAATTTCACCTATGTGAGTGTGGGGGTGGGGCCGCTCCCTATGAGATTTGGACTAAGTCTCAAATACACTCATGAAACTGGGATCAGCACACGGTCGTAAAGTGCTAAGCTATAAAAGCTCATGTCAACACCTGGGTTATTATGTGTAAGCAATGATACTTAATTTCCCTAAAGCAGTCCTAGTTCAAGTCGGAGACCACTACGACTCTGGAGTTGAGATCGCTGTTTTACTAAGTGAAGGTTCAATGCAGAGCACACCTTCATGATGCATAGTGACCCGTCTTTACCTGGTAATCTCTCTTTAACAAAAAGTTTTAATATTAAAATGAGTGGGGGATTGTTGGAGCATTTTAATATTAAATAATTAAAAAATGAATAAATGTTATAACATAAATGAAAAAATGTGGGAGTGAATATGGAAGATGAAGAGTTAGTGAAAATGATTAATCCCACATTGAAAAGGAGAGAGACTATTTTATTCTTTTAATTGTGGTGATTAATGGGCTAAAATGTATTGTCTCAGATATTGGGCTAGATACGTGCGCAAGGGGGAGGTGAAGAGTGGAGGTATCAAAATTGGAAATAAATCAGCCTCTTGGATCCTCCTACTTGACAGCCCATTCAGAGAAATTACCATATCCGTTGGTGAGTAAATGGCCCGAATTAATACTCCATTTTTATTATGGAAAATAAAGAGCCATTAACCCACTTAATGGACTTTCCGTTTGGGCCTATTCATTCTTCAGAAACTCCTTATCTCACCATTAATTATGTAACTCCAGCCCATCAGATTAATATCCAACAATTAATCTTATAACACCCACTACATCAGAATAATGGACCTAATTAAATCAAAAATAAATTGGGTAGTAATTTTGTGAGGCCCATTGAGCCTATAAATAGACTCATTCAGACCCAATCCAAGTTATAGCAATTCACAAAACACATAAAGAAAAAATAGAGAGATTCTTGGCAAGGAAGGGTGTTCTTTCTGGTGGAGCTTTGGGCTTGAACACTTTGTGCAGAGGTTGTTCTAGCCATACAACACTTGTTGGGCTGTTGTATCCTAGGGGAGACAAGTCAGAGAAGGTCTGCACCGGTTACAAAGTTTAGCCAACCAAGGGCTTGAATCTCCTTAAAGAGAGCGAGTGCCGCGCCTCAGTCCAAATTGTGTTGTGTAATTCCTTTCTTTATACTAATAATATTCAGAACTATTATTCAGTTTCTCGTTGTGTTATTTCCATTATTATTGTGATTGCACCAACAAGTTCATCCAATTTCATTTGTGCAAGTTCTATGCCAAAAAAAAGTATTAGTAGTTCTAGGGTCTGTAAAGTTTCAATTTCCAATTATATCCCTTGTAAATTTTTGTGATTACTCATTTTTCTTTTTAAATTTAAAATATATGTTGGATATAAAAGGTATTTGACAAATCTAAAATAAAATAAATATTTATTTGTTATACAAGTTAAACGGGTTGTGATAAGTGGATCATTTCAGGTTGACACAAATAAATTGGCGTGTCAAACGTGTCTATTGCGGGTTACGCGGGTTGACCCGCTTATGACACGTTTCTTATCGTGTTGCTTTCGGGTTGACCCGTTTATGACCCAAACCCATTAAGGCCCAACCCTAACCCGGAAAAACCCGTGTCGGGTTCATGTCGTGTTCGCGGGTTGGGTCGAATATTGACACCCCTAGCTCCAATGAGGCAATAAGCTTGATTTTTGCAGAGGATCTATCACATTCCATGCATCTCCTTCAATAATTATTTTGTTAAATCCCTTAGCTACTGCTTTACAAATAGCACACCAAGTTGCCTCAGCGTCACCTCAAATAGAACTTCCTGGACTAATTTTCTCAGTCCACACCTCAATGAGATTCCCATCATAGTCCCTGCTTACCACAGCCACACAGCTATATCATTCTCTTATAGCTACATCAAAGTTCAATTTAATCCAATCTACAGGTGGAGGATACCATTTTGGGTCTCTAGATGATTTCTTGATCAGTTCTCTTCTTGCTTGTTTGTGCTCTTCAAAATCTCTCAATATTTGTCTTGCAATCTCCATAGGGTTGCTTTTGACTCCCTTTACCCTTACTCTGTTTCTAATCATCCATAGGTGATCACATACAGTTGCAGCAAAAAGCTGGAAATTTATGGATTCTTCACTGTTTAGCCCCAACAAGTCTTCAAGGTACAAAATCATTTTCATCCAATTTGAAATTGAGAGGTTATTTAATCTATCAAAATTAATTGGCCAAGGTGACATTAACCAAATTTGGGCAGCCCAATCACATTGAATAAAAAGATGCTTAATAGACTTAATTGCATTGTTGCATAAATAACACTTAACAGAAGAGAGAACAAACCTGTTATTGAGGACTGAGCAAGTAGGAAGGATGTTCCAAACCATTTACCATAGGAGGTTTTTGAGCTTGGCATTAAGTTTCAATTTTCAAAGATTCTTCCAGTCTTTGTTTTGCAAGTTGGGATGGTTGGCTGAGTTTGTGATCCTCAATGTAGCATAAGCCGATTTAATTGAGTATTCCCCATTTGCACTCAAGCTCCAAAACACCTGGTCATGTTGAAATTGTTGGGTGAGGAGGATGTTTAGAATGTTGTTCATTGTTGCTTGGTCGAACAAATATGACAATTTCCCTTTATCCCACTGCCTTGTATCTTGGTCTATGAGGTCAACAACTAGATTGTCTTCATTGGAGGCTCCACTCCTTAATTGAGGAATAAAGTTTGGTTCATTAGGAACCCAAGGGTCTTCAAAAATCCAGGTATTTAGGCCATTGCCAAAGCCCATTTTTCAATACATCTCTACAACCAAATATACTTTGTTAAGACCATGATGTAGATTTCAGCATAGGGACCTTCATGAAATTTCTTTTTTTCGCATATTTCTTTTGGAAAACTTTCACCCACACTTTATCAACATTGCTAACAATTTCTCAAGACATCTTTGCCACTAATGCTCCATTCATATCTTCTGTCTTTTTAATGCTCAAACCTCCCATACTTTTTGGTGTGCAAATGGATTCCTAACTCTTGAGGCAACATCCCGGTTTATCATCATCTTTCTTACCCCACCAAAAATTTCGATTAAGAGCATCTAACTTGGAACACACTTGTTTTGGTAGGAGTAAGGAGGTTGCTTGGTATGAAGGGATTGAATTCGCCATTGATGTGATAAGGGTAGCTCTGCCCGCCTATGATAAAGTTTTCATTTTCCATCCTTGAAGCTTTGACTTTACTTTTTCTATAATCTCCTATGATGCTGCCTTTTTATCCTTACCAGAGGCCATAGGAATGCCCATATATTTTTCTATTCTATTTGAGGCATTTATTCCTATCGACCTAGCTAGGGGATTTTTCACCCCATGAGAAAGGTTTTTACTGAAAATTATTAGAGACTTCAAAAAGTTTACTTTTTGTCCAGACCAACAAGAGTAAGTTTCAAGGATTACCTTGATTCTCTCCATGTTTTCATTGCCTGCTTGGGCAAAAATAAATAGATCATTTGCAAATTGGAGATGAGTGATTGGCATAAGGTCAGGGGCAAGCTTGAATCCCTTGATTTTGTGTTGACTTGCTTCTCTGTTTATGAGCCTAGCCAGAACTTCTACCGCTAATATGAAAAGAAAAGGGGAAAGGGGATTTCCTTGGCAAATTCCTCTTTCCAGTCTAAAAAAACCATAAGGACTGCCATTTATTAGGATGAAAAATGAAGGAGTGGTCACACATTGCATGACCCATTGAATCCACATGCTAGGGAATCCAAATCATTTGAGCACATTCAATAGAAAGCTCCATTCTAGCCTATAATAGGCTTTCTCCATATCTATCTTTAAACCCATCCACCCCATTTTTCCTTTCTTCTTCATTTCATAAAGAATCTCTTGAGCTAGAAAGGTGTTTTCTTGAATTTTGTGGACCGGAACAAAGGCTGTTTGCCAGGGGGAAATCAATTTTGGGAGAACTTTCTTCAATATGTTGGCCAGCAACTTGGAGATAATTTTGTACAAGACATTACACAAGCTTATCGTCTTATATTGTGACACAGATGCTACATTACTGCCTTTGGGAATGAGGACAATAAAAGAATGAGTTATTTCCCTTAACATATAACGCCTCGTTAAAAAAAAAAAACTTGTGATTGCTTCAATTATATCACCTCCAATGATATTCCAGTAGAACTTGTAAAAGTGGGCTGATATGCCATCTGGCCTTGGCGCCTCGTTTAAGCCTAGACTGAATACCACTTCTTTAATCTCTTCTGCCATAGGTATCTGTGAAAGCATAGCTAGATCTTCTTCAAACAAATTGGTGAAATGAGATCATCAAGATTATCAGGGATAGAAGGGCTAGAAGGGGAAAATAAATTAACAAAGAACTCCTCAAAACATTTACCAATTTCCTCTCTACCCGGCACCCAAATGCCCTGTTAATTCTTAAGGAAGTCTATGGCATTCCTCCTCCTTATTATCGTTGAGAGGTGAAAGAATTTAGTATTCAAATCTATCGTTGCCAGCTTTATATTTCTGGATTTTTGTCTCCATAACGTTTCCTCCCTTTGAAGCCATTCCTAGAGATTTAAATAAATGCTTGCCTCTTTACTCAGATTCTCTTGTGTTGGATCTTCCCCTTGGATTTTTTCTAGCTGCTTCCAGCATTCTTTGATATTGGATTGAATGTTCCCAAGCACTCCCCGTTCCATATTTTGAATTCATTCTTTGTTTCTTTAAGTTTCTTACAAACTTTGAACATCAAGGTTCCCCTCATATCCCCTCTCCAAGCCTTCTCTACAACAAAATGGCTTGATTCATCCCTAGTCCACACCTCTTCGAATTTAAAAGGTCTTTTATTACAACGTTGTTCCCCTTCTGTAAAGAGTACAATTGGTGAGTGGTCTGATGATGCAGCTAGTAAATTGTGAACAGCAGCTCTAGGAAAGAATAAGTCTCCATCTATCATTTGCAAAGGCTTTGTCAAGCCTTTCTTTTATATTCGCTAGGCCCTAAGTCCTATTAGACCAAGTGAAAGGGTTGCTAGAAAATTGGAGATTAATGAGCCTACTTTTATCTATCACTTCATTAGGACCTCCGCTAGACGGATTAGCCACTGGTTTCCAACCTTTCTTATCTGCCTATGAAAAAAAATGGTTAGTCCCCCATGCAAAGCTACCCTCCACTAAAGGCTTCTCCCACCTTCTCTACTGCTTCCCAAAAAAGGCCTTTATCACTTCGCTTTGGAGGGCCATACATAAAAGACATAAGCCAAGGCTCATTAATAGGATTAAAGAACATTAGAACATTTATCATATTACTACATCTATATTGACTTCCAAATCCACCCCTATTTTCCAACAAACAACAAGACCTCATTTTTTACCTTTTGGATCAACATACTCAATATTATAAAGTCCCAACGACTCCAGCAATTTTCTACTTCTATTTATGGGAATGTTAGTTTCAGGATAGAAATACTATATTTGGACCAATATCCCTTATTAGGGCTCTAAGAGTTCTTTTTACTGAAACTTGAGCCAAGTCCTGGCAATTCCAAGATAAGGTAATCATGGTTGAGGTGGATGTAAGGGACTCAACATTAATCAAATTTCTAGAGTTCACATGGGTTACCTATTTTATTGGTGAACATGGAGAATGTCTAACTTTCTTTCTGGCCAAAAATTTTATTTTTCTCTTTTTATCTTGTTGCGGCTTCAGTGAACTTAGACAACTGAGTTACGATTCCAGTTTAAGTATACCAGAGCCCACCTTGGTTAGTTTGAGGGCTCTACAATAGGTTGGGCTCTCCTCCTCCTCCAACTTCCTCTTTGCTCCAATACTTACCACATTTTGGGCTTTAGATGGGTTGATAATTGCTTGTTGCATTTCCTTGGTCATTAACTTTGATGGGCCTAAGCAATCAAGCCCAATTAAGTGGGGTGGGTCCACAAGGTTTAGGTCAGTCAAAGGAATGATGGTATAGTCTTGTGCTACTGATGTGTGTTTGGAGGTGTTATTTGTGGTGGGTATATTTAGTGGAGATATGGTGTGATGTTCTAGAGATTTGGTTGTGAGGGATCTAGATTTTTCTTGGAGGTCAGTTTCCATAGGGGTTATGGAGTTGAGGGCTTTCAGGTTTAAGAGTTGGTTAAGAGGCTTTTGATTTTTAAGACTTGGTTGGATATCTGGTTGGGATTGGATGGAGATATTAGCTAAGTTTCCAATATCAGTTTGTTTTGACATGACATGAGCAACTAATTCTTCAAAATTTGACAAAGTTTTCCTCGAGACACTCACCAGGGTCTCACTAGAATCACACCCATTCTCATTCTCTAAATCACCCAACGCGTGAAGATTACACACCTCTTCTCTATGACCCAGGGCCTTACCCTGCACTTCTCCATCCTCATTTGATGTTTGAGCAGCTTCTACAATAAATTCAACTCATCTGGTTGTTCTTTTATTAATTAGTTCTGCTTTCATCCATGGACTAAATCCATATGGTTTGCGCATTAATTTTTAATCAGAAGAATTCCCCCATGTACATTTAGCTTTTAAGTGCTCTAGCCTGCCACATTGAAAACAAAACTCAGCTATTCTTTCATATTTAAATTGAATCCATAAGTCTAGTTGTGGCTTTCTATCTAGAAAA